>CM044438.1:88545191-88595138 GCA_024363595.1 Xenopus borealis | reverse complement strand
TAGCAGGTTGCAAAGAATAAATCTCTTGGTTGCTGCCGTACAGGGACGTAAGGGAAATAAAAAATATCTGTTTGCTCTTTCGAGGAATGTTTTTCAGTGCAGAAGTCTCAGTTACATTGCGAAGGAAAAACAACAGCTTGCAGAAAGCAGTTCCAGTGCTGGCACAAGTCACATGACCAGGGGCAGCTGGGAAATTAACAAAATGTCTAGCCCCATGTCAGATTGAATATAGAAAAATCTGTTTGCTCTTTTGAGAAATGGATTTCAGTGCAGAAATCTACTGGAGCAGCACTATTAACTGATGCGTTTTGAAAAAAACATGTTTTCCCATGACAGTATCCCTTTAAGCCATGTGCATTCACACTATACTCCTGTTAGAGAGTCAGACCAAGGCCCCAAGAATTCATTCATTTTGGCGTCCAGGTTAGTAAGTGTTTTTTGAGCATAGTCCTCTTGCATCTGGGGTCTCTTAAATGATCCCTTGTGTCCCACCTGAAAAGATATAAGAAAGATATGTGACACTGTTCTTATATATAATTCCAGATGGCAACTCCAAGGTACCTGCCTGATTATTACCCTGCAACTGTAGGTATAACAAGCTGAGTTTCAGGGCAATTGCTTCTCCGGGTTGAAGTATCTGAAAATACCTTTTAATCGGGACTCATTGGATTCTGCACCAAGGCGGCAGCACCCCTAGTGTGAGGAGCACAATTGAACTCTCAGTACTAGCAATGTGCACCCCCTTCGGATCCAAAAAGGTTAGCATGGGGGGGAACGGGAATTCCAGAACAAAAGCCACCTCAGGGTGTTTATGGGGAATAGGATTGCCCCCTAAACAGAAAGTGCATCTAGTGCAATAGCACTTGTGTATCTATTCAGTTTTACAGCTGACCCGTTTGTTCTGACTTGGTTTTGCTGCAGGGATGAATCTGATGGATGCTTAAAGGGATCCTGTCATGGGAAAACGTGTTTTTAAAAAAAACTTATCAGTTAATAGTGCTGCTCCAGTAGACTTCTGCACTGAAATCCATTTCTCAAAAGAGAAAACAGATTTTTTAATATTCAGTTTTGAAATCTGACATGGGGCTAAACATTTTGTCAATTTCCCAGCTGCCCCTGGTCATGTGACTTGTGCCAGCACTTTAACAGGGAACTGCTTTCTGGCAGGCTGTTGTTTTCCCTTCTCAATGTAACTGAATAGAATGCAGTGGGACATGGGTTTTTACTTTTGAGTGCTGTTATCTTGTGTTAGGGAGCTGTTATCTGGTTACCTTCCCATTGTTCTGTTGTTAGGCTGCTGGGGGGGAGGGGGTGATATCCCTCCAACTTGCAGTACAGAATTATTGAAGTTTATCTGAGCACAATCACATGACTTGGGGCAGCTGGAAAATCGACAATATGTCTAGCCCCATGTCAGATTTCAAAATGAACTATAAAAAAATCTGTTTGCTCTTTTGAGAAATGGATTTCAATGCAGAATTCTGCTGGAGCAGCACTATTAAGTGATTAAAATTTTTTCCCATGACAGTATCCCTTTAAGTATAATGTCGCAAAAAGAAGACACCAAACTTCAAAAAAATTGGCTTCACCAATAAAGAGCTAATCAAAAAGATAGTTACTGCATTAAAATAACACAATATTTGCTAAAAGGCAAAACTGGGATGAAAATCATCACATCCAAGAACACAACAAAGTTTACCAACTTGGGGGATATTCACACCTCAAAACAGGCAAATTCTCACCTTCACCATATGAGTGATTTTGCACCCTGTAGTAGATAGAGCTGGAAGGCAAGGTTTCTGTGTCCCCATAAGCAATACATGTTAGAAAGACATTACCTTTGAACATTCAGGGCAGCTGCTCATGGTCCAGCATTTGAGATTTTAGAAAAGCTGGTAGGAATAATTTTCCTATTCTTGCTGGTCATTGCTCATCTGTTGTTTCTAGAGCACTGTGGGGAGCTAATTAGAACTGAGGTGTAAAGCATCTGAATCTTGGCCCGGGAAAATGCCTACTGAGCACACTCAGCACACAAACTGCTGTTCAGGTATTTCCAGACTAATAATTAGTTTATTAATGCCCCGCTGTTTTGTGACTTTGGTGGATCTCAGGCCAGTTTAGATTTCCCTTCTTAAACAGAATACTTAGTTCAGCCCTACTTGATGCAGCTGCAGAATGGAGGGAAGGTAAATATAAGATCTAACAGAAGGACTGGTCTACAAAAATGGCAATGCAATGTCATGGATTTATGTGTAATGTGAAGTCACATGTTCAAAGTCCTCGTTTTTGCACTTGCCTACATAGGAAATGCATGATCTGCCTATCACAGTGTTAGCTTTTAACTCAAGCCCTCCATAGATAGTCACACAGTATATTCAAGGGCTATAGGGGTATCAGTTATTGTGTTAGACATCTTGACAGATTTGTTTTCCAGTATTGGGCAGTGTGTTAAGCCTTAGCTGGATTTTAGAATAGCCACATGCCAATTATCATGATCGAAACACCCATTGGATACAGTATCTGATATTTCATTTTGCCATGTGCAAATTTTTTTCGCAAAAAAAAAAAATGCTGCAGAAACATTTACTGCAACAAAAAATTTGCAGAGAAAAACTGCCCATTAGAAAAAACGCCACTGACTTTAATGCATTAGGGCAGAAATCGCCCTAATAAAAAACGCCCATGGACTTTAAAGGAGAATCCAACCCCCCCCAGGAGTAGTAGGACGCTGGTACTACTGGGCATGCTCACAAAGTTCACGAAGTTCGCCGAATGAACTTCGTGAACTTTGTGTGCATGTGCAGTAGTATTAGCATCCTGTGCCGCCAAGCGCCGACGGATCCAGGAAGAAGCAGTTGGAAGAGAAGATGGCCCCTGTGAATTTCGCTGGAGGGGACTTACACAGAGGAGTAAGTAGCGACTTAGTGGTAATAGCCCAGGGGGAGGGGGCCTACGGGGCTGTGTATGGGGGGAGGGGTTAGCGCTGGGGGGTTGGATTCCCCTTTAATGCATTAGGACAAAAAAGTCACCCTAAGAAAAAACACCCATTGACTTTAATCCATTTGGAGTGAGAAAAACTGTTGCTCGAGTAAAAAAACTTTGATCATCATCATTATTTACAATAAATAAATGAAAAGAGACATAAGTTTTTAATAAGAACTTACTTACCGATTCTCTGCATGCGCTCCTCTTCTGAGATGGGCATCTCAGAAGAGGAGCGGCGCTCGATTTCTAGAGAAATAGAGCGCCGCAAAATGGATCGTAGCCATATCACCATCTCTGAAGAGGAGCTCATGCAGAGAATTGGTAAGTTATTTCTTATAAAAAAAAACTTAGAGATTTTAAAGATTTATGTCTCTTTTCATTTATATTCGTTAAAAAACAAACGAATTAAAAAAAAAAAGATGTTACTATTCCTTTAAAGAGCCAATAGTCACATCTGAATTCTTAGGGTTAGTCCAAACGGGAAGATTCAGGGAGATTTGTCGTCTGGCTACTAATTGCCTCTTCTTTGAGGGGGGGCTCAATGTTGACTCGTTAGGCAATTTCGAGTGATTTCGGGAAAGCGCAGCGCCACGTGTGAATAGGCACAGGCGATACTTCATTGAGCAGCTGGAAGGGCCGGGGAAGCGGTTCGGGGAGATTAGTTGCTAGAGGATTAGTCACCAGGCGACGAATCTCCTGAATCTTCTCGTCTGGACTAGCCCTTAAAGGGCCAGTACATGATACATTTTGACTCAAATTAAATTTAGAGACTCAAATTGAATTTTGACTATTCCCTAGTGAAATTTCAATAAGAAAAACTTGAATTTTCAATTCGACCCTTGATAACTGTGCCCCTAAATAAGCTCATTAGGCTGGTTTTGCTTCCAATAAGGATGAATGATATTGTAGTTTGGATCAAGTAAAGGTTACTGTTTTATTATAACAGAGAAAAAGGAAGTAATTTAAAACATTTGGGATTGTTTGATTATAGTGGAGTCTATGGGAGACGGACTTTCTGTAATTCGGAACTTTCTGGATAACAGGTTTCTGCATAACATATCCCATACCTGTACTCATTTACGTCTCATTTAGGTCCTATGCAGAATTGTTAGTAGTTTGGAAATTCAGAAAATATTCAGGTCAAGGCAGTAAATGGGCCTCTGATCCAGACTTATCTACTTATTTGTGACAAGCACCTTACCATTGACAGGAACCCTCCCTGCTTTTCTTGTCACACTAATGGAACGTCCCAAAATCTACTCTTCTTCCTGACTCGTGTGTTACTTTTCTATTTAGGCACCATTTTTCTCTCATTCTTGTGCAAAGATAAGCCCGTCCCACTGTATTTGTAATGTTTTTTTTTATTCTTTATCCTCTTTGTGTATTTTTTATCGGGCTGGAGATTTCTTCTGGTTCTGAAATGTCTAAAGTGAAACATTTATGCAGTTTTCAATATTCTTTTACAATGGGGAGTTTAAATGAGGTAACAATCATTCTTATCTGTCAGAAAGGTGTATGCAGAGTATTAAAGGTCTCCGTCAAGCAATGGAAATAGAGATACCCTTGAATATACGCAGTAAAGCGCTTCTGCATGATGCTCTAGGCACCCTTCCTTGCAAACTGTGCCTGGAAGTCTCCAAACAGCTGGCATAGATGTCAGGAACGATTACTATTAGGGGGTAAGAACTGACACCCAGTTGGTGTTCCCTGCTGCCACCAGACAGATGTGGAGAGTAGCACATGCTCATGAGCTCAAGTCTGCCTCTAATTAATCACCTCTCCTGCAAAGTGATACAGCAGAGTCCCAGGTAGCAGGAACAATGAGGACCCAGGCAGGTCATAAGAAGTCTTCCCGATGCCCAATATGTTTCCTCAGTTATTTCTGGAAGGACATCCTTCCTGTATCCGAACAGGAGTTCCAAATGAATAGGTATGAAAACGCACACGTGTATTTGATGGAAATAAAGAAATCTACTGCACGGGAAAATATCACCTGTCAGGGGGAACGAGTAATTTGTGAGTAAAAGTCACTGCTGAAGGAAGATCTACTTCCAGCGTACTAATAAGTATCTATGGCAGAGGAGTACTCTGTGTTCATTCCCAGCTCAAAATCTCATGCTATTTGTCACAGAAGGCTTTTTCGATTTAAAAAAAAAAAAAGGAGACAGAAAGGGGATTTTTATAAAGTCTGAGCAACTTTAAAGAATATACTACAACTTTAGAATGATTACAAGCTTTACTAAAACGAAAGAGATAGACTCTAGCGGTGATCCACTATAGCCAGGCGACTTTTCGCTCTGGCGAAATTCACTGAAATGCGGATTTTACTAAACGTTACCTCTTTCATCAGACTTGCCTTCGCCAGCTCAGATCTGGCAAAGTGCAATGGAGTGCATAGATCTTCCTTAATCTTCAGTTACTTACTTCATATTCTGAGTGGAAAAAGTTAAAAAAACAAAACATTTTTTTGTGTGAACAGTTTCCCCCATACATTTTATAACTTAAGGAATAGGGATGTAGCGAACGTCGGAAAAAATGTTCGCGAACATGTTCACGAACGGTTCGCGAACGGTTCGCGAACCCCATAGACTTCAACGGGAAGGCGAATTTTAAAAGCTACGACCTGGACAGTGGCATGCCAGAGGGGGATCAAGGGGGGATCAAATACATTGTTGACACAGCGCTGCGTTTTGTGCTGTAAAGGGCAGAAATCACACTACGTCACTCAGGTGATGTTTCTGGACACGGAATGTGAAAAAGCTCACACAGCTACGTGGCACTTGGTTAAAGACTGGGCAAACAATGCCTACAAGGTCAACGTATACACTACTACAGCAGTGGATACGGATTACGGAAAATATTATTGCTGCTTGAAAAACGTCACTCAGGAATGGTGTTTCTGGAGACGGTATTATTATTGATATTTAGACAGAATGTGAACAAGCTCACACAGCTAGATGGCAGTTGTTTGAAGAACAGTAGATTACTAGCCAGCAAACTTACTATCAACTGTCCCTCAAATCACTAACAGCTCTCTCCCTACACTAGCTCTTCCAAGCACACACATGCAGAATGAAAAAACGCTGCAGGGCTTCAGTTTATATATAGTGATGGGCGAAACGGCCGCGTTTCGCTTCACCAAAAAATTCACGAATTTCCAGAGAAATTCGCGAATTTTTCGCCGATTTGCGAAATGAGTCGCGCGTCGTTTTTGACTCGCGTCGCGTTTTTGACGCGCGTTGTGTCGTTTTTGACGCGCATCGTTTCCGACGCGTCGGGTCATTTTCGGCGCGCGTCGCGTCGTTTTTGGTGCCTCGCGCCGTTTTCGGTGCGTCGCGTCAAAAACTACGCGCGACTCGTTTTTGCGCAGCAAATTTTTTTTGCCAAATTTTTTTGGCAGTTTTGCGAATTTATTCGCCAGCGGCGAATCGCGGGAATTCGCCGCGAATTCGCCCCTGGCAAATAAATTCGCCCATCACTATTTATATATGGAAGGGGAGTGGTCCAGGGGGTGTGGGGGTGGTCCAGGAGGGAGAGCTTCCTGATTGGCTGCCATGTATCTGCTGGTCTGGGGGAGAAATGGCAAAAAAAAAGCGCCAGCTAAGGCGAACCCAAATTGGCGAACGTCGCGTGACGTTCGCGAACATTCGGCGAGCGCGAACAGCCGATGTTCGCGCGAACAAGTTCGCCGGCGAACAGTCCGCGACATCCCTATTAAGGAACATTATTTTACACTGGGCTTATGTGTAGGGCATTATAACACCTGACTTTATTAAGGTTCCCTTGGCATGTCTAGTTATCAGTGTAAATGTAATGTATTAGATGCACCATGTAACAAATAAATTCAACTTTAAATTTCCTACCGTATGCAAATTAGCCTGATTGAAAGACCTCTTACGAATTTGTGCTAGGCAGAATTTAACACTAGTGCATTTTTGCTGTAAAATCCACCAGTGTGACGTCGTTTCAGAACTTCGCCAATTTTCTAATGGGCGCAGGTGTCACTTTGCTAGCGAATGAGACAGATGCTAGCGTTGCTTCACACTCTAACACCAGGTGAATTTTCGCTCTGGCAAAAGACCATAGCTGAGCAGATTCAGTAATATGGGGATTTTAGTGAATGTTACCTCTATCACCAGACTTGCCTTCGCCACCTCAGACCAGGCGGAGTGTAATAGAGTGGATAGGAGTTCCTCAAAATAAAGAAGTGAAGAGATGGTATCCCTGTGCATCCCTTCCCAATCCCAGCACTGCCTTACATACTGTAATGCTGCATGCAAAACCCCAAAATATCATCCACAAGGCTATGGAGACCAATAAGGAAAGATGCATCTTCCCAACCCATGAGAACACCAAGCGTTTGTACCCTCTTTTATATCCCTTCTCATTCCTAGTGTCCAAATGTATTTACCTCTGTATATAATACCATGGTCTTTGCCCATTCACCTCTGTGGAGAATGCCATGTGTTATGTCAAATGTACAGTACATGAAGGTAATTTAAAAGAAAAAACTTTGTACAAGTATATCTGTGAGTACTAGTATAAGATTGCTTCTATCTTCTCACACTATTTACCTCTACTTACTCCTCCAGCTCCAGCGTTTTTAAATTGGATTTGCTGGCTGCATGACCAGGCTTCTATAAATTAGGACAATGCAATATCCTCATTTGACCCACACCACTGCTATAAAAAACATGTTGTTCTGAAAAGGCTGAAAAGGTTAAATTGCTGTATTATTAAATAAATAAATAAATAAATAATAATAATAATAATAATGCAATTAACCTATTACCTTAGGCGTCTTTTCAGCAAAAACTTGTTCCACAAGGTGGCAGCATAGCTACATTCAATTACACCTAGAAGACCGGATTAGGAAAGAAGAATGCATCATAAAGCTTTCTGAAAACAGAAGGTATTTACTTGCTTCGTGCCATACACATAGCACTGCCTTCATACCACAAATGAGAGTTTAACTCTCCCATAAGGCATTATGGGCAAATTACTCCTTTATGTCCCTTTGGCCAACTATGGAGCAGATTCACTAAAGGGTGAAGTGACTTATGCTGGCCATAAAGGGGCAGATAAAGCTGCCAATATTGATTGTTTAGACCGATTTGACAGCTTATATGCCTGTGTATGGGGGCTTCCCAACCGATATCTGGACAGGATATCGATCGGGAAGGTTGGATTTTCTCCACTCGTTTGGCGTTGTCAAGGTGTAAAGATCCAAATTACGGAAAGACCTGTTATCCAGAAAGCCCAAGGTCCTGAGCATTCTGGATAATAAACCCCATACCTATATATGGGTTCTTTGCAGGTTGGGTGCAAGTTTTGAATAAATACTACATTATTGAAAGTATTGTGCCAAAAATTATATTTTGAAATGCTCATATTTGGAGTTAATCGCAGTGGAATATTTACAAACATAACTTGAACTAACAAACTGGACATTTATGCTTTTACACATGACCTTGTAGGATTATATTTTATCATATAATATAAAGCAGGTGTGCAGTCATTATCCCACCATGCACTGCAACTTACACAGCGGTAGGAGGCTATCAGACAGCAAGAAGGGTTGCACACAACAAACTGTCACAAAAGAGCCAGATGACAGCAGGAGAAAGCAGCAGGACTTAGTGTAACCTGATGACAGAAGTTAGAACAGGCTTATTATCTTCTCAGGGCTGTCAACCCTTTTTCTTCTCCCTGCATTTTGTCATCTCTATTGGCATACTTTATATAAGGGGCATGTTTATTTCTACACATTTATTAAATTTATTTATAAAGCTAAGGTCACTGGCTGCACCTTTTGGCATTGGTTTTAATGTAGAGGTTCTAGGTGTATTATTTATGGAAGTATACATGCAGGAGGGTTGTGTAATATTTTGGCTTTACACCAATTTACTGCATAATACACTTCTATGTACTTGGACCAAGGAATGCTAACTATTACCTTGTGACTACCTTCTTCCTCATCCATATTATTACCTTGTGTCCCACTTATCCTGCCTCCTGACCTAAGAAGCTGGACAGCAGTTTCACCCTTCCTCTTACAAATGATAATAATAATCACATACCTGGATACTGCTAGGGAGAAAGCAAGAGAGTGTGCAGGGGTTTTGGAAATTAAAACGGTAAAAGGCAAATAAAAAGCTCTAGGACAGCAAGGAAATCAATGTTTTTTCTTTTAATCCTGGACAGGATCACCTTGATGCAAACTGAAGAAACATATATTTATACAGTATGTAATATATTTATATATTTTTATTTATGTACAAGCCAACAGTGAAGTTCTTACATACATATTAAGTGATATTCATAATAGTATTCATGTTCAAGAACTGTGGTCACAATATCAAGAAAGCAAACTGATTGCTACATCATGCACTGGAAACAGTGTTACAATAACATCCAGTGTTTGGTATCCTGTAAATAAAATAATAAGTGGTTACATGTCATATAACAATTGAATATTTGCTTCTAGACATTTTCTAAGTCTTGCATTATTACTATGACATAGCAGGCCTATTGAAATGACCCTGTAATGTATATGTCTTTGACAAAAACAGTATGTAAATGTTTAATTCCATTTGCCTTTCTTAAAGGACCAGTAAACAGTAATTGCATATACAACCCTACATACAGTCATTTGAAAGTTTGAGAACCCCTCTTATTTCTTTTGAGTTTTTTATTATTGACTGAGCTTTCAAAGTAGCAACTTCCTTTTAATATATAACATACCTTATGGAAACAGTAGTATCTATGCAGTGACATAACGTTTATCAAATTAACAGAAAATATGTAATATGCATCATAACAAAATTGGACAGGTGCATAAATGTGGGCACCCCAACAGAGATATTACATCAATACTAAGTTGAGCCTTTTGCAAATGTAACAGCCTCTAGATGCCTCCTATATAGTGATGGGCGAATTTATTCGCCATGCGTGAATTTGCCGCGAATTCCCACGGTTCGCCACTGGTGAATAAATTCGCCAACCACCAGCAAAAATTCGCCTGGTGCAAATTCGCTGGTGTGAAAAAAAAACAAGACGCGCACCAAAAACGACATGACGCGTAAAAAATTAAATGCGTGCCGTTTCATGAATATTTTGCCAATTCATGAATTCCGTTGGAAATTCGAGATTTTTTCGGCAAAATGGGATAGATTCGCCCATCACTACTCCTATAACCTTTGATGAGTTTCTGGATTTTGGATGGTGATATTTTTGACCATTCCTCGATACAAAACCTGTAACTTCAACTTTGTGACTGATGCTTGAACATTATCCTGAAGAATCTGTTGATACTGGGTTGAATTCATCTGACCCAGTCCCTGAACTAGCGTCACAGCCCCACAGCATGATGGAACCTCCACCAAATTTGACAGTAGGTAGCAGGGTGTTTTACTTTGAATGCAGTGCTCTTCTTCCACCATGCAAAACACTTTTTGTTATGACCAAATAACTACATTTATGTCCCGTCAGCCCAAAAAACTTTGTTCCAAAATGACTGGGGCTTATCTAAATGAGCTTTTGCATTCAACAAGCGACTCTGTTTGTAGCATGAGTGCAGAAAGGGCTTCTTTCTCATCACCCTGCCATACTGATGTTCTTTGTGCAATTGTAGAACGATGTACAGATATACCATCTGCAGCAAGATGTCCTTGCAGGTCATCTTTGGGTTGTCTGTAACCATTCTCACAATCCTCCACATATGCCTCTCCTGTATTTTTCTTGGCCTGCCAGACCTGGATGTTACAGCAACTGTGCCTGTGGCCTTTCATTCACTGATTACATTCCTTGCAGTTGAAACTGACAGGTTAAACCTCTGAGATAGCTTTTTGTAGCCTTCCCCTAAACCATGATACTGAGCAATCTTTGTTTTCAGATGTTTTGAGAGTCGTTTAGATCCCATGCTGTCACTCTTCAGAGGAGAGTCAAACAGAAGCACAACTTGCAATTTGCCACCTTAAATACCTTTTTTTCATGATTGGACACATCAGCCTGTGATGTCCAAGGCATAACAATGCCAACCAATTTGGTGTTGCCAGTAATCAGTATTGAGCAGTTACATGCATTCAAATTAGCAAAATTACAAGGGGACCCAAATTTGTACAACTGAATACTGCTTCACTAAAAATCTTTGTTCAGAAAACACCCCAGTATTCTGAAGTTCCTGGGAAATGAAAGACATACCACTGTTATCTTTTTTTTTTGAAAGTGGAGTAAATTATTATGCAGACTGAGAGGGGTTCCAAAACTTTTTCATATGACTATATTTCCCGATTGTCTCCAAACAACAGAAGCTATAGCACCCCTTGTGTGTTTGAGTACTGTAGATAGTGTTGTATCTATGGCTGATAATGAGTAGTTTTCAGGTAACTCAGGTAAGTAATGCACTTGCATTTGTGCCTACAGCTGGCCATAAAGGCACGGTGTCCAGCCAATACATGTAGTGTATCTATAGCCAGTGGCGTGACTAGATGTTATGGGCCCCAAAGCAAATTATTTTTCAGGCCCACAAAATGTCTAGAGTTTGACTTATTTTACCATTAGTTATTAACATTGTACATAAATTAGGGCTCCTATACCTTCTGGCCCCCCTGTAGCTGCAGAGTGCTTCCTCTGTAGTCATGCCCTTGTATATGGCCACATTAGTTTTGTAAAAATAGGAACAGCAAGAGCAGCTGCAGAGATGTGGCTCTTCACTTCTTTACTTTCAGGCAACTGATATATTTTTCGCATCAGGACCTGTAAGCCGCTATCCATTCAGCAGTCCAAGAATATCAGTCTTAATGTGTTTGTTTAAGTGTCAAACTGTAGAACTGCAGGAACAAAAAGGTTAAAAACGGGATTCTGAATTTAATCATTGTTCTGTGAAACAAAGAGGACCTTAGATTGCTTACCCATCATATATAAATGAAACACACCTTTTATAAAAGAATACTTTTTTGTAGCTCCTGCATATAATACTACCCACTACATTTTTGCTTTTGTGCCCTGCCTTATTTTGTAAAAATCAATAATCACTGCCTCTGTCTCCTCTAAAGCTGCCAATGGTGTATTGTGGCATTCTAAACCTTTCTTTTGCATTTGCAAACAGAATATCAATGGGTTTCAATAGACACGAGGCTGTGATCCAGCTCGAGCATCTCTGCTTCTAAAGGCTGTCAGGTTTCATCCTAATGACTCAGATCTTGAAAGCTCTTTCCCTTCATCTCTCTCCTCCTTTTGTCTCCGTGCAGCAATTGTCAGAACTTCAGACCTTGCTGAGCTCCTCTGCCCCTAGAGGTTTTCCTTCTGCATTGAACTCATTAAAAAAGGTTGCATCCAGTCCATGCAATTCTCAGCCTTGGTGACAGGAGCAGGGACGTGGGGAGAGGGAGCGCAGGCCTGGAGGGCAGGAGTGCCAGAGATGAGATCTCTTGCCATTGATTGTATATGGATTCTTGGCCTAAGGAAAATGTGTGGGGATACAGGGGGCTTTCATGGAAGACGATTTACAAGTTTTTTGTGCACATTGAGTTTGTGAGATATTTAAAAACAGATTCCAGCTTCCAAGTCCATTGTTTTCCACGCATAACAAATATGTTACTCCAATATTATCCCCCTATCTGTGCAGAGCTGCAGCGTTCTGGTTAGTTTGTGGTTGGTGCTCCTAAAAACAATATAGAAAACAGTTTTTTTGAATGAGTTCTGTTGACAGCACAGAACAATACCACACTGACCCTTTCCATTCAATATTCTACAGCAATTTCCCCATAAGAAATAGCTGGGTTGTAAACAACTACAAACAACCGCTTGGCCACTAAAAGGCGCTGTTTACTGTAAAAAGCCTACATGGTCAGAAGATTACAATTTAGAATAAGAACAGAAAAGTGCAGCCTCAAAGCGTAATAAAAGTGCCCAAAATGCCGTGTCCCTAAAATGTTAATCAGTCGCATTTTCAAGGACCTTTGGTTTTAATGTGATGCATGCTTTTAAAAGGGTTGTAGTAATAATTTATTTAACAGCATCCCCTGTGTATTTGTGTGTGTACTTGTTCAGTTAGCCACTATGGATCTCAGCATTCTGTAATGATTCTGTCTCAATTAGTCTGGAGTGTGAAATAACATTTTGTGTTTTTATTTTTGTTACCAGTGTCACAGATGGATGCAACAAGCACCCATATTCAAAAGTGTCAATGACATTATGACAGAGACCAATTATTATAACACAGCAATACCTGAAAACCACCTACATTTCAACTAAGGTTCTATTATTACAGGCCTATAAGTAATCCTTCAGTTTCATGGTATACACAGCAATGGACGTTACACTGTAACGTTTGGTCCTGTGCATTCATGCACATTTCATTTCATTTTGTTCATTAAGCACTCTCATCCCATCCCATTGGGCTCAGCATTTCCCACATTAATGCCAGCAGAACACTGGAATTAGATGATTGTATACTAAAGGAGATCTGTTTTGTAGGAAGAAGCCCTCATTTAGCTGGTTATCAGAGGAGCATAATTCTAATAACTGGCTCAAAAAAACACAATTGTCATTAAAAGTTATGTTATTTGTGTCAATCTTTATACTTGCTATGGGACATTGGTCCCATTGTTTTACTGGAAAGTTGCTAGCACAGAGTGGTGGAAAATAATACATTATTACATTGCATATATTACATTATTTTGACGTACATGCTTTTATAAATAGAAAGAGAGACATTTTACACTATTATTTGTGCAAAAGTGATGCTTGGCAAAAACGTCATCTTAGGTCCACATTGGCCCTTATTAAATAATGGAGCTATTCAATGGCACAGCACTGCAAAATATGTATGGAAAATATACCAAAAATATTCTTTATCTTGCTCCCATGTTTTTACTGATCCCGACATTGTCTTTTTTGGGGCATATATCTCAAAGTGTGAAAATACAGCTTGCCAGAAGGAAATTTCACATATCTTGTGAAATTTTAGGGGAGTATTTTCCGTGAAACCTCTTTCTGGTGGAGAGCTCTGTTTTCAAGTTCTGAGAAATATTCCCAAATGTCAAAGGTCTGACTATTGAGGCACATCAAAACATCAAATGACAGTTTCTCTGAGAAATTATTGAAGTTGATCATTAACTGGATCGAGTGGTGTGTCCGATGAAATAGGATATAAATAAACCTTTCAAGTGCAACTATTTGTTTTATGTTTTACTGGGTTCAGGAAATTATTACTTGGAAAACTGGACTAAACTAGAGAGTTGTTAGGCATGTTGGTTGATTAGACACATGACACCATAAATAAGATAGTGGCAGATTTCCTGCAGTTCACACATTATTGATGTAACCCTTCCCGTCGGTAAGCCTTGCTCCTCTTATGCTGACCGGTAGGGGCAAGATGCATTAAATGGACGCCCACGTCGAAATTGACGCTCGCGCCAAAACTGTTAGGCGCAATGATGTAAATCCTGGGCGCCTTGTTTTCTATTTCTTCCCAAATCTGTCCATCATGGCTCAAGCTCGTTCCTGGTCCTTTAAATACTCTTCCCATTATTCCCTCATTGCCCAAGCTGGATCTGTTTCTACAGTTCCTGTTCAAGCCCTGTTTGACTTTGTATCCTGGTCTTTGTCTTCCTTGGCCTGTTTATTGACTTCTGATACTCTGCCGCCTGAACCGACCCCTGCCTGTGTTGACTTCGCCTTTGCCTGATCCTCATCTGTACTTCGCTTCCGGCAATACGCCCTGCTCCTTTACCACTGCACCGGGATCCAAGGAATCGACCAGGATCTGAGGTAACAGATCATTACAATTGATGTTATTAAGGGGAATGCCAGTGTTGTTCAGTTATTGTAAGCATATGCCCTTATACAGGCAGCCAGTAAACAACATTAAAATAGTCACAATATACAGAGGCATCTAATAAAATTCCTCTCTGCTCTATCAGCAAACATGCTGTGTTAGATATACTCATTAATAACCAGGTTTTATTGTGTTGGCCCCGCAGACCCTCCCCGCCTGTCCACTGGGATCCTCTTTCTGTTTATAAGCAGATCCTGCAGGTTTGAAGGCCAGCATGTAAATGGAAATATTATTTGAATATGGATGCTCTGCACCACTCTATCTAGCTGTTCCCTGGATATGGGTTTATTGTTTTCCATGAAATTACCCTGCCTGATTTACTAGAATAAAGCCCAGCCATGCTGGCTCTCTTGTGATTAATAATTTGAAGACATTTACATTTCAATACAGAGTCTTACCACTGGTTTCCTCTAATTTTTCCCCTACGGAGCTTTGGAATATCCCTACTGGGGCAGGACAGACAGTGTGCACGGAGATGAGAAAATGCATTCTCTCAAAATATATGCCAGGTTTCCTTTGCAACTCGCAAGTTCTCAAGCATCAGCTGTTTCTATTAAACAAACATCACATCTGCATCCATCTTGGCCGTGTGATTGTGTACTATTTCTTGTTTCTATAAAGCTCAGTGAGTTTCTGCAGTACTATATCATACCAACATTCCAGTTTAGGATCAAATATGTGAATGAGTTTTTGCCCCAACTGGGAAAAAATCAGAGAACAAATGCCATGCAGTCCTAGTTTTGTGCAAAAATACACATATTCCAAAAACCAGCACCGTAACATCATGGAAACCCCTGTAGGCCAGTGCTACTACCACAATGCTAAAGGTGATTTCCACTCCCCCATTGACTCCCCAACATTTTAATGAAATTTCCTTTTACTCTGTATTAATACAACAATACCTTTTCCTTGTTCCCAGTTAAGATAGATTTAGTCCTTACTGGAGGTAAAATAATACTGTTTATTTAAAGTTTACATTATTTTCTTTTAGTATACTTAAGGTATGGAGATCCAAATTACAGAAAGATCCATTATTTGGAAAACCTCAGGTCTCGAGCATTCTGGATAACAGGTCCCATACCTGTAATATATTTTGCTGGGGAATGCATTTATATTTAGGGCCTCATTTATAAAAATCCGAATTTTTCTGATTTAAAAACTTTAAAAAAGTCTGAGCAAACTGGAATCCATGATTTGACCTTATTTATTAATAAAAAAAAGCTTAATCGGATTGGGGACAAACTTGAATTTTTCAGATTTATTGCCCAAAATTTCAGAAATAGTTGAATTTTCAGGCTGATTTGAGCACAGACCACAGAAACTTCCAAATAGGATAGGGACTTCTCCCACTGACTTGTATATATACAGATTTTTGGATTCTGACTTTTTCCATCCTTGGGGTATAATAAATCTCAAAAAAACTTTTTCTCAAGTTCTCAGGTTTTTTTTCCCACTAAAAATTTTGATTTTATAGTAAAAAAAAAAAAAAAACTTGAATTTTCTGAGTTTTTTGGCATTTGGACTTTAATAAATAATCCCCTTAATTTACAACTTGCTTGTTTGTTCTATTAAAAGGTAACTGTCATTGCTGCAAAATGTGCATCTGAATTTAAATATTTTTCAGATTTGTTTTTCTTTCTTACAGTGTGTGCAGAGGAAGCAGACCCAGCAGCTGCAGGGGGCCCAGCATGCTTAGGGGGCCCCCTGAGGCCACAATTTATGACCAACTTCAATATACAGTATAATTGTAAAACAGGACTGTCTCTGGATATTCCGGGGGGCCCTAAAATCAAGTTGCTGTAGGGTCCACAAACATCTAGTTCCACTGAGCACGTGAGATATACATGTTGTTTTGATGTTGTTTAAGTCATTCTCAAGCATATGCATCAGTATTACATGGAAAATAATTTAATTATGGAATCAGAGAGTAAGATCAAGTGAGACCTGTCTGTGACTCACAGAATGAGTGTGTTTGTTGCAGGTGGAAAAAAATTGTTGATTGAAGAACTTAAACTAGGAGATGAACTGCATGAAATATTGTTGTGCTTCCATCCTACAAGTTCAATACAGTAACTAATGGAACTGATATTAAAATATGATCTGTAAACTACATAGTTACATAGTTAAATTGGGTTGAAAAAAGACAAAGTCTATCAAGTTCAACCCCTCCAAATTAAAACCCAGCATACACACACACACACACATCTCCACTCTTTCACACAAACCATATATGCCCATAGCTATACTAACTGTAGAGTTTACTATCAGAATAGCCTTTGATATTATGTCTGTCCAAAAAATCATCCAAGCCCCTCTTAAAAGCATCAACAGAATGAGCCATCACAACATCACCCGGCAGTGCATTCCACAACCTCACCGTCCTGACTGTGAAGAACCACCTACGCTGCTTCAAATGAAAGTCCTTTTCTTCTAGTCTGAAGGGGTGGCCTCTGGTGCGGTAATCCTCTTTATGGGTAAAAAGGTCCCCTGATATTTGTCTATAATGTCCTCTAATGTATTTGTAAAGTGTAATTATGTCTCCTCGCAAGCACCTTTTTTCCAGAGAAAACAACCCCAACCTGGACAGTCTCCCCTCATAATTTAAGTCTTCCATCCCTCTAACCAGTTTAGTTGCACGTCTCTGCACTCTCTCCAGCTCATTTACATCCCTCCTAAGGACTGGAGTCCAAAACTGCACTGCATACTCCAGATGAGGCCTTACTAGGGATCTATAAAGAGGTATAATTATGTTTTCATCCCTTGAGTTTATGCCCTTTTTTATGCAAGACAGAACTTTATTTGCTTTAGTAGCTACAGAATGACACTGCTCAGAATTAGACAACTTGTTATCTATAAAAACCCCAAAATCCCTCTCATTTAAGGAAACTCACAGCACACTGCCATTTAGTGTATAACTGCATTTATATTATTTTTTACAAAGTGCATAACCTTGCATACATGATATATATTTTTTTATTAGACACAACAAAAATGTCAAAAGGAAACAAGATCATTGAAAAGACTATTGATTCTATGGCAGGAAGGCAGAACAAGGCAGGTCCTAAGGACCATATTTATTACACTGTGTGAAACTGAATTCACAAAAAAAGGTGTAAAATAATTTGCTAATTTATCAAGGTGTGTGTAATCTTTCACCATGCGAATGCCACATTTTTGACACCATTTTACATTGCTTTCTGCAGAAGTCAATATAAAAAATAAAAATACGTAAAAAAATGTACTTGTTTTTTTAAATAGTTATGTGGTGTATTATCCCCCTGTTTTTCTACACAGCATAATACATCTGCTACTAAGAGTATCAACATTTGTAATCTTGTATTTTCTCACTTGAAAAAACGGTATTCAATCTTTTCTTGACAACATATTTCCATTTTTTGGGATGTACCTTTGTAAATAAAGCAATCAACTCCCTTTTTTTTTATATATTTGCCGTTTTGGTTGCTCCTTTAGATTTAAGTCCTAAATTATATATCAGTGGAGTCTGTCTTGTAGAAATGAAATGCTTTTTCTTCTTTCAAGTTGCATCATATATCTAGTAGACCACATAAATAAAAAATTGTATATGTTTTATATCAACCAGTATGTTCTGTGTTCCGTTTTCAAGCGGAAATTGCACTAATTCGATTGATTATGAATGTAATATGAATACTCTTCCCTTGCTTTGAGTCCTATTAAGAGGAGTCATGAAGTCCCCGGTCACTAGGAGTATGTCAGAGCCTATAACGTATTTAGAACTTTATGGTTTACTTGCTGATTCACAACAATACTTTAGGTTTAGGTGTGGCATTACATACTCTATCCCCTGACAAATGACTAGGTTTTCACACTGAACTCTAGGGGGCAGATTCACTAAAGCGCGAAACTGCTAACGCTAGCGCAAATTCGCCAGCGTCAAATCGTAACTTCGCAAATTCACTAACACCATCTCTGGCGAATTTACTCTAGCGAAGTAGATAAACTTGCGCAACTTCGCACCCTTTCGCCAGGCGTAGTTGCGCACTAGCGAAGGATCGTAATTACGCAAATTCACTAAGATCAACTTTTTGCTGTTCGTTAGCACTTACGCTAGACGTAACTTCGCCAGGTCAGACCAGGCGAAGTGCAATACAATAGATAGGAGGTTGAAAAAAAAATTTCACATTTTTTCTAAGTCCCAAAAAACGCTGTGGCGTGTTTTACCATTGTGGGTGATAGTCTGAAAAAGATCGATTTTTTGGGGGGGGTTACTCCCCTTCCCCCCTACATTTGGCAACACTACTATACAGGGGGCACATGTAGGGCAATAGGACAACTTTATTTTTTTGATTAAAGGTTTCCTGGGCTTGTGTAGTGGCTGCAATATATACTTCTATTATATTTTGTAATTCGCACCGTATGCAAATTAGGCTTCACTAGCGTCACTGCGCTTTGCCTAGCGAAGTAACACTAGCGCAAATACGCTACCGTTCGCCGACCTGAGCGTAACTTCGCCCTTTAGTGAATTTGCGTAGCGCTGGCGAAAATTCGCTTGGCGAAGTGCGGCAAACGCTAGCGAAGCTTGCGCTGGCGTTTCTTCGGATCTTAGTGAATGTCCCATTAGGTGTCAGTCCATAAGTATGCAAAAAAATTATTAAATATCAGTGGAGAAGAAAAGGCATCTACATATGAAAATAAAGCATTTTCTGTGCTATTTACCCCTTTAATATAGAAGCTGCAGTCAAGTCAAACAATCCATATTGTCGAAAAGGCAAAATGGGACAAATGCATAAACAAATCATTATGATAATGCTGGAAACTGTCATTTACAACTACTGGACGACAGCAAGTGTGACATGCCCAGTTTCCTAAATAATCTTGGACACTCAACATTCTACCGAATGTGTGAACAGTGAAGCAGAATGTGAAAATGATGCACAGTGTGATGACAGGTTTGACTATTGTCAGAGATATGTGTTGACATTACACATAGTATGGAAAGGTGCAGATACTCCGTTCTGTGTAAAGGGAGACTTTAATGAATAATATTCTGTAAATTATTTTATAGGTTTTATGCTTCATTTTTAGCACTGTTGCAATTAGCTTGCATACTGTATACAGTTCATGTATGGCTAATGATAATAATAAACACATTCAGTATAGATGCATTGTTATTAAGATGTGCAAGAAGAAAATAGAATTACACCGAACACAGACAATAGGTCAGCCAGGGCTGGATTTACATAGCGGGCACCCCTAGGCCCATTGCCCTTTGCCACCCCTATACTTTATTCGCAAATTTTCATAATCAGGACCGGAGTAATGGGGATTGGCGCATGAGAAATGTAAAAAACTATCATATCTCCTTCATATCCCCAATGTTTCTGAACCAATGTGGGTGTGGCTGGGCAGCATGCCGCCCCCTAAAATCCTGTCACCCTAGGCCCGGGCCTAGGTGGCCTTTCCACAAATCCGGGCTTGAGGTCAGCGAGTGAGAGTGAGTAAATAGGTTGAATCTTGCTTTTATTTTCCAGAACTTGCCAATCACTATCAACGCTGTTTCAGATGATGGAAAATAAAAGGAGAACATAGGGCCATATTTAATATTTTATAATGTTCAAATTTTCAGTTCAGTCAGTCTTAAGTAATCTTAACATATTCCTGTATATATACAGTATGTGGCAATATTTTACTCATTAGGCAAGGACCAACCTCTAGCAGTGCTCCACAGTAAAAGTTAAAAACATGCAATGAAATTTACAGGGAGTCTATACAAACAACAATAACAAAAATAACTGATGTAAACTTATTAAGGGTGATCCTTAGAACACTTCTGCAATTCTATTTTTTGTGGTTTCAGACATTTTAAATAGTGATGGGCAAATTTATTCGCCTGGTGTGAATTCAGCTGAACTCCTGCGATTCGCCGCCGGTGAATACATTCGTGAAGCGCCTGGAAAAATTTGCCTGCCGAAAATTCACCGGCTTCTCATTTTGAGTCCATTTTTTCAACGCCGGCGAATGTGCACCGGTGTCCAAAAATGGACGCCCGCGTCCAAAACAAGACACCAGCGACGACCCCAGATTTACACCTTACCCATTTTAAAAGTTTTTAGGCTAATTAAACATCTCTAAAAGTTAGAGATTATGCAACCCTAGGGTTAACAAACAAGGGCACAAGGATCTGGGGGTGACCACATTCATCCGGGGACTGTGGACAGGGGAACTGCAGTCGCAGCAGGGAATATCTAAGAGTGGTGCGAGCGTGCAGAGCTGTGAGGGCACAGGGAACATTTGTGCAAGGGGGTCAGGTTGTGCGCACAGGGATAGGTGCGAGCGTGTCAAGGTGTGTGCACAGGGGGATTAGTGTGCGAGGGGTGTGAATGGCCTAGGGACACAACAAGTTTAAATCTGGCAATGAAGCCGAATATGAAAATGATGCACAGTGTGATGACAGGTTTAAATATTGTCTGAGATATGTTTGACATTATATATTATATATATATATATATATGTATATAATGTACAGATGATCAGCACTCACTGCTTTCAAGGTGAAATAAACGTGCTTTTATTCAACGAATGCACATAATCATCCAACGTTTCAGACCCACATGGGGTCGGGGGGTATAGTTAATATTCGACTATTCGATGGTCGAATACTTCCCCTTTAAAAATTTTATTCGATCCCCCAGTTCGCCAGATCAAAGCTACCAAGATGGTGATCATTCCCTTAGATCGAATAGGAAAAATCCGATCGATCGTTAAAAATCGTTAGAAAATCGTTAGAAAATCGTTAGAAAATCGTTAGAAAATCGTTAGAAAATTCGAATCGAATTCAATTTGAATATTCGATTGATCGAATTTTACCTATTCAATCAATCGAATTGCGCTAAAAAATTCTGAATTATTTCAGAGAAAAAGGAAATCATCTGAATAGATTTAATGATTACTAATATTTTAAGCAATTTTTATAACTGTCAATGTAGTGTGCAAAAGCCCTAACATCTTGTATATTCTTGTAATTGTTCGGTTCTTTTTCCAGTGGAATTGCAGTTGTTTTATCAATAGTTTTTTCTATAAACATAAAAATTTGAGAACTGTAAATGACTTTATTATTTATTGCATTTTGTTATTCAATTAATAATTTAGTTTGTTACTTAGTATAAACCCAGGGAGGCTGTAACGGTACTTATAATGATTATTTCCACTGGCCACTCATCACCTAGACAACAAAGGGTTACAACAGCAATGTAATGACAATAAAATCAGTTTTGCAAGTAGCAGTATTGGCATAACGCGGATCAGGCCATGTTGTTTGAATTAATGTTTTTAGCTATAAATTAAATATGAGAGTTTCATGCCAAGCTCGATCTGTTTGTTGGCAGTGACGGGCTCTGCACTTTGTGAGATTTCAAAGGTTTGTATAATTCTTCCAAAATCTGCCCCATATCTGATGGAAATGCCAGTACTTACTGGTGGGTTTGGTATTTGGATACAAAGGGTCATTTTCTGTGTTTTATAATTGTGTCCATTGGCCTAGTAAGTCTTGGAGATGCCATCAAGCGTGATTACTGTCAGATAATTAAACATCCACAATGAAAAGAAACTCTACCTTGGCTGATGTGTGAAAACACATTTACACCTAATGAAACTGGGAAGGGAAGGCTTCAGCATAACTGACATTTGGGAAGCCACAAAGTGACAGAGAATGAAAAGCCCTAACCACAGAGTGTCCTCTGAGATGAAATTCAGATGTTTCCAGAAAGAGAACTTTTTTTTTCTGTTCTTGGGAAGTCACAACTGGTTTAAACGGGACCTGAAAACATATGAAGCTCACTGAGATTGATATTCTGTGGCACTAGTGTAAGGCAGCCATTGCTGGGTTTTACTAGTCACAGACAGTTAATGGAGTTTAATATCCAGAATAATATGGAGCAGAATATAGAAAAGGGTGAAGCTATGCTCTGGGTCTGGTCTGTTATGATATGTATACCTTTGGAAGGAAGGATGTGGTTCCTAAAGATGTTTTATACTTTTATATTGTTATAATATTTTTTCATTTGGCCTTATCTTGGTGTCCAGTTCCTCACTTATTTCAATGGCCTATTGTGAGTGAAATTTTGGGACTTAGAAGTAGTATAGATCTCCCATACCTAGATCAGGCCAAGCTACATTGTCAGTTCAGGATCAATACAATTCATTGACTGTATAAAATGCTATACAGGTAAAATGGAATCTAAGAAATCTAAAGAAAGGACCATAACATTGCAGCACTGAAAGACTAGAGAGCATACTCAAAATCTGTGAGTCTAGTGTACAGATATGATCAATTCATTTTCAATTGCACAGCCATCTGGTTATGTATATCATTTCTGGAAGCAGTTTTAGTAGACCGCCCTTCAGTCCCAACTAGACGACCACATAGCAATCCTATTGGTTAATTCTGTTATATATTAAAACTTTAGTCTAGAGATGCCACACTGATGAGGATGGTCCAATAACCCACTATTTTGCCATGGGCTAGTTGTCTGAATTATGTTAATTCAACACAGCAAATGTGTGTATGACACATCACATGGGCAGGCCATGGAGGTAAATCTATTCCAGCATTTTGAATGAAACATTGTGAGTTATTACCTAGGAAAAACTGCAATAGTCTCTTAACAATTACCATCCATTTCCCAAGTAACTACATATCCAAAATGTTCCTTGTATTAGTAATGGGGGCACAAAGTAGGTGCCACTGTCTATTTCTCCTGTGCAGTGTGGGGCATCACTCCCTGTCCTTATTATGGATTCTTTACAGATTCATCCTTTTTAATAACATGGATTGCAGTTACTTTTCCTTTGTGAAATCTTAATGACTTTCTATGCATTTCCTGAGGAGATATATTCACACCTTAGAGCCTTGTCTGTAATTAGAAGATACCGTTCACTCTTTTTTTTTTTTTTCCTGAATAAAGCAAAATAATAAAATGGAAACAATAATATGGCTACTATCTGTGCAAAAACCAATTAAAATATCTCACTTTGCTGAAGTGTCTGGCACTTCACACTGGCCGTTGCAGCTACTCAGAAGTCTGAAGATATTTTTATTGCCAGAAGAAATGGGAAAGGAAAGCTGTGCCAATCTCTTTGGATGAAGGGTTATTATTAAACTTGGCTTTGGAGTGGGGGATAAGGCTTCTTATTTCATCACTATATACAAGAAATAATAAAGAACATAGATTGTATGTAAGCAAAATATATGCTCATGAGTGTCTTTCTGTCTAGTATAGTAGCAAGCATTTTAATGCATCTTGCACCCAGTGTTTAAAATTCCACCTGGTTCTAGGAAATGATACAAAACATGGTCATATGCATCAAACTTGTAGGTCTCTAGTAGTAAAACTGCAGTTTACAGCATTCTCTAATGTCAAGCTTGAGTATCAAAGGTTAGATTTAATTCCTTAGGCACAACTGCCAATTATTATATTTAAAGCAGTTCTCCCCAAGCCTGCAAACAGTCCCTTGGTTCCTGTTCCTGTTAAGAATAAAATGCACACACAATACATGATTTTCCCATAGAAGAGATATCTCTTCAGTGTTCATTTTGTATGTGTCTAAAGTAAGAAAGAACATATTCCTGCATACAAGTTCTGTGAATAAGCACTAGTTCCTGTGTTATGTAATAGAGATAGATAGATATATAGATAGATAGATAGATAGATAGATAGATAGATAGATAGATAAATCTAATAAACAGGAAGAAGGAGCTTCCTGTCCCATATATCTTACATTGCAATTTGGATACCCAAAAAACCATGGGGATCAGAATAATAAAGGAACCAAGGTTGCAAAACACAATGTGGGGTTACATGGTTCCATTTAGCATATACAGACCAACTTAAGGCAAGGCCATTGTCGACATAAGAGAAACTATGTAATGCTTCAGCTATAAGTAAGATGCAGATTTTAGTTCAGCAACAGAGGGCAAATTGCAGGTTAGACATCCCTAATAAAATTAGTAAAGAAAATGATAAACTTGCTGGGTTAGTTTACAATGCAAATTAATTGAAAGCATGGGAAATTATACAAACTACCCACTTTGGATACTTTAAGTATTACAGACAAGCAGGGGAAATAATTATGAAACACATTAACTTTTTTTTCTCAGTAGAGGTATGGGATCCGTTATCCGGAAACCCGTTATCCAGAAAGTTCCAAATTACGGAAAGGTTGTCTCCCATAGACTCCATTATAATTAAATATTTTTTTAAATGATTTCCTTTTTCTCTATCATAATAAACCAGTACAATCCTTATCCTTATTAGAAGCAAAACCAGCCTGCTGGGTTTATTTAATGTTTACATTATTTTCTAGTAGTCTTAAGGTATGAAGATCCAAATTACAGAAAGACCCGTTAGCCGGAAAGCCCCAGGTCCTGAGTATTCTGGATAACAGGTCCCATACCTGTAAATATAATTCTAATGGGGCTATTGACATGAAATGTACCCAAGATGTCATTAACAACCGACACAATGCAAACATACAAAGAATTCAAAACAAATAAATTCATAAATTATGTGTAGTAAAGTGGAATGACACAGGGAATAAGTATTGAACATGCTTACTGACTTACTGTATAGAAAAGCCATTGTTGGTAACGACAGCTTCAAGACTCCTCCTGTATGGAGAAACTAGTCACATGCATAGGAGTGATTTTGACCCATTCTTCCACACAAACTGTCTTCAAATCTTGAAGGTTCCAGGGGCCTCTTCTATGAACTCTGATCTTCAGTTCTTTCTGTGGATTTTCAATTGGATTCAAGTCGGGTGATTGACTGGGCCTTTACAGCAGCTTTATTTTCTTTCTCTGAAACCAATTGAGAGTTTCCTTAGCTGTGTGTTTGGGATTGTTGTCATGTTGATATGTCCACTCTTGTTTTATTTTCAGCATCTTGGTAGATGGCACCAGATTCTTATCAACAATGTCCTGGTATATTTCTCCATTCATCATTCCTTCAATTATATGAAGTCTGCCAGTGGAAATCACTAAATCGCAAAGTGTCTAATGCTAACGCAAATTCACTTGCGTGACGTCATTTAGAAACTTCGCCGATTTACTAACGGTCCCTGGCGTAACTTCGCTAGTGAAGTAGACAGACTCTAGCGCAACTTTGCACCCTTACGCCAGGCGAAGTTGCGCACAGACGAAGGGGCGTAACCACACTAATTCACTAAGATGCGGATTTTACTGAACGTTACCCCTTGTGCAAGACTTGACTTCGCCACCTCAGACCAGGCGAAGTCCAATAGAGTAGATAGGAGTTGAAAAAAAGTTGAAAAAAAAACTGCTGGCATCTTTTACTTTTTTAAGGGTGAGAGGCTGAAAAAGATCGTAAATTTTTTTAGGGTATCCTCCATACCCCCTACATTTCCTAACATATGGCAACTCAACTATACAGTTGGCACATGTGTAAGGCAATAGGACAACTTTACTTTATTTATTAAAGGTTTCCTGGGCTTGTGTAGTGTAATGTAGTGGCTGCAGCATATGCATCCATTATACTTATATATATAGTATAACTTGGCATTGTATGCAAATTAGGCATCACTAGCGTAGCTTCACTTTGCCTGACGAAGTAACAGTAGCGCAACTTCACTACTGTTCACCTCCCTGAGCGCTACTTTGCATTTTAGTGAATTTGCATAGCGCTGGCAAACCTAAGGCCTGACAAAGTCCAGCGAAGCTGTTGCTGGTGCAACTTCGGATCTTAGTAAATTTACCCCTATGATGTTCCCACCTCCAAACATCACTGTTGGTATGGTGTTTTTGGGGTGATGTGCAGTGTCATTTCTCCTCCAAACATGGTGTGTGCAATGACATCCAGAAAGTTACATTTTAGTCTCATCTGACCACACTATATTCTCCCAGAGTTTCATTGGCTTATCCAAAAATTGTGCAGAAAATATTAAACAAGCTTCAACATGCTTTTTCTTTACCAGTTGAGTCTTGTGTGATGAGCATGGATAGAGGCTGTGTCGTTTGAGTGCATTACATATTGTTTTCTTTGAAACAAATAAATATATTTTCCTGTAGTGAATTTCTCTTTCAAACTCCTCCAAGCTGCAACATTTTTTTTAAATAAATATAGGGGGTGGGTGGGTTTGTCACTTTTCCGTCCCCGGCTCACCATGCTTCTCCTGAATGCTGAACCACCTTACAGCCTTTTCCAGCAGGCAAGCTCACCTGAACAGCCCTATTTATACTGCAGCAAATATTGACCAGAGACCTGTTGCCCCGTTTCTTCCCAGGTGTTGGCTTAATTAGGCGGACTGTATCTTAATTACCACCTTTTTCCCATCCTCTATCCCATGCACACTATTTGCCAATAATTCTGGCCCTTTGCTGTCATTATGAGATGCTTCTTGTGTGATACCTTGGTAATGAGAAACCTTTTTATAGGCCATCAATTAGGACTAAACCAGCTGCTATTAATTTGCACTGATAGGGGACAGGAGTCTAAATACTGACAGATTTCAGCAGGTTTCTTGCCTTTCCATGCCTTTTTGCACCTCCTTTTCTTCATGTGTTCTATACTTATTACCTGTGTCATTCCATTTTATTACACATAACTTAATTTATAGACTTACGTGTTTTGATTTCTTTGTATATGTGGATTACTTGGTTTGTTACCAGTGGCCATGTTTAAATCCAGTAAAAAGTGTGATCTTACTTGAACAAAGTTTTGGGATAAGGTTTATTCATTCTCATTCTTCCTCTCTTTCTTAATCAAACCATGTTGAGGACTGTGGGAAAAACCTGTATATTCCAGGTAAAAGCAGCTGCCCCTGAAATTGTGTTTTTCTGTTATACGTGTTCCCCACAACATAGGGCACAAGCACTCTTAGGCCTAGCTACCTTCATCCCAAGTATATGCAATACTATTGTGTATTACTCATCTAGTCACTGTAGTCGATTTAGTTCAATGCTTCCTCCTGTGTCAAGTGCTCACTTTCCATATAGGCCACACCCAGTGTCGGAGTGGGACACCAGGGGCCCACCCAAAAACCTTAGACCAGGGGCCCACCATAAAACCTTAGACCAGGGGGCCAATCTCAGTACTAATATTCTCCATCCCCTCAATCAACCTATATTCTCCTAGTTTGTTTTTCTTACATACTATAATCAGTTATTCCATCTATTTAGCCACTTTCTTCTCATAGAGATAGGGAATGGCCATGAAATAGGCCAAAAGTTTAGCAGCATGAGGGCCCCCTAACACCTTGGCCCACCGGGAGTTTTCCTGGTATTCTGGTGGGCCAGTCCGACACTGGCCACACCAGTAGACCTTCGTGTATATATTCGAATTGCAGTTGGATGGAGCACATGATAAGCAGACTTATGCTGCAGAAAAACTTTATGGTTTACTCATCTAGGTATGTAGGCTCCCATACAAGAAATTGCTAGTGATGGGGGAATTTATTCGCCAGGCGCAAATTCACTGCGAATTCCCACGATTCGCCGCCGGCGAATAAATTCACCTGCTGAAAATTCGCTGGCGTAAAAAAAATGTGACGCGACTCGTATCGCAAAGTTTTCGCCGAAGCAAAATGGGATAGATTCGCCCATCACTAGATATTGCCCCTGTTTTGGAACCAGCCTATTGCTATAACAGTTTCTCTGGGGTAGACAATATTGAATTATCCACTAGTTCCCATGTGAAAGATAGGGTCAGATGACAATCTTCAAGTGTATATAATAAAGAGGGGGATCTAGATTTTAATTTAGCCCTCCACCTACCTTGAGGAGGGATTTTGTGTAAAGCCTGGGTTTTATAACACAAAGGGAACTTCAACGTAGCAATATGTATTTTGAGGGCTAGATTCCTTAAGGGAGTTTTTCGGTGAGTCTTTATAGTATAGATGCAGAATATTCATCTCTGTGAGAAGTACATATTAATTGTATGGTTACTAATTCTGTACTTATAAATATAAAAAAATTCACAATGCTCAGAAATATTGGAATTACTCCCATATATACTTTTAATTTTAATTAAATAACTTAATCAAATTGCTGTTTCCTCTGTAATAATAAAAAAGTACATTGTACTTGATCTCACCTTAGGTATAAGTATTCCTTATTGGAGGCAAACACACACATAAACAAAAGTTTATTTAGTCAATGTCCTATTGGGGACCTATCTCAACATAAGCAAAATGTCTGTTCGATGGTGCTCCTGTCTCTCCAGCATCAACATCCAAGATGGCGGCACCCATAGCCCCCATATGTGACATCATCACACTGTGTCCTGTGGGAAAATTTTAAATAAAGAGATGCCGAGTTCACAGGTTCAATGCCTGATTATAGGTCACAGTCATAGTATTCCTGGGTGTTCCTAAATTACTAATTTATTGATCCTTGAACTTCTGACAAATTGCTTTGACCTTGACAGCAATCCTTGCTGCCTGCCTACTGAATTCCTGCCTGAAACCTGACTACGCTAATTCTTGAGCCTTTGACTACCGCAAGTCGGATTTTAACCCTTGGGCTTCCTCCTTGGTCTGGACTTCTGGAGTTGCAAGTCCCAGGGAGAACTAAAATGTTGACCTACCTCACCCACCTGAGTAGCCCAAACTAAAATCTAGTTAGATACAGTTTGAAGCCAAGTTTGAAGGTCAATAAGAGTGATATTTGAAGGTGGTGAATTATTTAATGCCCTACATATTCTTGGACTTGGGATACATTAATGTTGCTGCCATGTGAAATCTAATTGAATAATGTTGATTAAATAGTTGGATCTGTAGTACAAGAGATTAACATTCATGTGAATGTCACCATCAAACATACTGATAAAATAACCTTGTTCACGCTATATAACATTCGTCCAAAATAAAAAAAAACAAAAAAAACTATTACTTGTTGAGCATCATGCTTGGTGGTCACATCAGTTGTAAAACTGAATTTAGAGATAAGACAAGCTTTTCAGTTTATTTAATTTGGCCAGTCACATGCACAAATATGATACAAAGTTAATCAAAAGAAATCATTAATTTTAAATGAGATTGATAAATATTTTGCCATTTTGCTATGATTTTATTGTTGCTGTACTACCCAGGATGCTGGCCTTGCTTAGTGCTTTCATGTCAAAGATGTGGGATATTATGTTAGGTGTAGTCTCAGAATAATAGATGTGATGGGAGTCATTTCCTACTGTGAAGGTTTCCTTTCGATCTCTGTACCACAGCTAGACTTCTGCACCCCATATACAATGGTAACCCTCCAACACCACAGCTACCCCAGTCTTTCAAACATTTGTATAAACTCATAGTTCCACATTTATGATATGACCACACCACTAAAACAGGATTAGACCCCTCAGTTGCACAAGTGCCCTCTCTAACCCCTCATTGTGCCAAGAGCCATATTGTGCATTTTACTCAAGTCTCTGCAGCAAAGATATCTAAACTGTGACTTTACAGCTGCAGCATCCCATGAGAGTACTCTGTCTATTAAGTCACTTGACATAGCCGTATCTGTTTTTAACCTAATCCACTTAGTCTACAAATAGCTCCTCTATGACTACTGGGCAGCTGAAAATTGAGGCAAGTTCCTGAGATTTCACAGCTGACTTTGTGGCCTATTGCTACAGTTTACGCTTAATTTTCCCAGTCTTCAGGAAGGAGCCTTGAATTTCTGAGTGACCTTCTGAATGACACACAAGATAGGAGTGGGCATGTGAGGGGATACCTATGTGCCTAATACAGTCAGTGCTGGATCCAAAGGATGTGTCAGAAATGGCTGAATGCAGTGCTAAAAAATGCCAGTTGCATTATTTTTGCACTTTGCATGCTGCATTTGGCTTCACAAATGAGGATTATGAACTTTAGAAATTCTCAGCCTTTTCTGGTTACACACAAGTGCACTTTTAGACATAGGGGAGCCTAAAGTTTCAAGTGAATTGCAGCAAGTAAATGAGATGCTAATGCCGCTATTGAAGCTCCTTCATGTGACTTTTGTCCTGTGTCCTCAATGCCACTAGCTATCAGTCTACTCATACCAGAGATACACTTCCCGTGATATTGTAGGACCCAGACAGGTGATGGTCAATGTGAGATAAATAATTCTTTATTTAGAAAGGCCAAAGCATTATATTATCACTGTAGTAAGTAGAGGATTTTAGGCTAAGGTCACGTGAGTGACTTTCCAATGAGATTGAATTGTTGCAAAATATCCCTTACTGCAGGAGTCCTCAGGGAGTTTCCCTTCATGGAGACTGGAGATGTCTCAGCCACCTTTATCTATCTTGTGGCCTGTTTTCCTGCAAGACAGATATGTCACACCAGGTTTTTTTCCACTCATATCTCAACAGTCTGTAGGATGTTCCCAGGGACTTCAGAAATGACTTCCCATCCTTCTATAACTGAATAGGTTTCAAAGCAGCACAATATCCTATCTTCCCTGCTGGGGGCTACTAATATAATTGACTTTGCATAAATATAATTTAGGGCATGATCTGCCAATGACCAATCTGCCAATGATATTCCAGTCTCAATATTCTAGAAATAGTTTTGCTCCATAGAGGCAAGGAAGCATATTATAATTTCTTTATTTCCATGTCTTGATGAGGGTATTACTTTTCCAGAAGTAACCCTGATGTTGCAAATAACCTATGCACATGTATATTGCTGAATATGTGTTGAAGAATAGCATAAGCGTAAACCATACTTCTAAGCAGGATATATTTTCCCTTTATGCACAAATCTCACTGAATGAATAATTAGAAGCCATATGGCACAATCTGGTGGCTTTGTTTTCAATCACATCTTGAGCCTCTGCAATATTTTTGTGTTTTGTGCAAGTTCTTTTATTGAGCTGAACCCAAACGGCTGCATGAATAACACTATTGTTGTTGTGTCTCTTTCTGGGCTTTGTTGCTCAAGATGGACCCCAAAGATGCCTTGTATAAAGTTGTATTATTATTTTTTTCTGTTTTTAGAATTGTCGTATTGTAATAACGATACCATTCACATTAGCGATTATAACAATATAGGAGATAGATACTGGCAAAGCCGCTAGCTTGCAATGTCTATGGATAGGAAGAAGATTGATACTATGTGATACATTGTCTTGACGAGACAATGAAAAATAACCTACACGGCAGCTGTGTCAATATCAGACTTGGTAATGTGCTGCCGGCTGCGGCTTCCATTTAATCCACTTCTCTTTTTTTTTTCTCCTTCCCTCGCTCGCCGACGATAAACGCTTGTTGCTTTTCTCAGGGGCTGTCCGTCAGTCCCCGGCCTTGCAATATTCCTCCCAAGCTTTCCGACGTGGCTTTCCATTTATTTTAAAAATACCATTTCACAGGCTGCTGCCTTTAACTAGCTATTATACAGTGCTCGGCTCGAGCCGAGGAGATTGAAAAGTGACAGAAACAACACGTTTTTATGAGAATACAGAATATTGAAAATGAGGCCTGTTTTTTTCCCCCCTTCTCTCTACAGATTGCAGTTTTCAAGACAGCTTGTATCTAACAGCCGCTCTGCCGAGTGCATTTGTAGTAACACAGAGGATGTCACTTTCAGCATTGTGTGGAAATGGGAATGCAGTGTCAGTCTGCCTGAGAAGTCTTTAGTTGGGGTGCTTCAGGTTAATTTAAAAGCTTCTAGATTGCAGCTTAGGGGGATTTGGAAACCCTTTGCTGGTTATATGAATAGTAATGTAGCTTGTTCCCATTCCCTAATGATAAGCAGCTTTATCTTTTATTATGCTTTGAATTACAATGGAATTGGGTATTTATGTTACATCTTCAGCAAAACATTGAAGCACCTATATCTACCAAAAGAAAGAAATCTGTTTTTCCATGGATATTTATGGTTTCCATAGTGCTTTTCCTTGGACAATTAAAAAAAAAAGAAGCAGCTCATGATGACCAGAAAATAGGGATACAAATTGTAAACAAAAACATCATATAAACATTGTATACATCTTTTTACTTCTGTGCAGGCCCGGACTGGCCATTTGTGGGTTAGGGCAAATGCCAGAGGGGCTGTTATAAGGTCCCATATAAAGTCAGTGTTTAGTGGGCTGGTGGGGGCTGTTTGGGCCTATATGTGGGCTGATGGGCCTCTTGTGTACCTGAAATGCCAGGGCCTATTTTAATTCTCAGTCCAGTCCTGCTTCTGTGTAAAGAGAACAAAGCATAATTCTTCTTCCACTGTGTTGCCTTATGCAAGAGAGATCTTCCCTCAAGCGAACACTGTACACATATACACAATAATTTTTGTTTTTATGCTGTCTTAATCCTACAGTACCATCTGAAGTAGCCGACTTCATTGTATGACAAAAGATCTATAGGTGTCCTGCTATAATATTACACTAGCAGCATTAACTAGCTGAACATGCTTTTGTAATATATTGTTGTTCACCAGATTTACACCGCTTATTAGCTAGTTTTTAATAGAAAAAAAAATGACAGTGTCAATTTTCCTGTTGTCATGTCACTGCATTTTCAGTGAGAAAATATTCCTCTTCTGTACTTACTGTTGGAATGTAGTAGTTGTCAAGTACAGGGCTCATTGAGCTAAACTCTGCACTCACCAGAGAATCAAAACTTTTTTTACTGACAAACATATTGTATCTATAAATTAATCAATAAAATAGAATATACAATTCCAGAATGCCTATTTTCCTTGAGCCAGTAAAAGAAAGAGGTACTAACTGGTATTTCAGCTTGAAACAACAAAGAAAGGTGTTTATGCCACTGACAAGTGAACATTGTGCCATTAAACAAAATGTAATATGCAAATGAGCTAGATACTTTAATGAAGTGTAAAAGGAAGTGATACTACTGCACAAAATGAAACCATTATGGAGAGTGAAACCTTGCTTACAATAATAATAACTACCTACAGCTAATGAAATACTAGTTCAACGCTTTTGTTTTTAAGTAAGAAGTAAATATTTAGTTATGGTTCATTTTAATTTATAAATGTTTGTTATAATACTGGTTAGACATTATCTAATGCTATACCCATGATTTTATTGAAATAACATCACATATTATCCTGTAATTAAACATTATCCTTAAAGGGAAACCGTCATGGGAAAACATGTTTTCTTATAAACGCATCAGTTAATAGTGCTGCTCCAGTGGACTTCTGCACTGAAATCCATTTCTCAAAAGAGCAAACAGATTTTTTTATATTTAGTTTTGAAATATGACATGGGGCTAGCCATTTTGTCAATTTCCCAGTTGCCCCAGTCATGTGACTTGTGCCAGCACTTTAGGAGGGAACTGCTTTCTGGCAGGCTGTTTTTCCTTCTCAATGTAACTGAATAGTACGCAGTGGGACATGGGTTTTACTATTGAGTGCTGTTCTTAGATCTACCAGGCAGCTGTTATCTTGTGTTAGGGAGCTGTTATCTTATTACCTTCTCATTGTTCTTTTGTTAGGCTGCTGGTTGGGGGAAAGTGAGGGGGTGATATCACTCCAACTTGCAGTACAGCAGTAAAGAGTGATTGAAGTTTATCAATGCACAAGTTACATGCCTTGGGGCAGCTAGGAAATCGACAATATGTCTAGCCCCATGTCAGATTTCAAAATGAAATATAAAAAAATCTGTTTGTTCTTTTGAGAAATGGATTTCAATGCAGAATTATTCTGGAACAGCACTATTAACTGATGCATTTTGGGAAAAAACAATTTCCCACGACAGGATCCCTTTAAAGGAGAAGGAAAGCAATTATACACTTGGGGGTGCCAAAGCTAGGCACCCCCAAGTGACTACTTTTACCTTCCTGATACCCAGGGGCGGTGCTCCTATGAGCCAAAAATCGCACCGGTCCGGGTTCTTCTAGAGAGCACCACGGAGCTCACCACTGAGATCAACTTCCTGCTGCCTCGATTTCAAATTTCCCGGGGAAATTGCATGTGCAGTTGTGTAAAATAGCTGAATTTTTCATTAAAGTTCGGCTTTCCGCTGTACTGCGCAGTCTGAGAAGACCAGAGGAAGCAGGAACTTGATTTCTCAGTGGTGCTCACTAGAAGAACACCAGAGGGGTGCAGTTTTCGGCTGATAGGAGCATCGACCCAGGGTATCAGGTAGGTAAAAGTAGTCACTTGGAGGTCATATATCATAATAGTGCATCATCATCATCATCATCATTTACTTTATATGGTTCCAGCAAGTTATACAGCTCTTTATACGAATTTATAATCCAAAGGGGTCTTACAATATTTTAATTAACAAGGATTACAGAATAGGAATGTGATCAGAGATCCCTGCTCACAAATGCTTTACCAGGCAACATTTAAACAAAGCATCTCTGAGATGTGGAGCCTATTGGCCTATTGAAACTGTTAATAAAATCTGTTCAAACAATGGATGTAAAAATTGCTATTATAAAACCCTCTCCCCTCTCCCCAGAAATGTACATTTGTCTCTTATTAGAGAACACGTATAGGTATAATGTGCTTCTGTTTAGAGATACCACCAAACATTCAGCAATACCTGGCCAACAACATTGACTGCTACTGAAGCAATGCACAGATCAAATAGTATAAACACACCAGTATACAGAATTACTCTGGATTTTGATTTACAGCATCTTCATACAGTCTCATTAGACAAGGTGTACCCTCACATTAGTGATGTGCAAAGGGGTGTAGTACATTGCATTTTAACAAATCACAGCTCAGAGCAGAGATAAAGCAGCTGATGGCTGTAGATTCAATGCCATACAGTATATTATGTTTTGTGCTCATCTTGCTTTATTCTAAGCCCTCATTGTTCAGATTGTGCCTGCTCACATGGACACCACAACATGATCCTGCTTTTTGCATGACACATTAAACACTCATTAAACCCATATGCCAACATCTACTTCCTTAGCTTCTCACTCTCCAGGCTTTGAGGAACTCACATTTTTGAAAAAAAAAAAAACTCTGTTTGCTTGTTTATAAAAAAAAAAGTGTGACTATAAAAACTTGAATCCCTTGAATCTGTGACTTTACAAGCTCGAAAAACATACAATAAACTCAGAAAACTCAAAATAAAAAACAAATTGTTGAAATTTTGCCCAGGACAATTCACAATGACTTCTACATGAACTACTGCTTTTAAATGCTGATTTTTTTTTTCTTAATAAAGCTCTAGAATTACAGTTTTTCGATTTCTAATCTGTGAGTTTTAGCTCATAAAACCTCAAAATCTGATTTTGAGCATTGATAAATCATTCCCCAAGCCCCCAGCAAGGATGCAACTATTACTATAACTGGGATTGATAAATGAATGTCTTGTGCTTGTGATTTACTCCATTATAGATTACCCCCTGTTCTATCGTAGATCTGACTTCCTGCATTTTATTATCTCATAAACAGCATGAACTGATATCAGTGGGGACAGTTTATGAGTGTATAAATAAGAGGAAGTTATAATAAAGGGAATTATTGACCAAACATTCTTCTTTCCAATTCCATGCCTCCCAGCATTGCCAGTAGAATTTCAGAAAGTCTAGAATCTCCACAATGGAGTAGAAATCTATATATGCAGAGCTACATGGCCAGTTAGCCAATCAAAGTGCAACCAAATGGACACACATACACAGGGAGGTGCAATCTGGTAAGTGGGTCAGATAAACATTATTTATGGAGTGCCCCGCTGAAATATGCAGAGCGCTCTGAACAATAAAATACATAAAACATTAACAAGGGCTCATAAAAAACACAATCAAGCAGCCGAGAGAAGCTGCCAAGATACCATTAATATACAAGCTTGTTAAAATAATTAAGCCTTAAAGAGATAGAGCTTTATCCTCCTGTGTCTGTTCCCTCTGGTGTGCTAATGTCTTTTAATTCCTAATACTTTTCCCAGCAACAGCATTTATAATCTGGCTGCTTAAAAAGAGAAATTTAGATATTTAGTCATTGAGGGCATATTAAATTCTCTGGCGCATTCAGCTTTATCTTGAAACAAGAAAAGCTTTAAGCTGATTGAAAGGCTTGAGATAACACAGGGGTAGGGGGGTTTAGAATTTTGGAAAAGAAACCCCAGGGGGTATATGAGGACTTTCTTACAGAATTTAGGCTTAGTGGCAAATTACTTACAGTACTTCTCAGGGTCCCAAATGGTTTCTGCTGATTAATCAGTCACTGGAGTGAATATGAGAGGAAATGGGCAGTGTTTTCTCATTAATAAACGCTAGGCAAATGCTAAGTTTCCCATGTGCACAGGTGAGGGTTGCAGGCTCATAACTACCTCTGGTGAAGCCTGTTGCATTGAAACCTAATAGGACGTCAGCCATGACATCCCTGGGGTTTGCCTACTATGATGTTTGTGCAAGGTGCCTGTAGGTATCACTGTGCACAAGAGTATACTGTGCATACATAGTACATTCTATACTGCTTAAAATGGTAGAGTTCAAGTTACTGTTGATGTGTAATGGCTTCATGAACCTCCTAATAAAGCACTGTTATACTCATCCTCGTTTACCAAAACATAACAAATTGGCAACAAGATGTCTCTTCTACCTCTGCAGCAGCCTGTAGCTTTTCCCCCAAACCCTGTTGAGCCTACCATACCTTTTACTGCTTGGATTTGTATCTTTGAAAATTACATTATTGCTGCTGACCAAGGGTAGATTGCTGCTGCTAGAAAGCATGCTTTACTTATTCACTGCCTGGAAGCAAAGGGACAAGGTATATTCTATACATTACCATTACCTGATGGGACTTTTAAAACTGATCATACTGCTATAAAGAACTTTTTTGTGCCAAGAGTAAATGTGGTTGTTGAAAGATATAAATTCTGCCAACGTGGACAGTGTAATGGTGGATCCCCAGAACAATTTGTAGCAGCTTTGAGAGAGCTGTGAGTTTAGGAATCTAACAGATGAAATGCTAAGAGACCAAATAGTGGAAAAAACAAACTCACCTCGTAGAGCAGGATTTAACCCTTGCAAAGGCTATTACAGTTGCTAGCCAAATTGAAACAGCAGTGGCAGAGGCTAAAACTCTCAGTCAGGGAACATCTGGTAATGTATAGACTGTGAGTCCAGCACAACACACTGCAAATTAAGCTACATGTTTTGCAACAGCTGTTCAGTGCCACAAATGCAAAAAAGTTGGACATTTTGCTAATATCTGCAGTAGTTCTGCTAAAGATGTTCATGAAGTCACTGCTTCAAATATTATGTTATTAAGTGTGAATAAAGCTGATACACTTATTCCAGACAAGTTTATATGCAGTGTAAATGTCAAAACTGCTTCTGCTGACAAGGGACACTCCATTAACCTGATGCTTGATACAAGTTCAGCAGTTTCTATACTACCAAAGGATATTTTCTTGAAATACTTTGCAAAGATATGCTTGTTGCACCTGCCCTGAGACTGGTCATTTACTTAAAGAATTCAATCCCTGTGCTTGGTTGCTTGCCAGTGACTGTACAATTACAGTCACTGCAAAATGTGACTTTTATATTGTGAATAAGGGTACTACTATACTTGGAAGGGATATATTTGCTGCATTAAACCTACAATTAATTGATGGTCTCCTTACTACAGCAACAGGGCCTGCCACACAGTCAGTGTCTAAAATTTCAGCAACACTTCATTGGGTTGTGCAAAGAACTTTGTACCCAAATTTAAGCTGGGACCAGATGTAAAACCAGTACGCCAAAAAGTGAGGTGATTGCCCTACTCTATAAGGGAGGCTGTCTCACATGAACTAAAGATACTGGTAGAGCAAGATGTGATTGAAAAATCATAATCTTTCAAATGGTTTTCACCAGTTGTGGTAATACGATTAAAACTGGAGGTATTCGATTGTGTGTTGATCTCTGTGAACCTAATAAAGCAGTTGTTATGGATAACCATCCTTTGCCACACATACAGGAAATAACTTCAGAACTTCGAGGAGCAAAATTCTTTTCCACCCTGGATCTTCAGAGTGCTTATCATCAAGTATAATTGCATGAGGAAAGCAGAGACCTCACTGCATTTCTCACCAATGATTGTTTGTTTTGGTTCAAGTGTGTACCTTATGGACAAGCTTCAGCACCGAGTTATTTTCAAAGACTGATGTCTTCTATACTCCAAGACATACCTGGTGTACAATGCTACTTGGATGATATATTTGTCTATGCTCCAACTATGGATCTTCCTGACAAGTACCTAGAAAAGGTTCTGGAATGCATTGATTCTGCAGGACTGAAACTGAACCTTTCCAAATGCCACTTCATACAAACTCAGCTGTCATTTCTGGGTCATAAAATTTCACAAGAGGTATAACTGCCTGACCCTGACCATGTTAAGGCTGTTACACAAGCACCTACTCCATCTGATTTCCAGACCTTACATGTTTTTTTAGTTCTTACTTCATGGTATTATAAGTTTATTCTCAACTACTCTTCAGTTAGGGAGCCACTTCGAGCACTACTATGTGGAACTATATGTCTGATTTGGAGCTTTGAAATAGTGAAACAGCCCAGGGCTAGCTTTATTTGGTTCTACATTACCTAATGTGGTTACTACTACAGATGTTTCAGACTATGGGGTTGGTGCAGTTCACACACAGATCCATAGCGATCATACAGAGAAAGCTGTTGCATTTGCATCCAGAACACTTGCAGAGGCAGAGCGTAAGTATTCAAATGTTGCATATGAAGCACTAGTATGTGTTTGGGCAACAGAAAAATGGAGAGCCTACCTATGGGGTAGAGAATTCACCTTATGCATGGATCATAGCCCTTTAACTACACTGCTTACAACAAAGGGACTAGGAAGAGCTGGAATGGGATGTATAGCTAGATAGTCAGCAAGGCTACTGAATTTCAACTACAAAATGCAGTACAAACCAGGATTAAAAAATGTTACTGCTGATTGTTTGTCATATTTACTTTTACCTGCAGCTTCTGATACGCTGGATGAGGACATAGAAGTTGTAACATTGATTGATATATTATCATCTACAGTTACAGCTGCTGATTTTAAGCAAACTTGCCTCACATGTCCAATTCAAGCCAAACTACAGGACATCTTACAAAGCAAATGGCCAACTGTTGAGAAGAAACTCAGTCCTGATCTTCAACCTTACTACAGTATTAGACAGAAACTGTCCTTAGTAGATGGTTATGTTGTCCGTGGAGCTCACCGCTTACCAGACACCTTGGGGCAGATTCACTAAAGCGTGAAGCGTCTAACACTAGTGCTAATTCGCTAGCGTGACGTCAATTCGTAACTTCGCAAATTCACTAACACTGTCTCTGGCGAATTTTCGCTAGCGAAGTAGATAGACTAGCGCAATTTTGCACCCTAACACCAGGCAAAGTTGCGCACTGATGAAGGATCGTAAATACGCAAATTCACTAAGATGACCATTTTACTGAACGTTACCACTTACGCTAGACGTTACTTCGCCAGGTCAGACCTGGCGAAGTTCAATATAATAGATAGGAGTTTGGAAAAAAAATTCCCAAAAAAACGCTGTCATGTTTTAACTTTTGTAGGGTGATAGTCTGAAAAAGAGCCCTCCTTCCCCCCTACATTTCCTAACATATGGCAACTCAACTATACAGTGGGTACATGTTTAGGGCAATAAGACAACTTTATTTTATTTATTAAAGGTTTCCTGGGCTTGTGTAGTGTAATGTAGTGGCTGTAACTAGTGATGGGCGAATCTCCCGCGATTCGCTTCGCCGAAAAATTCGCGAATTTCTAGAGAAATTCGCGAATCCGCAAAAAATTTGCGAAACGAGTCGCTGGACGCTTTTGACGCGAGTCGCGTCATTTTCGGCGCGCGTCGCGTTGTTTTCGTCGCTGGTGATTCGCGAATTTATTCGCCAGCGGCGAATCGCGGGAATTCGCTGCGAATTCGACCCTGGCGAATAAATTCGCCCATCACTAGCTGTAACATATACTTCTATTACAAGTGCAAGAGGAGTTAAGAAATCAGGACTACTGAAACAAGGACAATCTAAAGTGACCACTTGAATTGAGACGCCAGTGAGGACCATGCACATATGAACTATCTGATGGACGTATATGGAATTCAAGTCGTCTTGCTCCTGCTAGAAATTGCTTTGGAGAAGCTCTATTTGATGAAGGACATTTTCCTACTCTGGATGCCAACTGCAATAGGCCTGCAGTAAGTGAACCTATAAGGCGTACTGAAAGAATCAGAAAACTACCTGCATGGACCAAGGACTATGTGATGTGAATAATGCATTATATTGCTTTAAGATGCATTCAGTTTATGATTTCTGTTTACCCAAATGTTTCCTATTATAGGTGGAATATGTGGTGTTTGTGCAAGGTGCCTGTAGGTGTCACTGTGCACAAGAGTATACTGTGCATACATAGTATTCTATACTGCTAAAAAACGGTAGTGTTCAAGTTACTGTTGATGTGTAATGGCTGCATGAACCTCCTTATTAAGCACTGTTATACTCATCCTCAGCTACCAAAACATAACACCTACCTACCCTTGCCTTAAAACTATTGCAGCTTGTTCCTTACCAGAATATCTTATCTAGGCCATGTCTACATGCATCCTAAAGGTAAACTGATGCTGCCAAATAACATGCATATATATATATATATATTGACCCCCCCACCTTTATTACAGAACTATTTGTTTTTTTAGGAAATAGCTCTTGTGGCTTAGTGCAAACATTGGAAGGCCAAATTCAGACTGTCTGGGAAAATCTAAAATATAATAATATAATATCACAGTAGTTATTAGTTGTTTCCTGAGCAGACAATCTCTCTATGTGTTGATCTCTTAAACAAATATATCAGTGTAGAAGACACAACATTATATCCAGGTTGCTCAGGTGCCAATACTCAAATTCCACAGCTGCAAAAAATATGGAATATATAGAAAATCAGGTCCCCACTGGGAATAACACATTTGGGTCATTTATATATATTATGTGAACAGAGTGCACTGGATGCATGATCAGTAACATTAGTGTGCAAATTTAAGATTATATCTAAACATCTTAAGAAGCTCAATACTGGGGTATAAAGAAGGAGCTGACTGGATTAAATGTTACAGCTACAGTGGAAAGTACTCCGATATATTCTGCACTGTACTTAACTGCATCTAAGTTAAAAACAAAAACATTACAACCTGTTCTGAGTTTTGCAGAAATATTAAGTCATGTCATTAATTTCTCTTAGGCTTGTCTTCATGTAAAAGAATATCTGAGATGTACCACAGCAATCAGTGACTGCAAGTGTTCCTGTCCTCTCTGATGATCTGAGGACAATATTTAAAGTGACTTTTCAATTAATCAGAGCTATCTGAGCCTATGATTGCTGGGAGTGGGAAAAGTCTTGCCAGCGCAGAGGATTTTATCTTATTCCGTCAAAAAGAACATAGAAATCAATTTTTACCAGTCTGAGTTACAGCTGGGAATCCATTCCTTTTAGGTCAGCCAGAGAATTAATCTATTGAGCAGCTCCACAAATCTGCTGACATCCCAGCATTTTGAGAACACTAATTTTTCCTCCTACTTTCCCTCTGAAATTCTTAATTGTGGCCAAAAGGAAGCAATTGCAGTGACTTATTCTCTTCCCACAGGCCCCTTTTACTTGCATTATGTGTAATCGACCATACATATTGCCACTGTCATGTAATGAAAACCATAGCCATGATGTGGGTCAGCCTATTATTATTGATCCAGAATCTCCACAACCTCACTGAATTTAACAACCTCACTGTCCTCACTGTCCTCACTGTCCTCACTGTGAAGAACCACCCACGCTGCTTCAAATGAAAGTTCTTTTCTTCTAGTTTAAAGGGGTGGCCTCTGGTGTGGTGATCCTCTTTATGGGTAAAAAAAGCCCCCTGCTATTTGTCTATAATGTCCTGTATTGTACTTGTAAAGTGTAATCATGTCCCCTCGCAAGCACCCTTTTTTCCAGAGAAAACAACCCCAACCTGGACAGTCCGCCCTCATAAATTAAGTCTTCCATCCCTCTAACCAGTTTAGTTGCACGTCTCTGCACTCTCTCCAGCTCATTTATATACCTCTTAAGGACTGGAGTCCAAAACTGCACTGCATACTACAGATGAGGTCTTACTAGGGATCTATAAAGAGGTATAATTTTTAATGATGGGCGAAACGGCCGCGTTTCGCTTCGCCGAAAAAATTTGCGAATTTCCAGAGAAATTCCCGAATTTTTCGCCGATTCGCGAAACGAGTCGCGCGTCGGTTTTGACGCGCGACTCGTTTTTGCGCGGCGAATTTTTTTGGCAGTTTCGCGAATTTATTCGCCAGCGGCGAATCGCGGGAATTCGCCCCTGGCGAATAAATTCGCCCATCACTAATAATTTTGTTTTTATCCCTTGAGTTTATCTATAAAAACCCCAAGATCCTTCTCATTTAAGGAAACTCCCAACACACTGACATTTAATTTAATGTATAACTTGCATTTATATTATTTTTGCCAAAGTGCATAACCTTGCATTTATCAACATTGAACCTCATTTTCCAGTTTGCTGCCCAGTTTCCCAACTTAGACAAATCAATCTGCAGAGTGGCAGCATCCTGCATGGAACCTATAGCTCTGCACAATTTAGTATCATCTGCAAAAATAGAAACCGTACTTTCAATGCCCACATCCAGGTCATTAATAAACAAGTTGAAAAGCAAGAGACCCAGTACAGAGTCCTGCGGTACAACACTAACAACACTGGTCCAATTAGAAAATTTTCCATTTCCACTCTTTGTAGTCTATCTTTCAGCCAGTTCTCTAAACTCCTTAATTTAACCAGTAACCTTCTGTGTGGCACTGTATCGAATGCTTTAGCAAAGTCTAAGTAAATCACATCCACTGCCATCCCAGAATCGAGATCACTGCTTACTTTCTCATAAAAAGAAATTAAGTTAGTATGCCAAGATCTATTACACATAAAACCATGCTGGCACAAACTCATAGTATTATTATTTGCTATGAAGTCCAGTATCCTATACTTTATTAATCCTTGAAAAGCTTTCCTACCACCAACGTCAGACTAACTGTCCTATAGTTTTGAGGCTGAAAACGGGATCCCTTTTTGAATAGGGGCACCACATTAGCAATTTGTCTCTCAGCACTATGCCAGACCTCAATGAATCCTGAAAAATTAAGAAGAGGTTTGGCGATCACAGAGCTAAGCTTGCTAAGTACCCCCGGATGAATACCATTTGGACCTTTGTTTATCTTAACATGTTCTAGTCTCTTTTGAATTTCATCATGTGTGAACCATGTATCATTAGATGTATTATTAGAATTTGGACTTTTAATAAGGAAACCTTCATTAGCTGGTTCCTCATTTGTGTAGACAGACGAAAAGTATGCATTCATAATTAGCTTTTTGCTTGTTCTCATCAACCAGCTGACCCCACCTCTGATAATAAAGGTCCCATCCCTCCCTGCTTCATTGTTTTAAAATTAACGTATTTAAAAAATAATTTTGGATTCTTTTGCTGCTTACTGCAATATCCTTTTCCATATCGATTTTAGCTTGCCTGATAGCTTTTTTGTATGATTTCTTGGCCTCCTTGTACCTTATAAATGATTTGGCTGTCCCAGCTAACTTGAAAGCCTTAAAAGCACATCTTTTCTTACCCACCACAACACCAACACTTCTATTGAAACAAAAAGGTTTTGCTTTGCAACGATGCCCCTTGCTTACACGTGAAATATACTGACACGTATATTTATTAAGAATCATTTTAAAGACTTCCCATTTTTGTTCTGTGTTTACCCTGTGAAAAGCATGTCCCACTTAATATGTTGCAGAGACGCCCTTATACTGTCAAAGTTTGCACGACTGAAATTCAATGTTTTAGTTACTCCCTTATAGAATTGCTTCTGCAACAGAATCTCAAATGAGATCATGTTATGATCACTATTCCCTAAATGCTCACCCACACAAATGCTAGAGATTATTAGTTATTACAAGATCCAAAAGAGAGTTATTCCTAGTAGGTTCTTGAACGAGCTGGGATAAAAAGTTGTCATTTGGCATATTTACAAACCTACTAGCTTTATCTGTCTTGGCAACCCCATTACCCCAGTCAATGTCCGGATAATTGAAGTCACCCATAATAATAACTTGGCCTAGTTGTGAAGCTGCTTCTATTTGTAAAAGTAGCTGGGCTTCATACTCGTCACTTATAAGAGGTGGTTTATAGCATACACCAATGATAATTTTCTTTGTAACCTTTTGTCCAGTCAAAATCTCTAACCAGAGGGATTCCACACCCTCACCAGTGCCAGTGATGCTTATTTCTGTAGTGCAGGCTTCAGGCTTTACATACAAACACACTCCTCCCCCTTTTTAATTCCCGCTGTCCCTCCTAAAAAGGAGACAGAGGGATTAAAAAGGAGGGAGGAGGCTACAGGTCTACAAATGTATTGTGATTGCTACATTTTATTACTGATCCTTCTATTCAACCTATTCATATTCCAGTCTCTTATTCAAATCAATGCATGGTTGCTTGGGTAATTTGGACCCTAGTTACCAGATTGCTTAAATTGAAGAGCTACTGAATAAAAAGCTAAATAACTCAATTCAATAATAAAAAATTAAAACCAATTGCAAATTGTCTCAGAATATCACTCTCTACGTCATACTAAAAGTTATCTCAAAGGTGAACAACCCCTTTAATAATTTTCACAAATATTTATACAATGGGGACATATTTTTCTATTAGCATTTACACTAGTATTCCCCAGTACTTGCATCTGTGTGCATTAGGTGAGGTTTTGAGTCTAGAAGAGCATTCATGATGGACTGGAGAGAAAAAGAGAATTTGAGAGAAATATTAGGTTCCAAGTGCAAATTTGTCACTAGACAAAGCGACACAATAGAAAAGATCTTATCACCAAGTGAGGTCTGCTATAGAAAAGAGAACCCTTTTACTTGTCTTACATATCAGGACATATTCAAATGTGGCTCCACCCGATGTAATTCATGTTCATATATGTTCTGTGGGGACGCTTTTGTCTCTGATATCTCTTGATGTGTATTTTGATTAGAGATATTTTAGCCCTGTTCATATGCTTACTCATATTGATATTAATTATTTGGAATTTTGTCAAATTTTTTTAGATCTTTTTATATTGCATACACTGCTCATATTGCATACATTCCTCATGTTGTGTATTTTTCAGCTATTTAATTAATTGTGTAATTATTTATTATTATTATTTTATCCACAATTATGTATATCTATTCAGACCCAGATTATACCTTTTTCATTTATTCAGCACTGTTTCTATGAATTTGGATATATCTATTGCTTTTCTTCTACTTTAAGATGTTTACTAACTTTATATTTTCATCTTTTCAAGCTGATCTCTTGAACATATAATTAGTTTTTTGTATCTTTATATTGTATTTTTTAAGTGAGCCTTACTTTGCTTTTAAAAATATGTGGTCACTTTTCCCTTCCCCCTTTTGTGATTGGTGGTTCAGTCTTTAAATACTGGTCCATGGTTTGTACACTCAAGCCTATGATTAAGGGCAAGACCAGATGGGGAGATTCGGGGGAGATCTGTCGCCTGGCGACTTCTCGCCGCGACAAATCTCCCCCGAATCTCCCCGAATAGCTAGTCAGCGCTGCGCACTCGCTAGGCGTAAAGTCGCCTGGGCTTGTTCACACGCAGCGGCGTGATTTTAAAAGTCGCTCAAAATTGCCTGTCTGACCATATTTTTATTTCTTTGCACACCTGGTAATCACTATTACCATGGTACATTGTCAGCAGAATCTAGTTTTCCTTACACAAAAGAACAACTTTTTTATTTGTTATTACTATGAATAAAGAACCAGATCTAAATCCAACATTGAAAAAATTGTATTTTCTGGATGCTACGTTAAAAAAGCAAGGTAGCTCTGTAGCCATTAGTGCTGTAGAGTTCTGTAGAGAAATTCACTATCTGGGTTGTGTATGTGATTTAGACAGTAGGCAATACTCAAGGCTTAGGTTTGCACAAAGCTGCCAACAGCTGGCACATTTACAGACAGTTTAAAATGCTACAATTTAGATACAGTCACCAAATCATTAAAATGCTACATTTTAGATACAGTCACCAAATCAATACTCCGTGACAGTAATTTAGACATACATTTTCTGTTGTGCCCTGTTTGTCATTAACAAGGGTAAAAATTCCCTATTAAAGGCATGTATGTAATAAAAAGTGCAAAGTGTGCTACAGGTCAATAGCATCAGCAGGTAGCTTTTACTAGTTATTTGTTTAAAACATTGTATGTATTGCTAGTTGTTATTGCACCTGGGGCAACTTTGTGTCTTTTATTAAGTATGGATGTTTGGACATTGTTAGCATATACTTGGGGGACCCATTGCACTATAGGTTCTAAGAAAAGCACAAGCTAAGGTGAGACTTTTATTCTAGGGATGAACCCTTACCCTCCTTAGCATAGAAATTGGTCTTCATTTTGAAACCTGCCAATACTTTGTTGTGAATGGTAAGCTTGTGATTATACCTGCAAAGTTCTTCTTGTCTGCAACTGTCAGGATCTGCTGGGATTTGAGCCAGGGACTTTTGGGCTTCTGGTTTGATGCTTTAACCACTGGGCCAGGTGAGCAGCCTGTAGGGTTGCTCACTATGGGGCAGATTCACTAAAGCACGAAGCGGTTACGATAGCGCAAATTCGCCAGCGTGACGTCAAATCGTAACTTCGCAAATTCACTAACACCGTCTCTGGCGAATTCACGCTAGCGAAGTAGATAGACTTGCGCAACTTCGCACCCTTTCGCCAGGCGTAGTTGCGCACTTTCGAAGGATCGTAATTACGCAAATTCACTAAGATCAACTTTTTGCTGTTCGTTAGCACTTATGCTAGACGTAACTTCACCAGGTCAGACCAGGCGAAGTGCAATACAATAGATAGGAGGTTGAAAAAAAAAAATGTCAAACGCTGTGGCGTGTTTTACCATTGTGTGTGATAGTCTGAAAAAGATCGATTTTTTTGGGGGGGGGTTACCCTCCTTCCCCCCGACATTTGGCAACACTACTATACAGGGGGCACATGTAGGGCAATAGGACAACTTTATTTTTTTGATTAAAGGTTTCCTGGGCTTGTGTAGTGGCTGTAATATACACTTCTATTATATTTTGTAATTCGCGCTGTATGCAAATTAGGCTTCGCTAGCGTAACTGCGCTTTGCCTAGTGAAGTAACACTAGCGCAAATACGCTACCGTTCGCCGACCTGAGCGTAACTTCGCCCTTTAGTGAATTTGCGTAGCATTGACGAAAATTAGCTTGCGCTGGCGTTTCTTCGGATCTTAGTGAATGTCCCACCATATGTTACCTGGCCTTTGCAGCCCTTGCCCAACAGCAGCCTGATCAGTTTGTAGTCAGCCAATCAGGACTGACTCTGCCCTATTTAAGGCAATCCTTGTCCTATACTAGCAGTGTGGCATCGTTCCTAGCTAAAGGCTCCTACTTTAGTTGCCTTGCCTTGTGTGAACCCTTCCCTGTCTTATCCTGCCTTGCTCTGATCCTTGTTTTGTTTATCTTGCCTTGATCTGCCTTGCCTGTTCCTACTCTGTTTCCAGTCCTGCTTTGACCTTGATCTTTCCCTTGTTTTAACCTTGCCTTGACCCTGCCCTGCCCTGTTTTCCTTGCTACTCTAAATTTTGCTCTGTTCCTCACTCAAAACCTGACAATGCCTTGACCTCTGCTTTTTCTGCCTGTATCTTCTCTACCTAGCCTGATCTGCTCCAGTCCTTCTGCTTCCTTCTGCTCCAGTCCTTCTGCATTCAATCCCCAGTCTGATCAGGTCTACGTCTACACCGTCCTGTCCCATCCTTTAAGTCTGCTCCTGATCTACATCCGCACCATCCTGTCCCATCCAGTCTGTTCCTGTTCCACTCCTGCTTCATACTGTTCCTATCCAGTCTCTTCCTGTCCTGATTCATCATCCTCTTCATCCTGTCTTTTCCAGTCCTGATCTTTGCCCTCTCCATCCTGTTCCAGACTCATCACCCTGTTCCTGCTCTATTCCTGTCATGTTCCCTGGGCACAGCCATTCCCTGCCTCTAGGTCTCACCCTTCCCTCATCTACCTCCACAGTGCCCCCTATCTAACCCTTGACAGCAACCTCTGGTACCCCTGTTTTTAGTGTTATATGTTCAATGCTAGCCTTTTAATTAAATGACTTGTTTAATACAAAACAAACTGCATATTAACATTTCAATCCTTAAAAAAAAAAAAAAAAACTTTTTATTTTGTGAAGAATTAAAGTAGTTTGGTTGTCCTGCATGCCCTGTACTGCTAATGGAATAGTCGAAAATATGTACAAATAACAGATACAATGAAGAATTGTGCATTTTATATGTGCACTCTGTCACGAATCCAGCATCTCCTGGAAGTGTTCTTTTTGTGTAGGTTTCTGCTGGCGACTCATGGCTCTAAGGTAGGCTAGAATTCAAAATAATAATTTAGCATTTTAAACCACCTGTCATCCAACAAAAATTCTAGTTCTTCCCTGTTTTAAAAACAGCACCCTGAAAGAAACTGAAGATGCCTTGAGAGCCCAAAGGCAGACTAATAGCTCAGGAAAGAAAGGGGAAAGGCTGCATGGGAGGATCAAGTGCAGTGAAAAGGGAATTTGGATGGTCTGACATAAAGATATCCAGGGCTCACATGTTATCAACAATTTGCACTTTGCGTTTATAATCCCATGAAATGTATTCATTATTTTAGAGCCAATGTATCAAGGTTCTAAGGCAAAGTAAGAGCAAACCTCTGTCAGAGTAGTCGAAAAAACATGGTAGCTACATTTACAATGAATGGTGTTGCTAAAATGCAACATACATGTTTTACTGGGAATTATTTAAAGGAGATCTCAACCCTAAAATTAAAGCCGCACATAGTGGGAAATGATTTTCACAGGGCTAAACACTGAACAAAAATGGGAATTCTTTAAAATGCTGTGTAATAAATATACATGTCAGTATATTCCACTTGTAAACAAAGAACGTTGTTGCAAAACAAAACCTTTTTGGTGTTGAGGTGGGTAAGAAAAGACGTGCTTTTAAGGCTTTCAAGTTAGCTGGGACAGATGAATAATTTATAAGGTACAAGGAGGCCAATAAGTCATGCAAAAAAATCAATCAGGCAAGCTAAAA
>CM044438.1:88473653-88542685 GCA_024363595.1 Xenopus borealis | reverse complement strand
ACTCTTGTCTTTTTTCAACCCAATTTAACTATGTAACTATGTAACTATGTAACTATGTGTACAGAGAATCAGCAGAAAAGAGGATAGGGAGCTATTGGGACATCTTAAGAGGAACCGATCTTTACTGCTGAAGGGATGTGGTTGCATTGGGCTGGTACTGTTGTATTGTAATTTAATACAACAATGTGTTTATTACAACTGACACCAATTATCTACAATATGTGTAAAAGTTAAATTTGGGTAGTACTATATGCTGGTAAAAAAAAATTAAATAAAATAATAAAAGAATAGTTATTTTGTTTGAGCTGCTTTATTTGACTTTCTGTTAACCTGTGCATAACTTTCATGGAAATAACATTAAGTGATTTTGCAGAATGGATGTGCATGGCTTTATTAAATCCAGGTGGGAAACAAAAAAAAAAACAGCCAAGGGAAGAAAAACAATTCCCCTCCTGGATTAAAAGCCAAATTCTTTAGACAGAACCTGTGACCCCCACCTCGTCCATCACACCGACACCATCCTGACCCTGACTTTTCACCTCTTGGTTCAGAATTTTCTGCAGTTAGTATAAAGTATGTGTCTGACTTTAATGAATATGGCTTCTGCCAAAATCTCGTATTGTTTTGGCTTCATGTCTTTAGCGTGAAGCCGTTTTCTTTAAACCCCATACATAAATCCTGGAGTTAATTACATAAAAGAGAGCTAGGGTGTTATTTTATAATTCTTATGGGTCTATAGGATTTATTTTGCTGTGTACTCCAAGCTTTCTACCTATTTGGAAGTAACCGCTCAGAAAATGGATCTGCAAACTGTTTACTGGTGTGAAATAAATCAGACCCACAAAGAAGGCGTTTTCTTGCAATTATGGGTAAACATAGAGGCAGAAGGATCAGATGTAACAGTATTAAAATTATAAGTGCACGGCAGAGAGAGCAAGTGAGTGCTTTGGGAAAGTATACTGTCGGCCTGCTGGTTTTGATAAGGAAAGTTTCAATGAAGCCTTGAAGGTGGCACTCATAGCTTGGCACCGTGAATGTGCCTGAGGTTTGCTGTCTCTTTGTAGCATTAAAACCCTTTTATAATTGCTTTGCTTGGCTGTTAAAGGAACCTCTTCTCATCCAACTGGCATTTTACAATTGGCAAGTACGGCAAATTGCTAGACTGGGCATTTGGAGCAGATTTCTAAATTACAGTGATTATCAGGTCTTTTAGCAGTGGGCACAGGGCTGACAGTTTCGTATTTTGCTTGCACAGGGGGAGAGTGTACTGGCAATGAGTGCAGAAACCTACGTAGTAATTTACGTGTTATATACCATGTACTGGCAACTGGTAGGAATGTATTTATATATTACCCTCAGCATGTGCTGGTTACAGGCCGACATTATTATCATTGTGGGGAGTTATTGTTATAGAAATAGCATTTGCTAAACCAGTGCAAAAATGCAAACATGAAAATGCAAACTGCATGGAATTTAGAGCAGATTTGGGGGGCATGAACCTGTGTTCTATTCAATTCTATAGAAGTAAATTTCATCTTTCCTGCATTTTTTATTTGTTCTTATAAAAATAGTGGCTGTGGATGGCATACAATAAACAGAAATACCCACTAATGTATTTGGCTAATTTTAATCATGGCTTTTTAGAGAATGTTTCATTTGGCAGTACAGTGTGTTTTTAGTAGCAGGTGGAGATTAAAAATCCAACAAAAACAAAAAAATCCAACAGAGACTGGTATCTGATTAATTTATGTGATGCTTTCCATTCTCCACCTAATCAAGTGCCTTTATTCATTATGACGACATTAAATAGAGTCTTATCCGTGTAACGAGAGAAGCCCCTATGCAACTGATATGCTGTACAATGGCTTGAATATCTCAGCCTGAAATATTCAGAAAGTCCATACTGCAATTACAGGTATGGGATGCCTTTTCTGAACTCCAGATTACAAGAAGGCCATCTCCCAAATAATTCTAATTTTTAAAAATGATTTTGTATTTTCTCTGTAATAATAACACAGTACCTTATACTTGATTCTAACTAAGGTGTGTGGATACATTTTGAAGCCAAAACAATCCTGTTGGGTTTATTACCTGATTTTACCAGACTTAAGGTGTTATGATACCTTAAAGATCCCATATCCTGTTTAGAAAAACCACATGTCCCAAGCTTTCCATATAACAGATCCCATACCTTTATTATAAATGTCCCATCAGAGACAAGAAGGTATATGAACACCTCAAGCTCCCTTCTTCTCTTTGGTATCCTTGTGCACAGGTGGAAAAACTGCAAGGCTGTCCCTGCCTATACTAATATTTGCATATGTGTCTGACATTTGAAAAAAAAAAAAAAATTTACCACTTAGTTAATACAGAATTATGGGTAGGCATAGTTCACCACACAAGTTTGGTTGGCTGAGACAGACATGTAGGCAATCTTAAGACGGAACCATCACAAAAATGAAAATTTAACATTAGCTTCAATATACTGAAATAAAAAAGTTTGTAAGTACAATCAATTGTTTTTGAAATAATTAAGTTATGTTCAATATTCCTCCCTCTATATCTGTTTCTCTTCATTCTCTCTCATGCAGGAGTTGGGTATCAGATAGTCATTGACAGTTAGATCCAGTATATCTTATAGGAGTTACTTTCCTAGCAGATGAAATAGAGTTCACTCAAATAATGGATTCTAGTAGAAACAAAATCTAACAAAATAACTGGTGATTTTTATAGAGTGAGCTCTAATGCATCTTCTAGGCAAAGGAAGCCCCTTAATAAGTTACATTGGATCTAACTGTCAATGAATATCTGACACCCAGCTCCTGCAAGAAGACAGAATGAAGAGAAACACATCCTGAGTGCAATAGTACAGATAAACTTGATTATTTCAGAAACAGTACAGAATATTTAATTGATTGTAGTTAAAAAGTTTTGTATTTCAGTATGCTGAAGCTTATATAAAAGTTTCATTTTTGCGATAGTTCCCCTTTAATGGAACCACTATAAGGTTCATGGAAATGACCCACAACAATATAGAGGAAGCAGACCCTGTGGCCCCCAATACCCAGGAGGTATAGGGGGCCCCATGAGGCCCTAATTCATATACCATTTCAATTAATATTGGCAAAACAGGTCAACCCTTAGACTTTTTAAAAAAGATTTCATATTTTAACAGGAAGCTTGTTTATTAATCATCTTCTTACATTTTCAGAAGTAATTGATGCCACATATAAACAGTGCACAGAGTCGTAAGCATTGCTTTTTATTGTTTCAGTGCAATTCGTGTCACAAGTGAGCTTCTGTGTGTGAATCCTGCACTTTGTATCCTCCAGCTTTGCTCTATATGAACATTCCATTTATGTCAGGGAGGGCCTTCATTTGCTATACAATATCATTATCCCTGCAACTTTCTCTTGACAACAAACTACTGTGTTTAACACCTCTCTATGTTAATTATACAGAGATGGAAAGATAGCGTTAATTCCATAGATGTTTCTCTCTATTCACTGTAATTATAGCAGCATTATTTTCTCCATGGTAAAAGCACTGTTATCTTAATTCTTCTGTTCTGACTGTTGCTATGCAGTCAAAAAAGCATTGTTTAACAGCAGGTTTGTCAGTGTGCTATTTAGCAGATGTAGAAACCTACACCATTAAGTTGCATTTATATATTTGTGGAACTAGCAAATACAAAGAACTGAGCAAGGACAGTATGGCAGTTGGCACAATTTGAGAGTATAAACTACTGACTCACATTCTACTCAAAATGACACAGGTATGGGACCTGTTAGCCAGAATGCTTGGGGCCTGGGGATAATGGATATTTCCGTAATTTGGATCTTCATATCTTAGTCTACTAGAAAATCATTTAAGAATTAAATAAACCCAATAGGCTGGTTTTGCTTCCAATAAGGATTAATGATATCTTAGTTTGGATCAAGTACAAAGTACAGTGTTATTATTACAGAGAAAAAGGAAATCATTTTAAAAAAATTGGATTATTTGAATATAATGGATTAATAAGAATTAATGATATCTTAGTTTGTATCCAGTACAAGGTACTGTTTTAATATATTACAGAGCAAAGGTTAATTATTTTTAAAAGATAGATTGTTTGGATAAAATGGAGTCTATGGGAACCATTCCATAATTTTGAGCTTTCTGGATAACAGGTTTCCAGATAATGTTTCCCATAGCTGTATATATATATATATATATATATATATATATATATATATATATATATATATATATATATATATATACATATATATAGTGGCAAACTGGCAGCTTGCACATGTAACTTTTGGGGGGATTAGTCAAGGGTGAGCAGGCAGCATAGGACAAAGGAGTATAAAGACAGCTTCTTCAAGGAAAACAGCCTTTATTTTCCCCCTTTAAACAAACTTAAACAGTCAGGGGTGACCATTGTATCATACAAACAAATCATACAATAAAACCTAGCCCACTGGGCACTACCTTCAAACTTTGGAGCAGTCCCTGACTACGCTGGGCCCCTTATGGAATACCAGCAAACAAAGCAATATTGTGGCTCACCCCTGTACTCACAGGAATACTTTCTGGTAGTGTTCAGCCTCTTGGCGTCCTCACTCTCTTCACATTACTCTCTCTGAGAGTCACAACCTTGTCTTGGGCTCCCTCTGCTTCATGCAGTATCAGGCTGCACCTCCAGCTCCTCTGGGAGTTCCTTAGGCTTGTGAAACACTGGCAGATTCGGGGAGTCGCCCCGAATAGCCTTTGCGTGTCTTCCCGTCCACTTAAATGAAAAGTCGCTAAAGCATATATGGTGTTTCATTTTCCGAAGTTTTTTTCCTTCAAGAGGGACCAGCAGACAATTCTCTTAAGTCAACAAATAGGATGATATAGGTCCCAATGTGGGCCAAAAATTGGATGCACAGTGAGGTTGCAATAAATATTTGTTGACTTAAGAAAACAGTGTGCTGGTCCCTCTTGAAATGTTATATATGAAAATTTGACCAAGCACCCACAAATGGGAAATTGTGGACAGAGTGCTCACACACACATATATATATATATATATATGTGTGTGTGTGTGATCTAGGGCTCACATATTCATGTTAAAACTTTTATACTACAGTGTATTTTATTTTAAGTATGTTACGTTTGAGAAATAATGTTAGTGCAGTATCAGCATCATTTGTTTTAAATGTATTATTTCAAGTAATTGACCTTGTTGGGTGAAACCTTTGCATTTTCTTTTAAGGGAAAACACCCCAATTTGTGTATTTGCCACACCCTCATATGTAGCCCACCCTTGATTCTCCATCAGCATGTTGACCCCAGGGAGGCCAGATTGACAGTTCTAATCTAGAATGTTAAATGTTAGCAGTTGGGTTCAACTTTTAGGTCTGCTTTAAAGAAATAGACATGACATGGGCTAATGTATGATGTTTGGGCTCTTGGGAGTTTCTCCTCTAGACTGGTTACATTCACCTCTACATGACCTTGTAAAAATTGCTTTGCTTCCCCCTCAAGAACTAAAATTGTCAGTTTTCTTCATTCAGTCGACTGTGATTTCTACGGCACTTTTGTCCACATTGTTCGTGTGCAATTAAAAAACAGTCTCCATAATTTCCATGTTTATAGTCTCAAAATAATTGTGGTCATTTGGGAAAGTTTCCACTTTAGGCAAATATTTCAAAGGGATTTTTGTCTCCTTTTTAGAAGAGTGTGTAGAAACGGTCTTGTCAGGAAAAGATTATCATGATGAGAAAAACACGAATTATCATCTTGCGTAATCCATATTTATAGTAAAGTGGAAATGAAAAATGTGCATGAAAACAATATATTTTAACTGGGCTTCATACACTCCTCCACCCTCTGCAACTGTTTTAGTACTGCGTTTTTTTACTTAGGGAGGAATTTATTGTATATTCATGAGTTTATTTATTTAATGAATGTATTCCGAAAGGAACAGTGTAAAATAAAAATAAACACTGGGTAAATAGAAAGTATGTGCAAAATAAAAAATGTTTCTCATATATTTAGTTAGCAACTCTGAGTTAGTCAGCAACTTGAAGGGGGCCACATGGGATGTAACTGTTCAGTGAGTTTGCAATGGATCCTTAGCATTCAGCTCATATTGAAAAGCAACTGTTATGGCCCATGTAGCCCCCCTCATGTCTCTGATTGGTTACTGCCTGGTAACCAATCAGTGGAAACCAAGAGAGCTGAAAAGCAGGAAGTTGTGTTCTTTTCTGTTATGTTAGACATCCAGTCACTCCAGCCTTTAATCATTGCATTTTTGGCTCTCTAACTATATTAGAAACATTTTTTATTTTGCACAGCCTTTCTATTTATCCAGTTTTTATTTTTACACTGAACAATTCCTTTAACATATCTTTAAAGTAGACATAAACATTTTTGATGCAAGCTGTGATTAATTAATTAACTGTACAGGTATGGGACCCTTTATCCAGAATGCTTGGGACCTGGGGCATTCCGGATAATGGGTCTCTCCGTAATTTGGATCTTCACACCTTAAGACTACTAGAAAATAATGTAAACATTAAATAAATCCATTAGGCTGGTTCTGCTTCCAATACGGATTATTTAGTTATTTCATTTGGACCAAGTACATGGTACTGTTTTATTATTACAGAGAAAAAGGAAATCATTTAAAAAGTTTTGATTATTTGATTATAATTGAGTCTATGGGAGAACTTTCTGGATAACGGGTTTCCAGATAAGGGATCCCATACCTGTATATGTGATCTAATTTACATTTTGTGCTAAAAAGGATTTTTATCTGTAAAGATAAGACCTTCAGGGCCACATGACATGGATTTTCCACTGGTACAGAATTCGCTGCCCCATTGCTCCTCTTCTCTTCTTCAGGTATGGCGGTTTTTGGAACAAAAGATTGAGTTTCAGCACTGAATCCACCACGTCTGCCTGAGCCACCCGAGTAGAGGTAATGATTCCGAGTGCAGGCAGCACAGCAGAAGAGGAGCAGTGGGTCAGCGAATTCGTGGCCTACGTTTCTCCATAGGCCGAGAACAGTGTCATGTGGCCCTAGCCTCACTACAAAGATCTTCTCTGTCTGTGTTATAAATAAATAGTTGATGGGTACTAATACACGTTTTTGACAATATGAGGCTTATTTATCAAAATTCAAACGTGAGAATTTCAGTGTTTTATTTCAATTCAAATAAGCTCGAATTTTTACCAAACTCAAATGTTTGCTTATTTATTTTTTATTTTAAAATTTGAATGTAAAAAACTAGATGGAATTACAGCTTGACAAAAAAAACTATAATGAATAGAATTCATATTCTACTTATCATGTACAACGTCAAAATGTCAAAAACTCTGATTAAATTGAAAAATCTGAGAATATTTGCTTAGGACTAGTGATGGGCGAATTTTATTCGCCAGGGGCGAATTCGCGGCAAATTCCCGCGATTCGCCGCTGGCGAATAAATTTGCCGAAAAATCGAGTCGCGAAAACGACGCAACACGCCAAAGTTGACGCGACGCGCGTCAAAATCGTCCCGCGACTCGTTTCTCTGGAAATTCGCTAATTTTTCGGCAAAGCAAATCTCGGGAGATTCGCCCATCACTACTTAGGACAATTTCCATTAAACTCTACATGAAATAGCAAGCTTTTAGATGCTCAAGTTTTACATTTTTTAGTTTTTCTTACCAAAATATTGTTTAATAAAGATAAGTTGCTTAACATCCTATACTTAAATGAATGGAAGGAAAAATTAAGTTTACATTGCTTCAAATTATTTCTTTTTCCCATATCTCTTAATTATGTAGAATGTTATGTTTGAGGGGAGGAACAGTTCAGGTTACTTTCAATAGTGAGTTCCTGGATCGCTACCAACCATGGATCAAGGGTTTGCAAACATCACAGTTGTCATTAGGGCAATTGTCAAAACTTCCTAGTCGTATAAGATACAGTAAATAATGTATTACAGAACACAATACAGTGTCTCCGGGGCTCTGTTTCTGGAAATACCAATTTTCCAACTACCGTACTTATTCATCTCCTTATCTAATTATTTCCATATCTAATTAGAGGAGGGCACAGGTTGTACCAGATGGAGTGATATAGAGTACCCATGGGTCCCATACCTTTTCGAATCGTGCTTGTTTATTTAGGATACTAGGCAGTTTCTCATTGACTAGGTTCCAGTTTGTCTTATTTTTTAGTGATTGTATAGACAATAACATTGCGACATATATGGTACTAAATTGTTTCATTTTTAGCATTTTTTTTTGCATTTGATAAATATTGAACATTGAAACAATATTTCTAATACGTGAGTTTTAGCTCAGAAAAAAAGTAAAGTTGCTAAATTAAGTTCTCTTTAATTTGAGACTTTTAATTTAAATTTTAGATCCTTATTGTTTATATATGTATGATGCCAAAGGGGGCCCAAGACTAGGTTTTAGATAAAAACCAGTCCTTTAAAACACCCAGTCCCTACATGTTACCAAGACAAGTAGTCCAATAAATCAAAACAAATACACACAAAACACAAACAGGAACCACCTGCAGTGGTTCCTACAAAATGCAGAAATTAAAAAAAGAGGAGCCCTAATTGGGAAAAGCCCCCAAACTTTCTTCGAAAAACTCCAAAAGAACCTAAAAAGTGGGGTTTAATGTGTAACCCAGCATAATATGATAGTTTGCATAGTGTTATAAATATAAAAATGTCTGCTTAGATGATTTGTTCTCAAACTCTTCAGCACAAATCATGCTTCTTAAATGTGAATACCAAAAAATTTAAGTGTTTTAAAGTAATGAAAATATAATGTACTGTTGCCCTGCACTGGTATCAAACGTGTGTCTGCTTCAGAAACACTCAGGGCTGACTCAGCCCTATTTAAGACCAGCCCTCCATGCACACCTTGCTGGAGCATTATTAGGCCTCTAGTACTGTGGCAGTTTCCCTGACTAGTTCCCTTAGGTCTTGCCTGCCTGCCTGCCTGCCTTGTCCCTCCTGCTTTTTCTTGCCTTGTTCTTCCTGCCTTGCCTTAACCTTGTACTGACCTTGCCTTGCCTGTTCCTGATTCCTGCTTCCTGACCCTGCTCCTTGGATCCCCTCATCCTGCTCTAAAGGAGTCACACCTTCCCCTTCAGACTCTACAGCGCCCCCTGCCCAATCCTTGACACACTGCAGCTTATTTATATAAACTCATAAATGTATTGTAGTATTTCTGAAGCAAACACAGCAGTTTTACCAGTGCAGTGCAACACTGCATTTTATTTTTATTATTTTAAAATACTTTCATTTTTTAAAGAATATTGTCGTGATGAGCAACACTTGGGTCCATTTTTGTGTTACTGTACTTGGGGATGAAATAGTAACAGAGCCCTATACACTTTCTACCTTGTTTGTATATTTGTATGCATTTTCATTTTCTATACACTGGTGATAGGAATGAAGGATGCTTTGGAGGATGAAGTAAGGATGCTTTTGCAGAGAACTCATAGCCCCAGTTTCATATCATCTATAAATATTAATAGAAATCATTCACTAACCTTAAACCCCAACTACTTGCTCCTCAGTTAACTTGCCATCATTTAATAAACTGCATTAATATAGTAAAGCAAAAGAAATACAATTTATTAGAAGGAATACAGTTTTATTGATAACTACCCCTGATCCTACACCTGGATTTATTTCTACAGATACAGCCATGAAAGAGCTAATAGCTAATGGCCATTGGTGGAGTGATGATGTGTAAAATCAGAGTACAGTAGGTAACCAGTAGGTTGAACAGTATCACCTGTTTCATGCTAAAATAAGTATGATCATTTTTTATTTCTCTTTTGAGCAAGTCAAACTGGAAACTTTCATAGTATTTATAGCATAGGTTGTCCATTATAAAAGATCTAGTTACTGCACTTTTTTAATATAGAATTCAAATGAACATTTTTCTCAAAGCCAAAGGACTATATCAAAGTTGAAGAATAAGATCAAGAGATGCGGCATGTGGAATCAAACCAAGTAACATTGTGAGACTTCCTTCCTTGTGTTACTAACACAGTAGTGTTATGCAATAAAAGGCACTAAGTTTGCCCAGGGGCAATAACTCATAGCAGGTTGAATTTACAAGTCACCTGTTTAAATGCAAGCATCTTATTGTTTGGCATTGGTTACTGCTCATGGGCAAACTTAGTGCCTTACATTACATCAAAACATATGTCCATTTATGCCCTTCTGCTTAATGTATCTACTGTTATATACAACATTCTTAAAATGGAAAATCCTATTTTCTCTGGATCTCATTTCTCATGCCATCTCTGTATCCACTGATCAAACTGCCAAAGCCTGTTTTTTTAACATTTTAAATTTTAGTGTTGAAATTAGTAAATTTTAAACATTTCTAAAAACACTTGCTTCATACAGATGCTCATGCACACTTGTGGCGTAACATTTGCCAATGGCGTAACTACCAAAGGAGCAGGGGTGCAATTGGGCCAGGGCCCACACCCCCTGAGGCCCCCCCGGCAGCTCATGCACTGCAGATTATCGCAGATTCCGTATGGAAAATCTTGTACAGAGGGGGGTGGGGGGCCGGCTGCATGTCCTGTGCCAGGGCCCACCCCCCGCTAGTTACGTTACTGACATTTGCAGTGCTTGTGCAGCAAGTTTAGTGCACATGTGCAATGTGCTTAATTTCACAGCAGGATAGTTAATCTCGGCTCCTGAAACCATGAGTATGGGGACACTTATAAATCTATAACTTAACTGGAAACATTTTAATGATACTTTCAATGGGGCATTTGCTTTTATTGGTTTTACCCACTTCCCTGCCCTATTTAAAAGAACTTTCACTTTGTTTTCGTACTGAAAGTGTATGCTGTCTGCTATTTCTTAAGCTAAACAGGAGTTGGAGTACTTCAATTTTTTTTCCCGAAAATATTTTGTTTTCCCCCTTTAAAAGGCCAATGAGAAACAATTAGACTTTAATAAATAACCCCCTTAAAGTGTTGGTTAAAAATAAAGGTCATATTATGATTTCTTATTTCTTAAGGCCAGGGCAGGGCCGGATTTCTTCAAGAGGTGCAATCCTAGTGTTGGGCCCTGTGCGCACGGGAGTGCACTCAAATACGGGGGGCACGCAAGGTCCTATTGCTGGCCTCTGTGCGCTTTTAAATACCGGAGCACTCAGTGTTAAATAGAATATGGCAGAGCGACATGCCGCCCTAGGCCCGCTTTGTGGCCTCGCCACAAATCCAGCATGGGCCAGGGTAACAGTGGCATTTAAGCTAGAGGGCATGAACCTTTCTAGTTTGCTCAATGAGAAAGGGCATCCAGAGAGCAAGGGGCAGGCCAGGTGAGAATCTGTTGCCAAAATCTTCACTGATCTCTCAATGAGTGCAAATTGTCACAGGCCACTACTTTGTCTATTCTAAGTAGAGTCAACCAACTGAGATTATCACCTCAGCATTTTGTCAGACAAGTGATTGAAAATGCTGTCAGCGACTTTAACCAGTACTGGTTGGAGCCTAGAGTCAGAGGATGGTGACATGGGCTCTAATGTGTGAAAGAATCTCTGCTGCCTGAGCAAATGCTGCTATAGGGGTTTTTATTTTCTGACAGAAATATATACTATTTAAATATAGTGCATTTTACAGTGCTAGTTACAAGATATCTAAGGGCCCTTACACACGGGCGTTTTTACCTGCCATCCATTTTGCTGCATTCAGCCGCAGGGGAGCGCAGGTATAGACGCACTCAATCATTTTCAATGGGGCTGTACTCACACGAACGCATGTAGGTGCCGAACGCAGGTTCAGAGGCAACATGCTGCATTTTTCCTGCGTTCGGCGCCTAAATGCGTTCGTGTAAGTACAGCCCCATTGAAAAGCATTGAGTGCGTCTATACCTGCACTCCCCTGCGGCTGAATGCAGCAAAATGGAACGCTGGGGAGCGCAGGTAAAAACGCTCGTGTGTAAGAGCCCGTACCTGAGTTCCACAAGATTTTCTTTAAAGAAGAACGATCAGGAGAATGAACATTTTATATAAGCTTCATCTCACTGAAAAAAGACACTTTCTCAATACAATCAACTAAAAATGCTATACCATTTCAGGCAATTCCCTGTCTGAAGTAGATGAGTTACTTACTCTTCACTATCACCTTCTAAGAATCTATCTCTCTTTATGTAGAAGTCAGAGTAAGATTTTGTTTGACAGTCAAGTCTAAAACAGCCTTTGGGAGTGTCCTTTTCCCTAGAAGGGAAAATTATTTAAAAATAACCAGAAACTCTCTACATGTAGGATTTAAGCAAATAGAATTTCTAATATATCTGTTTGTATACATCTTAGTTTATTTTGTTTGTTTTAGGTGATTATATAGAAGATTAAAAGCCAACCAAGCACACTCCTTACTTAAAGGAATTCTGTCACTCTACAATATAAAATTTCATTCACCAGCAAGTGTTTTTTTTATTTATAATATTGCTGTGTAGGCAGCCATCCCAGGTCATTTTGCCTGGTCATATGCTTTCAGTAAGAGCCAGCACTTTAGGATAGAACTGATTTCTGGCAGGTTGTTGTTTCTCCTACTCAATGTAACTGAATGTGTCTCAGTGGGACCTGGCTTTTACCATTGAGTGCTGTTCTTATATCTACCATGGAGCTGTTACTTGTGTTAGGGATCTGCTATCTCGTTGCCTTCCCGTTGTTCTGTTCTTAGTCTGCTGGGGGGGTGATATCACTCCAACTTGCAGTACGGCAGTAAAGAGTGACTGAAAGTATCAGAATACAAGTCACATGACTAGGGACAGCTGGGAAACTGACAATATGTCTAGCCCCATGTCAGATTTCAATTTTAAATATAAAAAAAGCTGTTTGTTCTTTTGAGAAATGGATTCCAGTGCAGAATTGTGCTGGGGCAACACTATTAAAAAAGAAAAAAACACTTTTTCCCATGACAATATCCCTTTGTGCCTGCATAAGTTAAAAACTTGAAAGGCCATTGCTGAGCCCACATTGTCGAAGTACAGCTATCTGGGTTGCTGTCCATTTTTAGGCATCCTATGCGATTTAATAGCTGTTTCTTCTTAAATCGGGCACAGCAAAGCCTGACCTTATCCATTCCATAGTATTCAGGGCTTTCACTCAAATAGTAGGAACCTCAGTGCTACAATAGGAAAGAATAGTTGGAATCAGGGAAACAAGCAGTTGAATTTGTCTTTTATAAATATATGCAGCATTGTCTTGTAAAATACCAGTTAACAAAAAATCACCTTGATCCAGAGGTCTGTGATTCAATCTCATACATACTCTTCACTGGGTCGGCAAGCACACTGGGGTATTTAAGTCAGAGCTGTTATTCACAAGCTGAAAACAAGAGCTCAACCTCTCACCTGCCGGGTGCAGGCAGCCTTTGAAATACAGAATTTCATCTACATTCAGTCCATGCAAACTCATTTTCTATAATCATCTTTTTACATGCACAACTGCTGCCTGTTGTGTTCAGGCTCCCAGGAAGGGTGATTACAGCCTTCCTTGGGGGTTTGCCAATCATATTCCATAGCAAGATGCATAGATCCTTTCTAGACAATGTCATTTACTGCTTTAACAAACATTCTGTGTTACAGACACATCGTATTGTATCAGCTCCTGGGCGTGCAGTGATTTCAAACATTACTTTTCCTGTCCATACAGACACCAAGATGTGTTGGATTGTCAAAGTGGGGACCAGAGACAGCTCCATTTATTGTGAGTGAGCATATTGAAAAACAATTACACGTGGCAGGGCAGGAATCAATCAGCTCTTGATAGACAGCTGAGAAGATATCAGTTTACAGAAAGTCTAAAGGTTTTGATCTGGGGTGGCTTTAAATGTTGTAGTCGTTAAAAATATATTGTCTCAGAATGGCTTGTTAAATTTTATTTAATGGTGGCCTTCATTAGGGAAACCTATCACATAATATATGCTAGTGTAAATGTCATTAGGTTGAAGCTCACCAGTAGAAACATAGGGTCTGAGTGGGTATGCCCCTGGCCTAAAGCACAAGGAGGTAATCCATACACAGAATGACATATGGCAGCCACTCACAGATCCCAAATATGGTACAGTGACTTCCCACTTGTGGTGATGACACTACTCTTCTGTGCCTTCACCACTGCTATCCTCCCATCACTATGTCTGTTATGTAATTGAATATAGGCCCATGCCATTACAAGAAGAGGCCCAAGCAGCTCCCCACAGGCCCAATAAATAGTGACTGTCTATGGCATCTTACAGCTGCCCCAATAGCATTTGCCAAAATCTACAGATTCCCTGGGACAGTGGTCTGCACAGATGCAATGAAGTCAACGTTTCTGCTCCACTTCAGAATCACAGATATTGAATCAAAGATGTGTGTTATTCATGTGCATTATTTTTAAGCAAATGTTTTTCATTTTGATGATACTGTTTTATTAAATAGTATTTTACAATTGTGTCCCTCTAATTATATACAGGAGCTGTTGAATAATTCTCTAAAGGTAAAAAAAAAGGTAAAATCATTAATTATTCACTTATTCACTAATGATTTAGACAAGGGAACAATGAAAAGTTGGGTTTAGTGGCTCTTGAATGCCAATTCTTTTTTTTTCTTTTTTTTTATGAAAACAGACTAAATGAAGCCAAATGTTTATCATTGGCAAATGAAGAAAGAGACTTCTCTCTTTTGGATGAAAGGGCTTTGTCTAGTGAAGCTCTCATGCTGGACACCATGCTGCTGCTGAAAACCCACTGTGTATTATAAATCTTCATCAGACAGAAAGATGAATGTCAGTCATAATCGAGAACTACAACCACATCACTATTACCTGTCCCCTGCGAATTACAAAGGGTTTATTTGTGGCTAGTATCATAGGTGATTGCGTTAAAGCACGAAGGTTATTTGTAAGGAGAGTAGGTTTAATATCCTTCAAAAAGCCATTCACTTCTAAGGATGAAAGGGAAGTCTGCATGTAAGGAAAACTTTGAGTCTTGTAGAATTGTATCATCTTGGAATAATTATTAGAAAAGCCATTACACTGTGATATTTGACCTGCTGTTATTCCTTACATCAATTCTGTCACATCAATCAAATATGTATCTTGTGCCTAGCTGAATTTGAAATGCACCATTTATAGACTTTGTTCATAATGATTATTATCCTATTCATATAATACCCAACATTTTACACAGAGCTTTTCATAATTCACATCATTCCCTGCCCTAGTTAAGCTTACAGACAGTCACATCAGTACACATCAGTAGCTCCTACATGTGTTCACTAACATCCCACTGGTCTTACTCTCTGATGCATTAGCACAAGCAGGGTGCTGATTTGTGATGCCACTTTAATCCCTATGGCTGTTTGCACTTCCTGCACTCAACTGCCTTTGCTGTCTACCCCTAAATTTGGCCCTGGGTTTGCAAGCTGGTCAGTAAGAAACAGTCTATAAATGTAACTGAATACATTTTTCTTCAATACAATTTCACATACAGTAAGTGAAAGCATAACACCCCTCTTGTATTCAATGATCCAATGACCCGAATTTGGTTAATTTCCAATGAAAAACACATATTCATACATCATTTAAGCACCTCATGTCTGATATGATATAGTAAATATGTCTATGTAGAATCTGCACAAGCATCCTGATTTCCTGTGTGTTGTATACTGTCAGTACAATATGTAATTTTCATGGCTAGCACATTTGATTTACTGTGTCTGTTTGTTGTATGTTGTTTTTCTGTCCTATAAATCACAAGTAAATAAATGTAAGATCATTAAACAAGAGTGGACATATATATTAAAATTGCAAAATGTAACCCACAGGCTCTCACTTAGCAAATAACATGCACTGTATCTAGGCTGTGGCTATAAGAGTGAGTGGATTGTTGGTATGACTTTATACTGTGACCTTGTGGTCTACCATGTATGGTGCTTCAGGTCTCATTTTACTCCTTCCACAAGCAAAACTCATTGGGGCAAGTTTACTAAAGTGCTAATTTTGCCTCTGAAGGCTTTGCCACACTTTGAGCGGCTACGCCAGATGCAAGTTCGCTACCACTATGATAATTCATTAAAATGAGAAGCTGTGTTTCTGCAGCTGAACGCTGATGAAGTTTCTCTAGCATTAATTTGTCAACACAAGAAATTCATATCAAACTTTCACTAACGTTTGTTTCTGCCTAACAAAACTGTAACGATCGGCACCCTAATCCAGAACCCAAGATAAGCACCTTGTTCTAGGCTCTTGCTTCTGCCTATAACAGCTGCCTTTCACCTCGGGAGGAGCGCTCAGCTAATCGGATGCTGCCAGGTCTTAATAAGAGAAAACAAAAGGTTCTGGACAAGCAAAGGGGCACAAACGTATGCAAAGTCTTTGGGCAGAAGGTCGTGGTACAAGGCGTCAGACAGATTCGTAGTCAGATCAGGTTGGGGCAGGCAGAGAGTAAACGTAGTCAGGCAGGCAAGGGTCAAACCAGGAAGTCAATCAGAGGGTTAAGCAGAATCAGAGTCGGTATTCAGGCAAGGGTCAGGATTCAGAAGTCAGGATTGTCAAAATAGCCAGGCAGGGTCACAAAAGGAATTCAAACCAGATCAGGAAACAGGGAACAATTAGCGCAAGGCTCAGGAGCACTTGTCCTTTAATTTTTTATTTGATTGCCTAGTTTGCCAGATTAAACCTACTGAATTGCTATACTTCCCTATGGGAAGCTCCCATAGCATTTTTCTTTTTTAGATTGAAGTACAAAAATTTGATCGAATGGTTAAAATAGTTCGAATCGTTCGATTCCAGCGATTCTATCGTTCAATCAAATTTTTCCTAGTCGATCGATCAAATTTTGTTAAAACCATTCAAATTCAATATTCGAATTTGAAGGCTTAAAATTCGAACCCTCGAATTCAACCAATAGTAAATCTGCCCCTTTCTCTTAGGTCAATTTGAATAGGGTGGGTACATATAGGTCATATATATGTCATTATTAGAGATGGTGCAAATGCTTGAAGTAACCACTTATTATTAAAAATGTCAAAGGAAGCATAATAAAGACAAAAGAGATCCTCTAATGCCCTAGACATGAGCCCAACCTAAAACAAATGTGGCATGCCCCTCAAATGGTTGAAAAAAATGTTAACAGTAACATTTTTAATAGTTAGAACTTCTGAAGGCAATCCAACTTTAATCCCACTTTAAAATGTGAAAAAACTGCATTTACTGACATAAGATTGAGGAGGATGTAGCTTCATCTTATCAGTTTACCAGGTCTAAGGTGATGAAGGAAACTCTGGCAAAAGAGGTAAAGGTCAGTAAAATTCACACTTTAGTCTGAGCAAAAATTCACCTGTCTATAGGGTGAAACTCTGCTAGCGATGGTGTCTTTTGCAAGTGCATTGTCCTCTACACCTGTTAGTAAATTGGCGGCCACTTCGCCTTCTTGTAAATCTGCCAATTGTCTTTGCTACTTGCAAGACTGCAGCTTTGGGTTCAATTCCTACAAGGGCACTACCTGCATGCAGCTAATTTGTTTACACTGTATTTACTTGGTTTCTTCGCAAAAACACACCACCATGTTATTTAGGCTCTTATGGACTTGATCCTTGATTGAGTTAAGTGTTGGGTAATACATGCACTGTGCTCTAAAAGATGATAGATAGATAAATAAATAAATAACTGTTATCTGATATAATGTGATTGTGTGAAGGTTCTTAGCAGAGTATGAATGCTCAGTGCATATTGACTGCATGTGTTTATTTATTGAGCTTCTGTGTACAGTTTATCTTAGTTTTTTTCCCCTTTGGAGCTTCTTATTGCCTTTTGGTTATCTAAAAATAATATATAATGTCCATAGATACACAATCTCTATAAATACTTTTATTGCTTTTAATTCTATATTGTTTTTGTATTGTTGAACTCTACTAATGATTTACTTTGCTTTTTTTTTTCTACGTGTGTGTTTTACTTTTTCTGTTTTAAGGGAAAATGCCATGTCGTTAGGAAGTTCATAAAGGGGACCTTCCAGCCATTTCCCATAAACAGATTTCTTTAAGTTTGCTCAACAGGAAGATTGCAGATTATAAATTATACAGTATTTATAATCATGAAAACATCTGTTGTTGGAGAATTCCAGTGTCTCAGGCCAACTCAAGGCTCCAGGACACAGTGTGAGGGGACTGCTCCAATCAGCACCTGTCTGTTCCCATATTCTATTTGATTTTTATGATCTTTGACAACAGCCTTCACAACAGATGATCTATCTGCACGTCTGCCGAGCTGCCTTTTTTTTGGCTGACTGCTGCTGACTCAAACTTTATCTCTGTTTATATATGCAAGAGATAAAAACTTTTCAGGCTTTGCATTCTGTTTTCTGCCGTGTATGTTAAGCCCTAACGAAAGTTGCCAGAATTCTGTAATTACAGCTGTGATTTCTGTTACTCCGAGTATGATGACTTTTCTAATGTATTGTAATGTTCACTCTGATAGCCCCCACTTAAATCAGATCTAAAATAATATATAAATATAGGACTAAGCATGTTACAATGCCCTGCCTTTCTTTGTTTCACCTTAAAAAGTGTCACCAATGAATACCAAACTCACATGACAAATGACAATTTGGCAAAACAGAGATCAGTGAAGTCAATCAGATCCATTAAGTTGATGACACATATTATAAATAACAGCTCATCTGTTTGGAGACAGTGACACTTATCATTTTAAGAGTGAAGACACACATAGCTTCTAGTAATAGCTACTTATCACAGCTACAAAACACCAGAAAATACCCTGCCATAGACAATACTGAGAATTGCCTCTGCTAAAACACACGTTGAGACTTGTATCAGTATATTATTATCATTGTCTGTTTTTGTAGCCATGACAAGTACCTGATACTAGTAGCTCCATGTGTGTTCACCCTTAGACATATCTGGAAACACTCTCACTCATCTCTGAGGTGACATGACAAAAGCCATGGTGAATTGATAGACAAAAGCATCTGATGTGAGTGGCTATGGCTGTATGAATGCAATGCTATTTCCATTGATCTGGCCTCTAGCCAGCCTTTTGCAAGGACAGAGGGTGCTGTCAGTCACCCTCAGAATCACTCCTCCTCCTCACTTCTTGGACAGACTGTACACAGTGGACTTGTCAAGTTATATGTTAGCTCGCTGTTATGTTGATTGCTAAAATGTAAATTGCAGACCCAGAGCTTATTTTTCACATAAATCCCCCATTAACACATTGGAATCAAATACTAAAATACATATTAAAACACCTATCTGCATATTGATTGTAGGGGGATTTGATTTTGGTAAAATATGGAAAACTTTGTTAAAAGGAGAAGCTCAATACTTTCCAAGATATACTGATGGTCTACCATAGAGAGATGCCTTGTTTTTCAAGTGCCACCAAAGAAGATTATACTTTCTATTACTGCAGATATAGGTCTGTTCCAGTTTAATGATAAAGGTCCAGTGACTAAATTGTTGTGAATGTGATAGAATGCGTCCTTTGATTTGTCAAGGGAACATTTATAGAAATATATGCAATTCTATACTTGGATCTTGTGCTCAAATGGCATTTGCTTTTTCTTTGCTTAATACGATGAAAGGTGCAAAGTACAGATGGAGGAAAGGGACAGCATTAATTAATACCTGCCTTGAGCATGTGTAACCTGCAGGGCTTCCTTTGCTTGTTGCACCTCCCTGGGCAACTCTCTTACACCAACTGTACTGCACACAAATGCTGTTTCAATGATGCACAATGTGTGGGACCCTGCAGGGAATGTCAACTGGCTGACAACTCCTATCCCTCAATGCAATTAAAAGCTGGACAGAGCAAATTGTAATTATTACCTGATTTTTGCATTTTACTTCACAAGACCTACAGTTTGGAAGAAGTTAGGTGTATATCTATGAAAACTGTCTGAGCCCTCTTTGATAGTGACCCTTAAAATGTATATTTTGAAGGGAAGTGACTCCATGGCAGAATTTACAATAATGAAAATGGTAGCGACCATATGTTTACATTTTGTAGCTTCATGAACAAAGTGCATTGTTCTCTGTTTTCCAGTGGCAAGTTGTACAATAATAAAAGACTGTTCTGCACAATCATGGGGCAAATGATAGCAAATAGAGCCTGGTATGCATGGCCTGTATTTCTAGGCACATATTGCAGGAGGAAAATTAAGTAAGGCAAGGAATGAATGAATTATATGGCTGAGGATTTAATAGGCAAGCTGATATGCAGGGCACACTTTTACAGCAAGTACATGCACATAGAGCTAAATGTTATAAGTGCTATATAGGCTTATAATATAAATTTAAAAGGGCTAATGATAACTGTCCCTGACTGGGGCATAACTGGAGATTCAGTGGCAGTTCAGTCTATACTTTCTCAAATGTATTGTTGAGGAAATATTGGAATTCCTGTCCTGTGCTGATAGGAATTAATTTTGATTAATACTTTATGCTCTGAGTGCATGGTTGGCTAACAGAAAAAGTAAAGTTGCATTTAGTAAGCATACGTTTTCATACAATTAAACAACTGGTGGAGAGGACTTGAACCATGTATTTCTCTCTTTAGTTGTTTTCTGTCTCCCTCTCTATATACAGTTATTAAACTCTTCAGTAGCTCCTCATTTCCTTTATTTGACACTGCACTCTATTTAATATACAATAGCTGTTAATGACAATTAAATGTTATAAATTTAGCATTCTACAATTATAACAGACACATTATATACTTTAAAACAAAACGCACCTCCATAACAGTGTTAAATTTGTATATCACTACAACGGTGCATACCCACAAAGATATGTCCCCCTTCACAGTATAATTAACAAATGGTGCAAACAGAATTCACCACAGTTCACCACAGAGGGAGATTTCACTATTGACTTTTGTAGGTTATTTAGGGCAGAGCTATCAAGAGTGAAAGTGAGAGTTCACCATTTGATAAAATTCCTTTACACGTGAATGGGATGTGGTGCAATATCCATCTGGTGAACCATGGCAAGCAGTTTTTTTTTACCCTTTAATAAAAATGCTTCATCAAATATCAACTCCATCACTGCCTTCCTGTCTCTGCCTCCCGATGTCTGTCACAAATAAGCACTGTCTGTTTCTGCAAATAATAACATGGGAGTGTACTTTATGCTGGGATTGGAAAGGGGGGGAAATATTAATCAGAATTGCTGTGCACTGGGAATTGCCATTTATTCATCAGCATAGAATGTTTATTGTGAGTAAGAGGTGGTTCTATCTACATATGACACCAACACTGAGTACTATAGGTAACACTGTATTTTTCTATAATAATTTCTAAGGACGTTACAAATAGCATCCATTTTGATGACCTATACCATCATAGAACTCTGTGATTCTATTTTTTATATATAAGCTAAGAATACATTATCCTTCAAACTTTCGCCCATATTCACAAATGACAAACTATAAAACACACATCCATCTAGAGATGGGGTTAGAAAAAAGGCACAAAAACAACTGTGCCAGAACTACTACAAAGATGGGCAGACTAAAATATCTATAGAAATGTTGCAAATCTGGAATCTGTCATCTACCTCTTTGTCTCTGTATCTCTCATCATGTCAGGTTTACAACGGGGAGCCGCTGTAAATCAGGGGAGCCAGGAGACAAAGAGGGAATGTAACAGAATACAGAACAATAACAAACTCAAGGGATCAGGATCAGCCCCAAGAGCCCCCAGTGGCTTACATGGTAAATGCAAGTCCAGAAACTGGGAACTAAGGGGCAAATTCATTATAGCGCAAAGCGTCTAACGCTAGCGCTAATTAGCCAGAGTGACGTCAATATGTAACTTCGGAAATTCACTAACACTCTGGCGAATTTACGCTAGCGAAGTAGATAGACTTGCGCAACTTCGCACCCTTATGCACTGTAAGTTGCGCACTGATCGTAAATTTGCAAATTCACTAAGATAAACATTTTCCTCTACGTTACCATTTACGCTAGACGTTATGTCAGACCAGGCGAAGTTCAACACAATAGATAGGAGGTTGAAAAACATTTTTTTAATTTTTTCTGTCCCAAAAAAACGCTGGCGTATTTTAGCATAGGAGGGAGATAGTCTGAAAAAGATCGATATTTTTTGGGGGGGTTACCCTCCTTCCCCCCCTACATTTCCTAACATATGGCAACTCAGCTATACAGGGGGCACATGTAGGGAAATAGGACAACTTTATATAATTTATTAAAGGTTTCCTGGGCTTGTGTAGTGTAATGTAGTGGCTGTAACATATACTTCTATTATAACTTAAAGTTCCCGCCATATGCAAATTAGGCTTCGCTAGCGTAATAGAGCTCTGCCTAGCAAAGTAACACTAGCGCAACTACGCTACTGTTCACTGACCTTAGCGTAAATTTGCACTTTAGTGAATTTGCGTAGCGCTGCCGAAAATTCACCTGGCGAAGTGCGGCGAACGCTAGCGAAGACTTTTCGGATCTTAGTGAATTTGCCCCAAAGAGTTAAAATCCCGGGCTGATCCTGACACATCAGGCTTTGGAGAGAATGTTATTTTACCTAGATTCTTCACTTGTTACACCCAAGAAGCAATATTCCCTCCATTTTTACAATGTTTTTTATGTTGTTGACCTTATAAGCCTGTTAAAGTTACAGGTTATATTTAGTCTCGGTTAAAATGCAGAGACTTTAGTCTGAAGCAGGTTTCCAAAAATGCTACTGTACTATAAATCCCTTACTAAAATGTTGTGTAATATCGCTATACACATCATAGAGTAAATAAAGCGAGCAAAAGAATAGACCAGTTCTGTACAGTTTTTTACACGTGCTGATTTATTTAGTTGCATGTTAATGGTCCGAATTATACTATGATGATGTTTATAATGTTTATGGCTTACATAACTGGGTTGGGGCCATAAATATCCATTGCAAAGCCATATACTGCCCTCAGGATTCAAGTAAAACAGACCTGCTCTGAAAGAGAATTATCAGGACCAATCCTCTAAAATGTAATTATAAATGTATGCCAGCTACAGATTTACACAATTCAGCAGGAAAATGTTACTGCATAATAGCCTTTTTGCTTTAGTTTCTGTGCATCTTCTGGTTCCCTCCTGGTTTTATTCTTCCCACTTTGAACCTATTCATTACCTGGTGTTAATTGAACTGCCTTTCCTATCTTCCCCTGTCAACCTTTGGTTTGTATTCCGTGCTTCTACTGGGAGACTTAATGGTAATGCTTATTTCATGAAACAGAATTAAATGTAAACAGAGGTGCTATGTTCTTCAACCTTGAAAAGAAAATACATTCTATTGTTAGTTATTGTATCACTCAATTTCCTTTGCATGAAATGTAAAGTATGAAGCTCAGAGTGCATAGTCTTACTATTTGCATTTATATATGACTGGGACTTGCCATACTGCTTGACACATTTTAGGCATTCTAAAAAGACTTCACCAATCAATGGGCAAATACTTATGAGGCGTTTCTGTTGTATCATAAAAAGACATTCTTAGTAACAATGATGGAATAACTGTTTCTCACTCCAAAGGCATTCAAGTCAATGTTGCAACTTTTTTGTCTCTGCGACAATTTTGTCTTGGGGACTTCTTTGCCACAGTTTTATGAAAAAATCTGCTGAATTTTGCCGTATAGAGGCACTGACTATGTAACTATATGAAGTAAACTAAATGGAAACGTGGAAACATCTACAGTGGAACCAGCTCAATAAACCTTAAATCCAAAAACTTCCAAGCCTGCTTGACACTGGTAGTTTACAGAGAGGAGATGGTGGTGGCCTCAACTCTCAGGTCTGAGCATCTTAGCACAACAAACAAATGCACTGTATTAATAACATGTATTTCTATAGCGCCAACTTGTTGCGTAGCGCTGTAATGCCTGTCTGTTTTTGTGAGCCTTCGGTGTATTTTCAATCTTAATTTTTATTCATGATTTGGTGGGTCACACCACACAACATGTACCAACACAAAGCCTCTTGTGCTTAATTCTGACATGGGCGCTCTAGTTTCCGAAACTCCAAAAAAACCTTTTGCTACATTAACTGAATTCTGATGAAAATGACCCAAGTAGTTGTGTGCGTATGTGTAGTGTTTTTTTGTATGTATGTGTGCATATTTGTGTTCCCTTTGTACAATACATGAAGGTGATGTGCAGTTGTCAAAAAAAAAGACCAAGCTAACACTATACATACATAGTAATTATGAACGATGGACTTGGCTCTCACTTTGGTCTGAGCATCTTAGTTTAGCACAAGAGACAAACACATCTGCTCATTTTAGACGCCAGTGGCTATATGGGAATAATAGAAACCCAATGACTTCATTGGAAAAGAGTTAAATTTACATATGAAATATTATCCTAAGCAGCTCCCCTGATCCACAGGAGATTCTTGTGCTGCCAAGTACAAGCTTCATTCTGTTCCCAAACTAATGTCACATGCAGCTCAGTGTTGTGTACAGAATGCACTAGGTCACAAGTAATATAACTCTTATTTGTAAAGCAAATTTTGTAAAGATGATTTAGCACCAAGGATGATTTTGTGTAGATATATATTGAAGGAAGAGATAATATAGTATCAAGAGCTTAGATTGTAAGCTCTACACAACAGGGGCCTCCTTCTTCTTGTTTCTTTAATAATTTATTGTGAATGTAATTGTATTTTATATTGTATTGACTCATGCCTGTTCTATTAAGATATTGTTTTAATGTACAGTGCTGCATACACAAGTAGCACTACATAGATAGAAATTTTCAGGCATAGATAATGCGTTTGTGGAGCTTTTTATATATTGTAAAGACAGTCAATACTGTATACAGTAAGAATTAGTTATGGATAAATATGAAGTATGAATTTGTGGAGTTGCATATACCATAGAGTGGGATATATGGCATGAACAGAGACTTGGAGATAAAGCATCAGTGATGAGTTTATGGATATACAGTATATACATTAGGTAGAGATGTTCATCATTGGTGATGGTTAGTAGAGCTGTTTGTGTTATAGAAACAGAAGTTATAGAATATAGAATGAGTATAGAATACAGCATCAAGGTTGAACTAGTGGTTGAGCTCAATATATATTAAAGAGAGAAATTAAATAGCATGAAGGGATACAGCATTGCATTTAAAGGGCAAGGAAAGGCAAAGAAATAAAATCCCATTTTTACTTTCTTTAATGAAAAATAAATCTATCTCCAATATACTTTAATTAAAAAATGTGTACCGTTTTTATAAGAAACCTGACTGTATGCAGTAAAATTCTCCCTTCATTTAGTGCTGTGGATAGGAATTGTCAGACGGTCCCTACATTCTGGCAGGGAAACAATCATACTTATGAACAGCAGGGGCAGCCCCTGCCTTACTTACCAGCCCTGCAGAACTCAAGCAGCTTTGTTTTTTGATCATTTATGACGATCCCTAAGAAGCCCCGACCACACTGAGCATATGTATGAAGTCTAGTCTTGCAAAGATGTATAACAAAGTTACAAGATGACAGCCCCCTGTGGCCAAATTTGAAAGCATAAATCATTTGTTTGATTAGGCTTGTGGTGCAGTAAGTTCATGTTTATGTTTAGTATACAAAATACAGCATTTCTAGCCTTATTCTAATTTAGAATTTCCTTGCCCTTTAAGTGTGAGAAGCTGTATATATTATTGAAAAAGGTGGAATATAAAGAATAGCAATAGAATCACATTTGTCATACTATCTAATGAGGATATAATGTAACAATTTGAAAAACAAAGAGTTATTGTAAGTAATAAGAAGATCTGTAATATGGGGAATCCAGAGGGATTAAAAGGTTATTCTGGTACTTAGCTTACCAATGGCCTCTAACAAGCCAAACGTACATTATATCTGACAGTCAGTTAAAATGATTTATTAACAAATTTACACAACTATACCATAAAGTGGAAATGCATAAAAAGGGCACGCGCCCTCCAAATGAACCTGTGACTTTCCATCCCATTTATATTTTATTCTACTTTATTCTATTTATTCTACTTGCTGTTGTGTTATGTTTTTGTTTGGTCCTCATTACTGGCTGTGTCCCTCTCCTACGACTTCTTGTTCCCAGTGACTTGTCTTAGTTGTCTATGATGTTATGTTTCTGTATTTCTCAGGTCCAAGGGGCAACAAAGTTAGGGCAGAAAAACATATTTCTCCTATTTCATGTACAGCACTACTTGCACAAGTAGAACTATAGAATATAGTTCTGTAGTTATATAGGGAGAGGTACAAAGTCAAGGCAGGACAGGACAGGACAAGACAAGGTAAGGCAAGGAAGGACAAAGACTGGAACAGAGAGCAAGACAAGATTGTAGCAGAGAGCAGGATGAGACTGGAGCAGAGAGCAGGACGAGACTGGAGCAGAGAGCAGGACGGGACTGGAACAGAGAGCTGGAGAGTGCTGGAGAGCAGGAGATAAAGTGCAAGGCAGAACAGGAATCAGAAACAGGCAAGGTCAGTACAAGGTAAAGGCAGGGAGAGGTACAAGGTCAAGGCAGGACAGGACAGGACAAGGCAAGGACGAGACTGGAGCAGAGAGCACAGTGGCGTAACTACTCCCTGGTGGGCCCCGGTACAGGATGGGCACCTGGGCCCCATGTCAGGCCCTTACCTCTATAAATTGCATGCTGGAGTGTTGATGGCATGTGTGCTGTAAAATGTACCCCTAGAAAACCACCTGCCATAACCATTTTTGTGGCTCTGATGGGCCCCAAGAGGGTGGGAGCCCTGGTGCAATTGCACCCCCTGCACCCCTGGTAGTTACGCCACTGAGAGAGCAACATAAATATGTAACTATGTACACCAAGTATTTCCTGAAATTTGTTGCTGTCGCTTTTAGGGAAAAACATATTTAAAATGTACTTTCCAAGCTTTAGGACATGGCTTCTTCATATTTTACATGTGATCCATGTGATCTGGCCTTCCTGATCGTGGAATAGAACAGATTTACCTCCTAACCATGTCATTCCTGAAGCTATCTCTCTGTAATGCACACTATTTCACACTGTTCATTTAAAGCTATTCAGTATAGCTGCCCAATCATTTAACAGCATACATTATGTTTTTTTATACAATACATATGATGTTACTTGTTGTTCACTCTACCTGGTTATATGCACTTCTGAAATTGGTTGAAACTCAATACATTGGAATTGGAATTGGAATTGTCTCTGCTTTTGTTTTTTTTCTGCTCCTTTTTTATAAGCCAGTTTAACTGCTTGGTATGAGTCAAACTGAGAACTGACACTTACTAAAGCATTAGCTCTGTGATTGCCAAACCTCTATACTTAATTTTTCAGGATTCATTGAGGTCTGGTATTGTGCTGAGAGACTGGCGAATTGCTAATGTGGTGCCGCTATTCAAAAAGGGGGCCCATTCTCAGCCTCAAAACTATAGGCCAGTTAGTCTGATGTTGGTGGTAGGAAAGCTTTTTGAAAGATTAATAAAGGATAGGATACTGGACTTCATAGCAAATAACAATACTATGAATTTGTGCCAGCATGGTTTTATGCGTAATAGATCTTGCCAGACTAACTTAATTTCTTTTTATGAGAAGGTAAGCAGGGACCTCGATTCTGGGATGGCTGTGGATGTGATTTACTTAGACTTTGCTAAAGCATTCGATACAGTGCCACTCAGAAGGTTACTGGTTAAATAAAGGAATGTTGGCCTGGAACATAGTATTTGTACCTGGATAGAGAACTGGCTAAAAGATAGACTACAAAGAGTGGTGGTAAATGGAACAACCAGTGTTGTTAGTGGGGTACCGCAGGGCTCTGTACTGGGTCCCTTGCTTTTCATCTTGTTTATTAATGACCTGGATGTGGGCATTGAAAGTACAGTTTCTATTTTTGCAGATGATACTAAATTGTGCAGAGCTATAGGTTCCTTGCAGGATGCTGCCACTTTGCAGAGTGATTTGTCTAAGTTGGGAAATTGGGCAGCAATCTGGAAAATGAGGTTCAATGTTGATAAATGCAAGGTTATGCATAATAATAATATAAAAATAATATAAATGCAAGTTATACACTAAATGGCAGTGTGTTGGGAGTTTCCTTAAATGAGAAGGATCTTGGGGTTATTATAGATAACAAGTTGACTAATTCAGGGCAGTGTCATTCTGTAGCTACTAAAGCAAATAAAGTTCTGTCTTGCATAAAAAAGGGCATAAACTCAAGGGATGAAAACATAATTATACCTCTTTATAGATCCCTAGTAAGACCTCATCTGGAGTATGCAGTGCAGTTTCTGACTCCATTCCTTAGGAGGGATGTAAATGAGCTGGAGAGAGTGCAGAGACATGCAACTAAACTGGTTAGAGGGATGGAAGACTTAAATTATGAGGGTAGACTGTCCAGGTTGGGGTTATTTTCTCTGGAAAAAAGACGCTTGTGAGGGGACATGATTACACTTTACAAATATATTCGAGGACATTATAGACACATATCAGGGGACCTTTTTACCCATAAAGAGGATCACCTCACCAGAGGCAACCCCTTCAGACTAGAAGAAAAGGACTTCATTTGAAGCTTTTCTTTTTTCAACCCAATTTAACTATGTAACTATGTAACTATTAGATCAGGTTAAAGGAGAAGGAAAAGTTAAAACTAAGTAAGCATTCTCAGAAAGGTCCACCTAAATATACCAGTAAACCGTCAAAGTAATGCTGCTCTGAGTCCTCTGTCAAAAGAAACCCTGCATTTCTTTCATTCTATTGTGTACACATGGACTTCTGTATCAGACTTCCTGCCTTCAGCTTAAACCTCCTTGCCCCGGGTGTGAGCATGCTCAGTTTGCTCCTGTTCCCCAACCCCTCCCTTATATGCTGTAATCTGAGCCAAGAGCTATAAGTGAGCAGAGAGAGACTCAGGAAGTGATGTCACACCAAGCTAATACTGCAGCTGCTGTCCTAAACAAACAGAACTTCTATAGCTTTTTACTCAAGTATGGTAAAAAAGTGTACAGTATAAATATAATAGTCTAGCTTGCACTATTGCAGCTAATCTATTGCCAATAAAATGCCCCAATAGGTTTCCTTCTCTTTTAAGGAAACAGAGGAAAAGCCTTTATATGTCGCTAAGAAAGATAGACTTTAGGAAGACATCTGCATACATCTCTTAGTTGTGTATCTAAAAGAGAACATGAGTATAGGGGGAGACAAAATACCACTAGCAGATGCCTTCATGAATATAAAGGGGAAAAAATGAGCTCTGGTTTAACAGATGGACTAAAGATGTGTGATGCAGAAAGATTTACCAGTCTAAATAATTCAACGTAATGTTGTGTGGCATCAAGGGCTGTTTGAGGCTGCAACTAGCAGAAGGTACAGATGGGAAGGCAGGCCAGGCCTTTCCCTCAAAACCTATTAAAAAACATTTCTGCCACCGAGACAGTATGCTGTCGAGGCACTGAGAGACTGGTGAGACATTACTATGCCTCGGGTGCTGTTGTGCAAGGTCACCGGAGGAGTTAATGTATAAGGCTGTGACTCACAACAGTACTGTGGAGGATACTGTATGATATGCCCTTCATTCTTTCTTTTTTCCTTACTCCTTCACCTCCAATATTCTATTTTCCATATTCGCTTCCAGTTGCAAGCACACATTGATTATTTCTTCTAACCCATTTCTCTTTTCATATTTATCCATCTTTTCATTTTCTGTATGTTTAAAGGTCTTGTTTCATGAGTTACAAATCACCTGCATTGAGCTGCACAATTTGTATTTCATCACTTAATAAGTAATAGTTTATTAACATCCCAAAAGCTGTAGCGATAATGAAACACAGAGCATCACATTTGTACTTTCAAGGACAGCCCTCACACCAAATCTTGCTTTGAATATATCTGTGTGAACTGATCATAATGATGAAATATTATATTGTTCATGCATGACAAACCTGTATCTGAAATGAAGACAACTGTGTCTAAAAAATCATTTTAATTATTGGAAAAGGAATTACATTTCTGTGTTGCACTAAACCAAAACCAAAAAGCCCATGTTTTTTTTAAGCATTAGACTAAGTATTAAGAGCACTTGGCTGATTGTACTCCAGAAAGGAAGTACCCTTCAATGCCATTTATGTTGAGTCCACTGGAGCCAGACCATTCCCATTTCCCCTCTATATGTGTTGTGTCCCATTGCTTACTGGGCAGATGTTGGCCAAGGCCTTTGCTACTTCTGCAATTGCAAGGAATGCCAGTCATTGGATCTGGCTATAATTAAATAACTACAGACGTTTATAAATTCAAGGTAGACTCCTGACTGTTAACATTTGCTTTTTATTGCAGTTGCCTACTTATGTCCTATTAAATGCTGCTCAGCCTTCAATCTCCTTCCTAGTTTGCAACTTTTTTTCCTAACTATCACAAGTTAAGTGTGCTGATTATTTAATTATGTGCATTAGTAGCTATGTATCTATATCTTTAATGCACAAGAACTGCTTTTGGTTTAGCACGCAATGTTTCTGATGAGGAAAGAAATGAGTTAACCCTGCTGTGTTCCCAATATCCTCTTGTTGACCTTCAGAATTGATGAAGTCTCTCCAGGGACTCAGGTAAACTTTAACCTTAGCATCACAATGAAAAAAGCAGCCACCCCTCCGCTTTCTGTATTCCAGAGTCTGACCTGTGTCAGCACTGTGAGTCAATGCCAGATATTTGTTTTGACTGGATGGCTGTAATTAATCAAATTGCAGGAAATGCCTAGACTGAGATGCACTTGGATTAAAAGTTGCACTTCAGTCTCTACAGTCAATCAGAAGTTTTATTTTCTGCTGGTCGTTCCTGTTACTTAGTTAAACATTTTGGAGTCATTTAAAATTGTAAGCTGATGTTATAGATGAGAAAAATATGAGTAACGGATCCATAGTCAAAGATAAATTGGAATGAAGTCACAAGAGGCACAAATGTTGCAATTATTGATGCTATTCATTAATTTGAGGTACTGTTATTGAAGGTACCTGCATCCAAACATGCTTCTTACACTTGTATATAATTGTGACAATGGCCATTGCATTGGTCCTGTCAATAGCAGGCCCGGACTGGCAATCTGTAGGTTAGGGAAAATGCCAGATGGGCTGCTATAAGTTGTCATAGAAAGTCAGTATTTAGTGGGCTGGTGGAGGCTGTTTGGGCCTCTAAGTGGGATGATTGGGCCTCTGTGTACCTGAAATGCCAGGGCCTATTTTTATTCTCAGTCCAGCACTGGTCAATAGGTGCAGTAGTCTTGCACCAAAAAAATGCTAATATCATTATAAAGCCCATTGCTAGAAGTGACACAATCCTGATTCTTGCTAACAGAAGCATTTGTTACTACGTATGTGTGTGTTTTTTCAATTGGAAGGTAAAGCTCCTCCTGCGACAATAAATATTCTGCAATTATTGAAAAAAAAATGCTGCATTATGGGTAAAAAACATGTTGAGTTGTACTTTGTAGTACTGCTTTTGCGTAAATACAGAGTCAGCAAATGGTTATTTGAAGAAAGGCTGAAAAGGCCACAGCTGTCTACTTATGGGACAATGAGTGATCCAGTAGTTGATGCCAAGTTTGCAAATCATGTTGCATTCAACAAATGCGCTCATCCAATCACTTGGATACTGAATGATCTTATCACATGAGAGGGTCTACGTTTGCATCTTTCTGTCAATTTCTAATTTATGTGAGTTTTTTAAAACTCCCATAAACTCGAAATTTGACCAATCGACATTTCTTATAAAAAAAATTTAAACCCGGATGGATAGAACTGACCCAAAAACTTGAATCAAATTCAAATCGAATCCGATTCAAATTTTAAAAACACAAATCCTCCCAAAAAAACTTGAATGTCAGGAAGGCAAACAACTCCAAAATGATCCCTGGATGTCTCCCATTGACTTAAAGGGCAATTTGGCAGGTTTTAGGTGGCAAATAGTCAAATTTGAGTTCCTAAAGGGCCAGAGTATGGTAAATATCGAAAATCAAATTTGAATTCATAAAAAAAACTTGAATCAAATTTGGATAGCTTTCTTGTTGAATTTGAAAGTTTTGACCATAAATCTGCCCCCAAATTAAGGGGTTATATAGTTACATAGTTAAATTGGGTTGAAAAAAGACAAAGTCCATCAAGTTCAACTTCTCCAAATTAAAACCCAGCATCCACACACCCCTCCACTCTTTCACACAAACCATATATATGCCCATAGCTATACTAACTATAGAGTTTAGTATCAAATTAGCCTTTGATATTATGTCTGTCCAAAAAATCATCCAAGCCCCTTTTAAAAGCATCAACAGAATGAGCCATCACAACATCACCCGGCAGTGCATTCCACAACCTCACTGTCCTCACTGTAAAGAACCACCTACGCTGCTTCAAATGAAAGTCTTTTTCTTCTAGTCTGAAGGGGTGGCCTCTGGTGCGGTGATCCTCTTTATGGGTAAAAAGGTCCCCTGATATTTGTCTATAATGTCCTCGAATATATTTGTAAAGTGTAATCATGTCCCCTTGCAAGAGCCTTTTTTCCAGAGAAAACAACCCCGACCTGGACAGTCTACCCTCATTTAAGTCTTCCATCTCTCTAACCAGCTTAGTTGCACGTCTCTGCACTCTCTCAAGCTCATTTAGTTATGTTCCTGCTACAACTACTCAAGTTTGAGGGGAAATTTAACAATAAAACAGGAAACTTACAGAATGTATTGGAACTTTTTAAATATTTTTTCATTGCAAAAGTATACAAATACAAAGTAATCCTTGTACTCTCTTAGCATAATTGTGTGTTGACTACAATTAAATCATTATACGTGGCAGACAAATATGTATGCATATTAATATGTTTTGGGTCGGATCCAAACCACTGACACTGGGGCTCCTTTTGAAAATCGCGGGTGCCATGATTGGGCTATGATGTGCTTGATTGTAACTTCAAAATTGTGAGTGCAGCTTTTAGAGATTTTAAAAGTAATAAAAGTTTTTAAACTATTATTACGTTCTGCATTTATCTGCAGCAAGGATTCCAGCAGGCGACCGACTGTTTCATCCTATTATTACACGTTGAAATGATTTTTAAACGCTTGTAAGTACCTTCCTTCCATCAGTACACGTGGTGTTTCAAGAGTGAATAGGATCACCTGCATAGTGTTAAAATAAGGTGAAGGTGGTTGAACTACAACTCTATACAAAATACTACTCCATAAGTTCCTTTTTGCTGCATTCTAATTTTCCCTCAGCTTTTTAGCGCTGGCCTTCACACCCCATTGAATGTGTGCATATTAAACCTGAGTTCCATAACTTCCCTGTTACAGTCTTAGTAAAATAAAGGTTAAAACCAACCCTGCAGCAGTGAAAGCTGAGCTGTATAATAGAGTTATTAGGCTCCTCTTCTTTAAGCCAAACAAAGGAAGTTCAAAAATACATCCTCATCTTTTAAGGTCTTCAGACTGCCTAATCTGAAACTCCTGGAAAAGGTTAATGTAATCATGATGAACTGAGGCATGCAGAACACGTCTAAATCACAGCCATCAAGTCACTGCACATTCCTCTAACACGTATGGCCTGCAGAGCTTCTTCCAATCGCAAATAAGTTTGCTCAGAAAGGCCGCTTTACAATTAACCCTCTTGTTTCTAAAGGGTCCTGCAATCAATTAAAATATCTGAGACTCCAACAGTAACCAGGAGTGAAGGTGCTCCTGCTTCATGATGCAGCTGAAAATGAGCAAGGCAGAAGACAGAGAGTTGGAAAGTGTGGCAGCATTAGAAACTAGCTAGAATAATAGCAGATATTTCAATAACATGATTAATGCTTTTTTGCATTTAGCACATAACATGTAAATGCTTTATGCTAGAGTGCTGAGCGTTCAACAGCTGTTTCAAGTTAAACTCCCATTTTCAAAACTGTAGAACTTTTGAACCATAAAAAAAGGAGGAGGGAGCACAGCCCTAAGTTCTTTCCTGTGTTACATTTTCTATCGTGGTTTCTAAGACAAAGATCATTATTACTGGTTTAGTAAGTGAGATTAGAGAAATCATAACTTTTTAATGTTTTATCTGGCAAAAAAATGTCTGTTCTTTGCTTCATATTGTGTTTAGCAAAGTTAGCAGCCATCATTCATTCCAGGGAGAGTTCCTTTTATTAAGTATTTATCCAACAATATTTTTGTATAAGAAATATCATTGTCCCCTGGCCATATATGACCAGAATACAATTGCTAGTGTCTATGCTCACTCTTATTAATAACTTGGTGTATTTATTTATTACAAGGTATAACTAATAATCAGTAATCACACACACATGGGGGGTTATTTATTAAAGATCGAATGTCAAAACCTCAAAAAATTAAAAAAAAAATTTTAACATAAAATCTGAACTTTTAGTGAAAAAGAACCAAAAATTTTTCGGGATTGATTATAAGCCTGGGATGGTAAAATCCGTCATCTCAGACCTGCCGAGGTTGTATATAAGTGGATGGGAGAGTCCAAAGATATCCTGATCTATGCTGGGTTTCATGCAATAATCACAAGATTTCGTGGTTTTTGGACAAAAATCCCCAAACATCTGATTTTTCGGTCAGAAATCTGATAAATTCATACTGTTCGAACAGAAGATTTGTCCATACACCAGACGGGAAGCGATTCTTTCTTTGTATTTTTTTATTATTATCAACATGTATTTCTATAGCGTCAACATATTTTGTAGCGCTGTAAAATAAATGTGATTATACAACTAAATCACATGAATTCAAATGTACAGAACATATGGAGTTACGTACATCACAATAAATATAGAGTTACATACATCCCAATCAGTACCAGTACAAAAGGTGAGGAAGGCCCTGTGCAGAAAGAGCTTACAATCTAAAGGGAAGGGAATAATATGCAAGGTGTGGGAGTGGGCAAGATCAGAGTTAAGTGGGTTAGAGATGTGGTACTGTAAGTGGTATTGCATTGGGTAGTTAAGAGTGAGGGTAGGCTTCTCTAAATAAGTGCATTTTAAGAGTTTCTTGTAAGCAGAAAGGTTGGGAGGACGATGGATAGACCGTGGGAGAGAATTCCATAGGAGGGGTGCAGCCCTTTGAATGCAAGCATGTGATGAAGTAATGAGAGAAGAGTTGAGTAGCAGGTAAGTAGAGGACCGTAGTAAGCGGTTGCGTGAGTATATAGAGATTAGTTCAGAGATATAGGGAGGGGCAGCGTTATGAAGTGCTTTGAATATCAGGGTCATTAATTTGAATTTAATTCTGCAGGGCAGTGGAAGCCAGTGCAGGGATTGGCAGAATGGTGTGTCAGAGGAGGAGCGGTATCTGAGGTGTATAAGCCTAGCAGCAGTGTTCATTATGGACTGGAGAGGTGACAGTCTCTGGCAGGGAAGGCCAATTAAGAGAGATTTACAATAGTCTAGACTTGATATGATGAGAGAGTGAATAAGAATTTTGGCAGCATCTTGGGTGATAAATTATCGTATTTTGGATATGTTCCGTAAGTGGAAGTGACATGATTTAACAAGTGACTGAATAAGAGAAGTGAATGACAGGGCAGAATCTAGGATAACCCCAAGGCACCGGGCCTGGGGAGACGGGGTGATACTGGAATTTTTAACTATAATGGATAATTCCGGGATGTTACTGGTGTTAGTTGGAAGAAAGAGAACCATTTCAGTTTTGGAGAGGTTTAATTTAAGGTAGTGTTGTGACATCCAAGTAGAGATAGCTGACAGGCAGGAGGAGACAATAGTTAGGAGTTCTGGGTTGAGAGATAGATCTGAGTATTGTCAGCATAGCGGTGGTAGTGAAAACCATACAGTTGAGTAATTTGCAGAGGGAGAAAGTATATAGGGAAAATAATAAGGGCCCAGGACAGAGCCTTGAGGAACCCCGACAGAGAGAGGTAGGGGAAAAGATGCTACTCAGTTGTAATAGACACTGAAGGAACGATTGGTGAGGTAAGTAGAGAACCAGGACGAAGGCCAAGCAAAGGGAAGGACTGGAAGAGGAGAGGGTGATCTACAGTGTAAAATGGAGCTGAGAGATCAAGCAGTATTAGTAGTGAGAATTTATTTTGGCTTTAGCTGTTAAAAGATCATTAGTTAGTCAGGTCTGGGCAGTTTCAGTGGAGTGTTGTAGTTTAAAACCAGATTGTAGGGGGTCCAGCAGGTTATTGTCAGAGAGGAATGAGGTTAGTCGGTTGTAGACAAGGCGCTCAAGTAGTTTAGAAATGAAAAGTAGGAGAGAGATAGGTCAGAGGTTTTCAAGATTGGAGTTTTTTCAGAATGGGGGCGACAAGAGCATGGTTTAGTTGAGAGGGAAATAGTCCAGTTGAGTATACTCAGATTTAAGCATCCAAAGTGCCCAAAATGGCATCATCTGTTGAAAAAAATGATGCCTTTAGTTATCCAGACTTATGAAATCACATGATCCTATTAAAAAAAAAGTCATATTTGTGAATGGAACAAAAGTGCAACAGTTCCACATTTTCACTGCTATATCAGTTATCTGAGATTAGGGAACAACTCATAATATATAGTACATATAGAATATAAATGTCATGATACAAAGCTAATTAGTAATGAATTCAGATTAATAGCAGCTCAAAAATCTGCGCATTCATCATCAGAATGTTATAATCAGCCCTGTAACTGCCACTTATATGATAGGCAAAATAATTTGCATCAATTAGAGCACAGATTTGAATTTTGCAGGGCAATATTCTTCATCAGACAGGTATGACAATGTAGTATTTGCATACCAGTGGCTTTTTTTTGGAAATACCTGTAAAAGTCAGTAAATGTTGTATTATTTACACTGTGCCCTGGTGCAAAATGATGACATTCACAATCCTATTTTCATTTGGGATATGGTTGCAAAATCTATTTAAAATTCACACATTCAAAATCACACATTTATTCACACAAAAAATTACATGCAACATCTTTTATTATATCCAGCCAATTTCTTTGGATTCACTATGGGTTAACAACATGGATAAAACTGAATTAGAATCCTGTGAATATGCCATGAGTCTGCTGAATCCTAGATTTGTGCATCCCTACAAGAAACACCTGTTCCCACATAATTAAAAATAACACCCTTTCTTGAACTCGTTGGGGCAGATTTACTAAAGGCCGAATTGGCTAACGCTAGCAACTTTTTGCTGAAAACCCCATCCACGGGGACATCGCCAATTCACTAACAGGTGCAGGCAACAATTCGCTAACGAAAGAGACAGTCGCTATCGTTTGTTTGACTTTTCACTCTGGCAAATGGTCGTAGCACAAATTCACTAAACTGCGGATTTTACTGAACATTACCTCTGTCACTGGAGTTTGCTTTGCCACCTCAGACCAGGCGAACTGCTGAAACAAGCTGCATCTTTCTCAATCTGATGTCAGTGACAAAAAGTCATAAAAAATGTATAAAATGCAAGCAACCTTTTTTTTAAAATGGGATTGCCTTCAAAAGTCCAAACTATTAAAGATTTTTGTGATTTTTTTAACACATTTGATGGGCATGCCACATATATTTTAGGGTGGACTCATGTCTGGGGCATCAGAGGAGCTTTTATGGGGCAGATTTACTGAAGGGTGAAAATTCGCCATCTTTGGCTTTGCATCCGTCGCTACACTTCGCCAAGCAAAAATTCGCTAGGACAACACTAATTTACTAAAATGTGACGGACGCCGGTGAATTTTCGCTAACGTTACTTCGGTAATATGAGCAAATCAAAGTGAAGCTGCATTAGAGTTCAATTCTGCCTAGTGCACTTTTGTTAGAGGTCTTTCTCTCATGCTAATTTGCATATAGCTGGAAATTTAAGTAACATAGTGCATCTAATACATTACATTTACACTGATAACTAGACATGCCAAGGGAACCTTAATAAAGTCAATAGAGTTGTTATAATGCGCTACACATAAGCCCAGTATAAAATAATGTTCCCATATGTTATAAAATGTATGGGGGAAACCAGTTACTTTTGCACCCAGAAAAAAGGAAAAGACGCCAGCGTTTTTAGAACTAAAAGTTTTTCCACTCAGAAAATATGATGTAAGTAACTGAAGATTGAGGAAGATCTATGCACTACATTCAACTTTGCCTGGTCTGAACTGGCAATGGCAAGTCTGGCGAATGAGGTAAGATTCAGTAAAATCCACATTTTAGTGAATTTGTGGAGTAACATCCATTTGCTAGAGTGCGAATCACCACTAGCGTCCATATCCTTTGCTAGTGAAATGACGCCTGCACCTATTAGTAAATCGTCGAAGTGTGTGGGCGGTAACCATGGTCGGTCTGGGCCGGTGGGGCACTGGGAAAAAACCTGGTTGGCCCCCGACCCTTGTGGGCCCCGCTGGCACAGGTCCACACCCACATAATTTTCTTAAGGCCGAAACCCCTCCTTTGCTGGAGGTCGCTGCAAAAAAGAAAAGTATGGCACGCCGACACAAGCTTGCCCACTGATCCGGCATCACGCGAATGCACACTGGCGACTGGAGGGCTCTGGGTCAGTAGCCCTGGTGGTCCCCCCAGTATGACCCTGGCAGTAACATTGGTGAATCATCGCCAGCATTAGTCACTTTGCCCTTTAGTTAATCTGCCCCTATATCTTTATTAAGCTCCCTTGGATATTTGTAATAAAAAGTGGCCACTTCAAGCATATACACCAACATACATGTGTATATGACTCTTATGCACCTCTCCTATTCAAACTGACCTAAGCATAAGATTACTAGCAAATTTTCACTAGGCACAAATGAACACTGAAGAACTGAAGAAGTATCGCTAGCGAAAAGTTGCCAGTGTTTGGCGCCCAGGACCCAACCTTGCATTTTAGTGAATTTGCGTAGTGGTAACGAATTTGCGCCTAGCGAAGTAGTTCAAAGTGTGCAAAGTGGTTGCTGGTGACAATTCGCCCCTTAAGTGAATCTGCCCCATTGCCTTCACAGTTGTTTGTATGAGTCTACAGAATTCAGCCACTTCTTAAAGCCTAAATAGTATAAACATTCCAGAATCTGTTCAGGAGCATGTTAGCTCATGTGGAAAGTTCTCTAAGCTGAATAAAATTAAATGGAGTGTGACTTTAAAAGAGGGTTTGAATTTTTTATGATTATACTTTATTTATATTGTACTGACTTGTGGTTTACAGAGAACATACCCACCCACAGAACACAGACTGATTAGAAGCCGGTTAACTTATCATATATTTCTGGAGGAAACAGACAGAGGGAGAATGTTTAAAATTGAACCTAGGTTACCAGAACGTTCAGCAGTGCTAATGACAAAACCACCATATTGCTTATGTCCTATGGGAGTTTCTAATTGAACTGAATTGTGTTTTTAAGAGGCAGGAAGATTTTGACTTTGATCTCTGTTGCAGTCATAAGAAGAGATTGCATTTGCTTTGTGCAACAGCATGACTTCTATAGCTTGTCAGGCCAGGGGTTATGAAAAAGAGAGGAATGGAGAGCAGTGGTTGTACAGGCAGTTGCAAACCTGATAAATAAAAGAGCAGTGAATTGGGTTGATCTGCAGTGATGAGGAAAAAAGAAGGCAGATTTATCAGCAGTTAGGGTTTTTTTTATTGAAGTCCGAATGCCAAAAACTTGAAAAATTGTTTCTTTTTACTATAAAATCTGAATTTTTAGTGGGGAAAAAACCCTAAAATATTCCGTGATTTATTATCTGTATGTATGTAAGTAAATGGAAGACGTTCCTATCCTATTTGAACATTTCTGTGGTCTGTGCTGAAATTTGCGCGAATATCCTCTAAGCTTAGCCAGGAGCTCCAGTCCAATTATTCCTTAGTATGAATTTTAAAGGACAAAGAAATTCTAACATAGAATAAGGCAAAAAATGTTGTATTTTGTATACTAAACATAAACATGATGTTACTGCACCACAAGCCTAATCAAACAAATGATTCATGCTTTCAAAGTTGGCCACAGGGGGCTGTCATCTTGTAACTTTGTTAAAGGGGTGGTTCACCTTCAAGTTAACTTTTAGTATATTGTAGAAAGGCCAATTCTAAGAAACCTTTAAATTGGTCTTCATTATTTATTTTTCATAGTTTTTTAATGATTTGCAATTTTCTTCTGTTTCTTTGCAGCTTTCAAATGGGGGTCACTGACCCCATCTAAAACAAATGCTCTGTAAGGCTACAAATGTATTGTTATTGCCACTTTTTATTACTTATCATTCTATTCAGTCCCTCTCCTATTCATATTCCAGTCTCTTATTCAAATCAATGCAGGGTTGCTAGGGTAATTTGTACCCTAGAAACCAAATTGCTGACACTGCAAAATAGAGAGCTGCTGAATAAAAATCTAAATAACTATAAAACCACAAACAATAAAAATATGAAAACCAATGGCAAATTGTCTCAGAATATCACTCTCTACATTATACTAAAAGTTAACTCAAAGGTGAACAACCCCTTTAAACATCTTTGCAAGACTAAGACTGTGCACATGCTCAGTGTGGCCTGGGCTGCTTAGGGATCTACAGGGAAACAAAGCTGTTTGAGTTCTACATGTTCTGGGAATTAAGGCAGGGACTCCCCCTGCTGTTCATAAGTATGATTGTTTCACTGCCCAGCAGTTAGGGACCATCTGACAATTCCTATCCACAGCAGTAAATGAAGGGAGAATTTCACTGCATACAGTCAGGTTTATTATAAAAATGGTACACATTTTTTAATTAAAGTATATTGGAGATAGATTTCTTTTTCATTAAAGAAAGTAAAAATGGAATTTATTTTTTTTGCCTTTACATTGCCCTTTCAGGACTGAAAGTAAGACAACTATGAAAAATATTTAGCTACTTTTAAAAATCACTTTTGTGTTTTTTCGCCTGTCAGCTGCTAAAATACACCAACCTCTGGCTTCACTTGTCATTATAGGCTAATGTGTGACTTGGGAAGGTGCTGACTGGGTCACAATGATTTATGGCTATTAGCCAAAACACAGGAGCAATTTAAGGGGGGAAGTATTCTCAAACATAAAGTGATATAATTACCATGACTAATCCGGATGCATTCAACTGCTTGTGCACAGAAAGGGACTTCCAAAAAGTGTGCACAAACAAAATGTAATTGAATACTGTCCAAACTTTATAGTCCTTAGTCCCATGCAGAAGAACTTGTTTATATGCTACCAGGTCTTAAGGTGGCCATACACTGAGAGATCCGCTCGTTTGGCGATGTCGCCAAACAAGCGGATCTCACCCCGATATGCCCACCTTAAACAAGTTATAATGGAGGCCATATGGGCGGTCGTTTCGCTGGACCGCATTAACGAACAGATGCGGCTGCGATCTGACGGGATTTTTAGTCCCGCCCGATCAACATCTGCCCGACTTTCGGCCAGATATCGATCGGGAAAGCCCGTCAGAGGACGAGAAGATGTAGTATACAGCACCAAATGTTAAAATAAAGCCTTTATTCATCAAATCATGGCAGCACCTGGTCAGCAACATTTCAGGCCTCAAATCGGCCTTTTTTCAAGCCCGTCAGAGGACCACATGGGCTGATAAGCTGCTGACTTGGTCTGCCGGCAGCTTTTATCAGCCTGTGTATGGCCACCTTTAGGCAGTACATTCACAGATAAAATTGGCTGTGAAGGCAGAAGCACTTTGCCAGCAGGACCAATGTATATATATATATATATATATATATATATATATATTTGAAGAACCAGAGTGATCTTCTCAACAAAGTACCTAAAGTAGTTGTTGAAATGCAAAATTTCTTCTGCCATGAATGTGAATTGCCTCAATTCAAATCCTTTTGTTCTCTGTTGTAGCTGAGGGAGTGTTCTACAGTCCCCAAATAAAAAAAAGCTGCCCAATAACAATATAAAATAACGATATGCTGTTTTTATTTATAGTATTACACGTTTTAACAGTGAATGATATTTCCAATATACAACATGCCCATTTTTAGAGATAGTGGTCTCAAATTTGAAGATAACACCAATTTACCACCTATATCTTATATGCTGGAGTTTGCCAGACTTGTCACCTTGTGCTCCTAAGCCAACATTTGTGGCACATCTTCTGGAGCAGCAGACAGGAGCAGGCAGTGTTTGGGGTGAAGAGAACCAGCTTTTAGTATGGTAATGGCCTCTTGCCTTGTACACCACAGGGCATATGTTCCTGCAAGAATGTCTGAGAAAGGGGTTATTTCTCATAGAGATTCTGTTAACTCGTCTCTGTCAATGCCAAGCTCTGCACTCTGCACAATCAATGCTAATTGCATTGGACGGGGGCTATGGGCTCTCACCTTTCTTTTCCATTGAATAGGATTAGGGATTGTGACATGGGTGATTAATAACTGTTCTGCAGACAGTCTGACTGGGCAGCCAAAGATTCCTATTTAATGCATTCTGCACGCAATCTACTGCAAGCAGCTGCTGCTTATTTCAGTGTTCTGATATCTCTTGCTGCCGTTTGCACAGCTTTTATTTTATTTTTATTTTTTTTATCTCCCATAGCCTCATCCTCCTGTCACTGCAGCTTTAAAGGTGCTTTCACTTCAAAATTGAGACAAAAATAGATTATTATTATTATTCAGGTGAGAAATATTCTTTTGTATGATGTGTATGTTATCTGCTGGATTCCCCCCCCCCCCTTTGTCATTTTATATATCTGATTAAACAATAACTATTCCATTGCAATGCAATCTGCATTATTTTTCCCAGGGGAGATACTTTTTTGTGCACATAGCTTCCTGAATGTGAATTAATAACAAAAGGGTATCATCCTTGAATTAGGAGAATATGACACTAGAAACCACAATAAATGAGTTTGGAGTAGGGAGATAAAATGACACATTTCTATACTTTTGCAACTAGTTCCCCTTGTAGTTATGGAATTGTGACTACGTTACATAGTCATGAAATGTTCAAATGTAATTACTCTTCAGTATCTTAGTACTGTCAATGTAAATGGTGTTTATTATTTCCCCACTCTAATTCTTAATCTCACTGTAGATGTTTCTCTAAACATAGGAAACTCCAATTAGGGATTATATGAATAATTTTCACTTTGAAATGACACCATGAGAATGTATAGCTTCCTCTAATGAATAATGTACAAATACATGCATTTAAACAAGGAAACCTGGAATTACCACTAGCTTGGATGTGGTGGTACTGTAGATCCTGGGTTGTGCTGATGGGTATCGTTAAAAGGCGCTACTGACTTGCACCAAACAAATTGTATACATATGCCACTAGAAACAAAATTGTAGTGCCCCAGAGGAACATGTTTGTCTCAGCTTGTGTATAGGGGAACTTTTGTGCTATTTTTGTAAACAAGGTTTCTAAGATCCACAGTTATAACTGCATCAGTTTAGGTACGGTGGGTGCAGATCCTTAATTCCAACTTGCAGAGAGGTCATTTTAATCTTTTTACATACTGGTTTGTGCTGTACTTGAGGGTGCTTAAAGGTTACAAACTCCTCTGGAGCTCCTCCTGGAGCAACAGGTCCCTCCATCATACTAGGCTTTCAACTGCATTTGAAAAAACTACTTACAGCTGAACAGCGTTGGAGCCAAAATAAGTACTGGTCCCAAGAAAGAGGGGTTATCTCATTAGTAATTTTCTCTGGAATCAAACCACTCAAATCAACAGCAAACAGAGCAAAATGAAAAAATACCTGTTGGAATCAATCATATATCAATCAGATACTAACATCTGAAAAAAATTACATGGACTATCATCCCACATCTGCTATATCTGACATGATTTAATGAGCATGATTTTACAGGTATGGAATCTATTATCTAGAATGCCAGGGACTGACTCTGACAACTGGAAACTATGCCATCTAAGAACTGCCACCCTCCTTAGGACTGTGCATTTATATTGTTATCTTTCTCTGTTTCTAAGATCTTATTTTTACTATTCTTTGTAACACTGTGCACATCCTGATTATTGCAGAATTGTTTCACCCAGGTGCTTCAGTGCATTCATTTTATTTATGCCTCCTGGAGGAGTTAATGGTTTGGGGTCTCTGCATGCTGCTTTACCCAAGTCACAAACACAGCTCGAGACCCCTGGCATACACAGAGATTATAGCAGCAAGCATGAAAACTCCTGTCACTGAGAAGGGTATAAACATCCCCAGTACATTAGGAGCAATGGTGCAGAAGAAATTGCATTAACAGTTTCAATTTAGCACACAATTACTCACCAACAGAACTGTGGCCATATTTTCACTGTAATTATTGTTTTGATTGCATCCAACTATTAACTGAAGCAATTTGTTATGCATGTGTGGCTTCATATATGCAGGGGTGCTTTTGCCTATGCTCAGTGTCTCAGATCCTTTTGGGTAAGAGAGCCCCACACTAGAAGTTTTTCTGTCTTAAGGCAGAGGCCACTATAGTATACGAAACATATAAAGTAGACAGAAACATCTGTATGGATCCCTGGATTGTAAATAGTTTGGTATGCCTTTAATGATGTTCATCTAGGGAACAACACCTGTTAGTGACACTTCTCTTTACTAAAATTAATAATAGGTGGCACACTAACAATGTTGCGGACATGTTAATATTCTGATAGGAAGCTTGGGATTTTGGGAAATGGGAAAAGGAAAATACAGGGTTTGCTCTACATTGTCATGTTTTCTAATTCAGTGCCCATTCTTTTTCTATTACAGATATATTATACCCTGCATCCACACTGCACGAGGGCTCACCCGAGGATAAAAGTTCTCATCGGCATCACAATTTGGGTACAGCTATTAGTGTAGAACAGTGTTTTACTAAAAACTTGCACATTTAAATTATTTTTATAGTAGACCATACATTCCAATTGACAGGTCCAATACCCAGAGCTTGAATTTGGGTACAAAAAGTGGAGAGATGCTATGAGCTGAAAACAAGCCACTCTCACAACTATAACCCACACTACACCTACTGGTATAATAAGTTTCACCCACCAACACTATCTGGTTTCAGTCACTTGAATACAAAGCCATTTTGCTTTTACATTTCTTTCTAATTAATGTAATTAGTATGAATAGATTGAAGTATGTGGCCTATAGGGACCCCAAAATAAAAATTGTCCATGTGACTTTTATTGGCTGCCAATTTAGCTACAGCAAACACAGCACCCTGCCAGTGTGTTGTGTGTCATAACACAGCGCAACCCCTAAAAATTCTATATTACCCCTTATTATCTAATATATATAATTTGTCTGATAACATTCATTAACGTTTTCCCCAGTTTCCTTGTCGAGTTATCTATAACCCTCTTTAATGCCTCCATCTTTTTCATCTGTATAACACTTCTGCATCTCTTCTCTACTTCTCTCCTAACAATCTTCTCTCTCATTTTATCTAGATGCTCTTTTAAATTGTGCAGAAGTGGGGAGGTTCAAGGATTCAAAACACTAGTATTCCCACAGAACCTGGAGTGTCAGAGAATGAGGTTTCTATCTTCAGTGTGGAGACAAGGTTCTGGAACAAGGGTAGCCAGATGGAAGAGGTATGTTCCCAGCACCCCCCTTCACCTTCGTTCCCCTAGGCATGTGCCTCTTCTGCCTACCCTTAGTTCAGCCATGGCTGTAAGTGTTACTAACAGAAATCCACCTGCTGGATGGGGATGGTGCTCTAATTACCTGTATGCAAGTATGGGACCTGTTATACAGAATGCTAGGGTTTTCCAGATAAGGGATTTTTCCATAATTTGGATCTTCATACCTCAACGGGGTTGTTCACCTTTAAATTAACTTTAAGTATGATGTAGAGCAGTGATCCCCAATCAGTAGCTCGCGAGCAACATGTTGCTCTCCAGCCCCTTGGATGTTCCTCTCATTGTTCTCATAGAAGGTGCTTGTTTTTGAATTCCAGACTTGGACTAAGTATAATACCAAACAGAGCCACCTGTAGGCTGCCAGTCCCAAATGGGCTACCAAATAGCCAATCACAGCTCTTATTTGGCAACCCCAGGGACTTTTTCATGCTTGTGTTGCACTCCAACTCTTTTTACATTTGAATGTGGCTCACGGGTAAAAAAGGTTGGGGACCCCTGATGTAGAGAGTGAAATTCTGAGACTATTTGCAATTGGTTTTCATTTTTGTATTATTCGTGGTTTTTCAATTATTTAGCTTTTTATTCAGCAGCTCTCCAATTTGCAATTTCATCCATCTGGTTGCTAGGGTGCAAATTACCCAAGCAAACATGCATTGATTTGAATAAGAGACTGGAATATGAATAGGAGAGGCCTGCATAGAACAATGAGTAATATAAAGTAGCACTAACAATACATTTGTAGCCATACAGAGCATTTGTTTTCTTAGATGGGGTTGGTGACCCCCATTTGAATGCTGGAAAAAGTCAGAAGAAGAAGATAATTCAAAAACTTTAAAAAATAAATATTAAAGGCCAATGGAAAAGTTGCTTAGAAATAGCCATTCTATAACATACTAAAAGTTAACTTAAAGGTGAACCACCCATTTAAATCTACTAGAAATGAAAACATTGAATAACATCAATAAGCTTGTTTTCCTCTAATAAGGATTAATGCTATCTACATTTGAATCAAGTGCAAGGTGCTATATTATTAATACAGAGAAAAAGGAAATAATGTTTAATAATTTGGATTATTTGGATAACATTTAGTCTAAAGGAGACAACCTTCCTGTATTAGGGAGCATTCTTTATATCACAGGTTTCTGGATGACAGATTCCATACCTGTTCACCCATTATATATTTTCAGAGAAATCTGAGGAGATCTTGGAGTGTCTGGGTAATCCCAAAAAATCCCAGTGTATTGTCCAAACCTGTTTTAACTAACATTCCACACCACATATTAAATAAATCCAAGGTAAGGAGATTCATGGAATAAAATATCCATCATTTACTCAGGAAGTATGAATGTATATTTATATTAGTTCAGGAATCGGTTGATTCAAATAAAAATGTGCTTCTTCAAAAGAAATCATTTTCCCTTCAGAGGAGCAAGCTCTGCTTTGGTGCATATTTATAGCAGTGAGTCGGACATTTATATCTGAGCTGTCAAAATGTATTGGTTGGAACAAAAATATGCTTGTAATAAAAATGCATTGTTTTGAAAAAAAAACCCAGAAACCACTGACTATTGGTTTCAAAGAAAACCAGAACAAGTAAAGAAGGTTGATTTAAAGCAGAAGGGATTAAATACCTTTGTAAAAAGTCATTTATCAATGGGCATGAAAGGTGGATGATGTCAGGAAATAGGCAGGTTACTAGGAATTCGCAAGTGGAATGTAGAAGAGAGTGTATGAGTGTGTGCAGGTGAGCGTGTTACATGATTAATTGTTTATAAGTGTGTGCCATGCGTGAATAGTGTGTTATTGTGCATGCCTATACATGTGTGTGTAAGTGCAAATGTGCAATGTTTTCATATTAAGCCAAGCTGGTGCTAAACAAGCCTATCAGGCTTATTTAATCTTTAAAGGGATACTGTCATGGAAAAAAAAAAAATCCAAAATGCATCAGCTAATAGCGCAGCTCCAGCAGAATTCTGCACTGAAATCCATTTTTCAAAAGAGCAAACGTTTTGTTTTTTTTATATTTCATTTTGAAATTTGACATGAGGCTATCCATATTGCCAATTTCCCAGCTGCCCCAAGTCATGTGACTTGTGCTCTGATAAACTTCAGTCACTCTTTACTACTCTACTGCAAGCTGGAGGGATACCACCCCTCCCCCACCCCCAAGCAGCCTCATAACAGAAAAATGGGAAGGGAACCAGATAACAGCTCCCTAACACAAGACAGCTAAGAACAGCACTCATAGTAAAAACCCATGTCCCACTGTAACTCCTTCAGTTAAATTGAGAATGAAAAACAACAGCCTGCCAGAAAGTAGTTCCATCCTAAAGTGCTGGCTCAAATCACATGAGAAATTGATAAAATGTCTAGCCCTATGTCAGATTTCAAAATTAAATATAAGAAAAATCTGTTTGCTCTTTTGAGAAATGGATTTCAGTGCAGAATTCTTCTGGAGTAGCACTATGAACTGATGCTTTTTAAAAAAAAACTGGTTTTTCCCATGACAGTATGCCTTTAAATGTTTATTAGCAGGCTTACTGTATTGACATATATCAGTAAATATTGGCCTTTTACATCTTTTACCTTGTGCTGCATTTTTTGATGGTCTGTGTATTCAGGGATCACCTGAGATAATTCTGTAACAGGAAGAAGTGTCTGAGTAAAAGGCAAAGCTCTGTCTGTTTATTTGCTGGTGTGACCTAGCATCATACCTCTGTACATTTCAAAAACAGAAAGAGGGACTTGTGGCAAATCCCGACCTGCACATCACTAGTTCTGGGCTCTCTGCCAAAAAGCCTATTATTTTAATTACATTTCAGAAATGTTGTATATTTTGATGGCATCAGTGCAGAAGATCAAAGAGAAACGGTGGACATTTCAGAAAGGAACCTGGGACTGGGGGGCTGAGCTGTTAAAATCGGGACTGTCCTGCAGAAAACGGGACAGTTGGGAGGTATGTAGAATGTACTGTATGTGTGCCCTTGGATTGTGTGTGAGCACTGTGAATTGTACAAGCCAGGGGGTGGCTCTTTTTACTTAAAATGTTTTCTAGTAAGGATTATTCAATGGTACATACTACAAGAAAAGGATATTTTTATGAAAATGGTTTATTTTGATGAAATATTGTTTCACATTTAGGTTGTTTTATGCAATGCATTTTATAGTGACTTGTAATTTCCAGGAGGATAGTTTCCATTAAAGTTGCAATGTCCACCTTCCCACTTATATGTAAAAGCATAGACATACAACTCAAAAACACACACAGACACAAACACTCATACAGTCTCATTCACACTCATTAATACAATTATGTTATTTATTCCCCATCTCAGAAGTGCCACCGTATTCATTGATTTTGTAAAAACTTTCACTGCTATTCATTTATGTTGCTTTACCTAAATGGAATAAAAGTCATACACAGAAAAAAACATTTGCACAAATACGAACAAAAATTCAGAATTCCCAAAGTAAACATTTTTTTCATTGGACAGTTATTACATTGCAAATTTTAACTGCACGTAGCAGATTTGTAAGGTCTGCTTAAATAGGGTAGAATCCTGCAAACAATAAAATTGTAATCCTTCTTCCGCTGTCAGTTGAGGTTTCTAAATACTTTCCTGGTTCGCAAAAGCTATATTAAGTCCTGTTCACTGAGAGTAAAAACATTTCACATTGCGAGTATTTTATCTAACACATTTTATTACATTCTACTGCAGGGTTTATGATTGTTTTATTCATTATTCCTTTTGTGCAAGCAGTCAAAGTGGCCTGAAGAAGTAAAATAGATATAACTGTATAAATGCTGAGCAAGGGCTAGATCAGGGGATCATGTGGGGTTTCGTTGAGTAGATACAAGAACAGATCCAAGGATTAATTATTATAAGAGGCGAGCCTGGCTTGTGTTAAGAACATTTAAATAATAATGGAAAAGTTTTTAATTTCAGGCACAGATGTAAGAAATTATTGGCTTTGCAAAGGCTGTGTGGAAATGTGGAACATAATGTATTCCTCTTTGTGGCACTTAGGTAACAAAGGTAATAAATCGTGTTAATCATTAAATAGTAAACTGAGCTGAGGACACCAAAGATAATATTTAAAACATTTGTGTATAATAACTGGATAATAACTCAAGGATTAAGACAAAATAAACCTGATCACAATAGGAAAAGTATGTATATATTGTTATGTTGCAGATTGCTGTTTTTTGGGCTCATTCTCTGGTCCAGGAAAATAGTGCCTTATTTCCACTGTAATATTGATGGCTCTTATCCTCCAGTGCCAAAACTATACAGGTTCATTAATATACAGTATTTAAGCTCATAAGCTTTTCAATGCTATGTAAGTACTGGGAGGAACATTTATGGACTTCTATCATATTGAAGGGAGGAATATCTGCAAACAAGCACAAGAAGGTGGAAAGTCCTCTACATACGCTAACAACAAGCAGCCTACTTGTAAACCTTTAGATCTTATTAAACACTGGGGTTAAGCAAAACATTCTTTTTCCCATGGGGGGTTTTAAAGGGTTGTAAAATGCCTGAAGAAGGAAGGTGAGAAACACAGAACAGCAAATTGCATGCATTCTACAACAGTTTGTGTGTTTGTCTAAATCAGTGGTTCTCAACCTTTCTAATACCATGACCCATTAATACAGTTCCTCATGTTGTGGTGACCCCCAACCATAAAATAATTTTCATTGCTACTGTTATAAATCGTAATGTAAATATCGAGGAGTCTGGCAGAAAAAAAAAAGCAAAAATCCACCAATCAGAGGAAGCCCATCGGGAGGCATTGCATTCAGTCTTCAGCTCCCTCTACTCGGCTTGGAGTACTCTCTCTCTTACTACCCGGAAGCAGCTGATAGAACTGAAATGATCAGCTACTGCACATTCCCATAATAACTATTGGCCAATGCAACACTATTCTTTAACCCTCCCTGTCCGAACAATGGTTTTGTAGTTTGGACACCCCTTAGGTGACCCCTGTAAAAGGCTTGTTCGACCCCCAAAGGGGTCCCGACCCCCAGGTTGAGAACCACTGGTCTAAATCCTTAAACTGTCAATAATATTGGGTTAAAAAATATAAACTTTAGATGTTTTATGTATAAATGAATTTAGAGGAGAAATAATTTGTCCTTCTCTTACTAAGAAATTCCTTTGCTTTTGTATTGGATCAGTAGAAGTATGAGTTGAAGGAGATGTTTCCTATTGGAGGAGATGTTTCCTATCTAGCTAGCTCATGGCCACCATCAGAAATCACAGGGCCCCATACGGTGAAATTTTCTGGGCCCCCTGATCCCCACCCACCCCAGATCCTGGCCCCCCCTATAAGTTTAAAATTATTGGTGGTCAGGCCCCCCATAAGTAAAAAAAAAATGATTGGTGGTCAGGGCCCTCAATACATTAAAAAACAGTGATGACAGAGCCCTCATAAAAGTTTTACAAAAACACTGGTGGTCAGAAGACCCAAAGAATATTAAAAAAAAACATTGTTGGTCAGGGGTTCAATAAAATAAAAAACAAAACATTAAGTTCTCCCCCCCCCTCTCAGTGAGCTGCAGAATCAGGTAGGGTGGGAAGAGCTATAGTGCTAAGTAGTCCTGGTTGTTCTACACAGGGATTGGATAGGCTTATCCAATCACCATGTGGCTCTAGGGAAACTACTAATAGTTTAGAAGCTAGGGGAGGGAAAGACATGTAGAAGAAGCTCTGCCCTCCCCACACGATTCTGCAGCTTCCTTACAGCAGTGGGGGCCTGGCTAAAGACTGAGTACAGTGGCCGGGCCCCCCTAAAACACAAAAATCATCTGTCCCCTCATCCCCCACACCCTGATCTAGCTCATGCAAAACTGGTAGACTGGGATTCCCATACTGGCCCAGAGGTGTCAGGCGGTTTGTGCCTCTTTGGATTTCACTTGCCTCAGTAAGGATGAAGAGCCCTAAGCTGGGGATCCCAATAATTTAGGTCTAGCTAGGATTAGTGATGGGCGAATTTATCCGCCAGGGTCGAATTCCTGCGATTCGCCGTTGGCAAATAAATTCGCGAAACGCCAGCGAAAATTCGGCTGGCGAAAATTCGCTTAAAAAACGAGTCACAAATTTTTCCGCAAATTTTGCTGGAAATTCGCTAATTTTTCCGCAAAGCGAAACTGGCTAGATTCGCCCATCACTATTAGTAAAGACTAGCCTCTACATTAAGGGGCAGATTTACTAAATTCGTGTGAAGAATTTGAATTGAAAAAAATTTGAATTTCAAATGTTTTTTGGGCTATTTCGACCATCGAATTTGCAAATTCAACTATCGAATAACCCTTTATTTGATTTGAATTGTCCAAATTCGAAAATTCGAATTCGATAGTCTAAGGGGCAAATTTACTATTATTCACCCAAAAATCCCTAGAATCTGTTCAAAATTCGATAAGCATTCGACTATCGAATGCTTATCGAATAGTCAATCAAAAACCGAATACTTTTTCCTTCAAGCGCTCAAACAATTCGTACGATTCGAACAATCGCGTGTTTGATCGTACGAATGGTATTCAAGCAGGTGATAGAAAAAGAAGCCTATGGGGGGATTCCCATAGGCTTCTATTGCAATTTGGTAGGTTCAATCTGGCGAAGTCGAATCAGTCGAATAAAATTATAAAGTTAAAGACCTTCGATCATCGAATGGTCGAATGATCGAATATCCGATCATTCGAATTTTGCATATTCGATGATCAAAGTGGCCAAATTTGCATATTCGAGCCTCCGGAAAAATCGTACGATTGGAATTTCGATCGAACTTTGATCCATTCACGTGAATTTTGTAAATTTGCCCCTAAGTATTGGCCTGTTAAAAAAAAATGTGATATAACAATTTGGCAGATTGAACCTACCAAATTGCTATTTAACCCTATGGGAAGCTCCCATAGGGTTTTCCAAAGTTTTTTTGATCGAATTAAAAATTTTTTTTGATCGAATGGTTAAAAACTATTTTATCGATCGATTGAATTTCGTTAAAACCCTTCAAATTCGGAATTTCAAAGGTTAAAATTCGATAAAAATTAGATGGTCGAATTCGAGGGTTTTTTTTTACCCTCGTCTGCCCCTAAGTCTACAAAGTAAGAGTTCAGCATAGGTTAGCAGAGGAGGAACACTGTGAACTGTAGAAACCACAAGCATTACACCTGTGACACTGGACATACTATGAAGCATGACTGGAGCTGAAAAAGACTATGCAAATTTAAGTTACATTTTATGATAGATATGATCCCCAATTAGTTTAATGTACTCAATACCTATTTGTCCAAAGATTTCAGTAATTAAAAAGAAAATAGATTGCATACTCTTAAAATGTTTATAAAAGCATGGAATCCATTATCCAGAAAGCTCCAAATGAAGGCTATCTTATATAGACTCAATTTTAATAAAATAATACAACATTGAAAAAATTATTTCCTTTTTTATTGCTAATAATAAAACAACAGTATCTTGTACCCAATCCTTGATAAGGTATAACTGATCCTTAACAACCTTATTGGGTTTATTTAATGCTTAAAATGAATTATCTTTTATCTCAGCAGTACTAATAGTGGAGCAAAGTCATTACAGAGCAGTATGTAAAACAAATCTGGAAAAGTGGGGCCCCTTCACAATTTATAGCTGAGGAAATGGTAAAATTATAGTTGGGCACAGTGGTAAGCATTGCTGCCCTGCAGCTCTGAGGTCCTTGGCTTGATTCCAGCAAATTATCTTTCTCAAAGGATTTTTTCCCTGTGTCTTTGTAACTTTCCTCCTAGTACTTTGTCTTCCTCCCATACTAGAAAAATACTGTATACAAAAAGGCTAATCAGCTCCTGACAAAAATGACTGTGTGCATGAATAAGATAGGTGTTTTGTACTGTGAGTTCCACTGGGGCAGCGGGACTGATGTAAGTAACGTATAACATCTGTAAATGGCCGCGGAAGATATTAGCACTGTATGAAGAAATGATAATGATCATAGTCCCAGCCACCAAAAACAGAAAGTAAAAGTTTTAGATCACTTGCTTATGCAGCACAGAAAGTTTTAATGTACTCATCTGCCCCAGGGTAATAATTCTGAAAATACCAGAGTCCCCCTGGCTCCCCCAGTTTTGATGGCCAATGATAGGTATAATAATTTATTGTCGCCCTGTCGCCTTTTATGAAGAGGAGTATTGATAAGTTATTTCTTAATAAAGACTTTGCAATTTTAAAGATAAATATGTCTTGGTGGGTTTTTTTTCGTTATACTGTATATGAACAAATATTTTAAAAAAAAACATTTACTGTTACTGGTCCTTTAAATTTCTAAAAAAGTAAAGAAAAGCGGAGAGGAGTAAATGTGAAAATTCAACATCACTGTAAATGGCTGGTATGTTAATTTCAACCTATTTTAAGGGCTGTTAAGTTGTTCTCCTACCTTAAACCTGGTGAAATTTATCAAGGGAGGAGGATAATTTTTATAGCACCCAGCACCGTACCATTGCCATGGTAACAGGAATAGTTCAGTGAAATAAGCTACTTTTCTCGGTTCTTATAAACAAATAAGGGGTTTGCAGACATACGTCTATCTGTCTAGGGACTTTTTGGTTGATTTGATATTTATTGCACTGATTGCAGGTCTTTCATTTTATCTCTAGCTGCAAAGAGTATTCTCAAAGGAGAACAAATAATTCCTCCCAGGGCCAATAAAGGTGACTTCTTTCATACAAAGTGATGGCTGCTTGCTTGGATTCTATTTGATCAGCCAGGACTTATTGTGAGGGCACAAGACTGACTGGATACAGTTCATGGTCAGGAATTTTGCATGTAGACTCCCCATTAGTAATGCTCCGGTTAAGAATTTGCAGACCCATGCCAACCTTAACCTAACCTGAGCTGGCCCACTGTGCCATGATAATTTATATGCCCAAGTATAACCTGTTGTTGTCTGGCATTGTCTAGCATTGCTGGCATTGTTGTTCTGGCTGATGCACATATATAAATAACAGGGAAATTATTTTCATTGTTTGAAGTGGGTTACCATGACCCTCTGCAGGTTGGACAAAACCCACTCAATCCATAGGTTTCTGACCTGCACATCAATACGCTCCATTTGACCTGGTCGTTGTCCTGGGAGTTGAATGTTTAAACCAGCCATACTGTGCCAAGAACCATTCATTTGTTCACCTTTCAAGCTGAGCAGATCTTCTTAGAATTATTATCAATTTGTGATCAGCAATGTACACTGAACTAGGTTGTCATAATAAAAATAATTGTAAGTGCTGCCAGCAGACATTAATATGTCTACTGGAACATTCACTATCTACAGGGGGTGAACACTACACTTGTCATGTGGTTTTGACAGAAGCTAGTAACATCATATATCACTAGGGTTGACACCTTTTCTGGAAAAAAATACCGACCTTCTTATATATTTATCTTTTTTCCTTATTGATAACATTGGGCTCAACCATCATTTTTACTGGTAAAAACACAGCCAGGTGGCAACCCTATATATCACACATATGTTTTTTATTTTACATAGCTGGGCAGCATTTGTTTATTTCAAGAAAAATGGACCTACCTAAGCTTTGCTTTCAAGAAAACTATCCCAACAAATGTTAAAGGTCCAATGAGAGATAATTTCTCTCCAGGCAAAAAAATGGACTTTAACTTATTTAACTTGAATATGAAATAACAATTGTTGTTCTCCCCTAGTCCCTCCATGCACCATCAAGGTTTCAGGTTTGTCATGGTGGAAACCCATTTATTTCTATTAATTATAATTTCACTCATTTTTACAGTTATAAAAAAAAAGAAACAACAGTGAGTGAATATGCTTCAAAATAAAAGTTAAAAATGGTGTATCACCAACCTAATTTACTGAATAGGACTATGCTATGAGAATTTCTGTGGTGCTTAGAGGGTTTCACAAAAGATATGGTATTGATTTAAGACAGTGTCCAAGCACGGGGAACCAGGGACCTCTCTCTTATTATGATTAGAATCATAATTTATAATATAATAGGAGGTTTGTGAAGCCATTTTCTTTTTCAGGTTAATGGGCTTTTGTTGAACAGTGAAAGAAAGAAAAGATAACTCTTCTAGGCAGTTTTAAGAAGTTTAAAAGGATTTCTAATCATAGACTTCCTTTGAATTATTGCAGTCGGTTAATTAGCTGGGGATGTGTCATTGTTTGAGTTGGAGGTGGGACCAGGAGATGAGCTGCATCGCAGTACATGGCAGAGGTATCACAATGGGATTATTTTAGGAATGATGAGGGCGAATGAGCTAAAGATAAATGGATATTAATGTGTGCTAAGGTTTGATATGCAGGCATAATGGAAATCTAAACCATGTTGAGATTCTCAGATGTATAATTCTGACATTTGAAATAAGCTATTTATCATGGCAAACTGTCTGAACAACTATAAAGAATGATGCTGTTCCTTGCTCATGTTACTATGAAAACTGTTTTGAAGACATTTCTTTATATGTTCCAGAATGGTCTTGACTTGACTATGAGCCCTAAGGTGGTATACATTAGTCATTGCAATATTGACAAAAAAAAACTTGTGTTTCTCTCAGGGCTTCTTGCCTCTTGATTATAATAGTGGAACTGGAGTACAGGTGAGACAGGAACTGAAACAAGACATCAATGGGCAAACAAAGATTTTGGTCAAATTCTAGGAAACGATCAGGGGTGTAAGTGTTCAGAGGTGCCAGAATAACAAGCCAAAGCCACAGGAACAAGACTTACAAATAAGTAACTATTGTTGGCATCAGTGGTGTTGTGTGTTTTACCTGTGTGTGTTGACAACACTGCACCTGTCAGTGCACAGTGACAACAAATTGTAGTAAGCACAAATTTGAACAAATTATATCTGAAAAAATATTATATAATGATAGCATGCAACAGCCAGTAACGGATTAGGAACTAGAGAAATGGAGGTGTACATGTGAAATGCACAACAAATCATATAATGCATAAACATTATTGTACAATGCTTAAACATACTGTATAATGCATTTTACGTGACTTTTGCTAGCGGCATGAACCAGCGACCAGGGAAAAGAAAATTGCATGAATAAAGGGGAGGGAAGAGGGGGCGACAAATGGCAGCCAGCCCCGGAATTGATGTCCATAGCAAGGCGGTCCTGGCACCTGGTCATAGTGTGTGTTTCAATACACACATTTTTTCTGGTTTTCATTACAAAAATGTAGCAGAATAGCTACAAACTAAGCTCATTCTTGCTGCAAAGACAATATAGAAATTACCTTTCTTTTGTTTATGAGTATTCAATGGGTTGCTTTTCAAAGACATTTTCTTTTTCAATGACGACACCATGAACCAGTATAGTAAAAGTGTGATACAGAGTCGGACTGATGCATTGGGGGCTCACTGGAACTGTGAGCCAAAGGGCCCTCCTGGCAGCCACTGGCAGCCACTGGGGCCCCATCCCAACTTTTAAACTATGTCTGCTTGCACATGCGTGAACAGCCACATGAACAGCTGTACTACTGTGCGAATAGCACTAATCAAGGGAGCAGGTCTAGGCCAGCAAGGGCCCATGAAGGCCAAGGCCTTTTTCCCAGTCTGCCCCTGGTGTGATGTACAGATACCTGTTATGCAGAATGCTCAAGACCTGAGGTTTTCCACATTATTGATCTTTCTGTAATTTGGATCTTCAAATCTTAAGTCTATTATAAAATTATTTAAACATTAAATAAACACAATAGGTTTAGAGTTGGGACAGACAGGCAGATTCGGGCCCGCACAGCATAGGCGATTCTTCATTCAAGCAGAAGGAAGGCAGACGATAGGCAGTTCAGGGAGATTGGCCCGAAGTAGAGGTGATTAGTCACCAGGCAACTAATTCTCCCCCAAATCTGCCCGTCTGCCCCAACCCTTAAACTCCAATAAAGATTAATTACAAGGACAAGGTACTGTTTATTTATTACAGAGAAGAAGGAAATCATTTTTAAAAATGTGGATTATTTGCATAGAATGGAGTCTATGGGAGACAGACATAGGCATATTGTAACTACAGAGGAAGCAGGGGGGCCCAAGAGGTATTGAGGGAGGCCCAAATAATTCTCAATTTCAACATCTATTAGTAAAACAGGACAACCTCTGGATATGTTGGGGGCCCTAAAATTAATTTGATGTGGGGCCCAGTAATCTAGATGCACCGTTGGATACATACTTTACATAATTTGGAGCTTTGTGAATAACAGAAGAACAGACCCCGCATCTGTACTTAACTTTTTAAATTGTACTAGGTGCCATTTTGTCAACATCAAAAGGACAATTTATCATTTATAAGAAACAGTTTTTTAGCTGGAATGTCCATATTTGAAAATAAAGCCAGGTAGAAGATGGGACACAACAAATACGTAGCATGCATCCTATTTATTGGACTGGCATATAATATGCTTGAAATTGCAAGCTTTAAAACCTTGCAGGGTTCTTCTTCTTCTTATTTTCTACCTGAATAAGAACTCTGTGAGGTTTGAAAGCTTGTAATTTCAACCATATGTTGGACCAATAAAATCTATAATTCAGACACTTTTTTTCCTTTCTACTTGTGCTCAGAACAAATTGATAATCGCTTTGCACACGCCTTCAACATTTCTCTACAGCCTTGCCCTTTCCTTCAAATTTGCTACCAATAGATCTTCATCCCCACTATGGCTTTCTGGTCTTTAAATGCTTAATCAAAACATGACAGTTTTAAAAATTCCCTACAATACCTACTACTAGCCATTCCTTATTGGAAACAACTTTGCAACTGATCAAGCCAAGCATCTGGTTTATATGTTGGTACTGCTTATTATGTAAGGCCTACTGGCCTCCCCTGTTAGTGAAATGAACTGAATTTATAATTGTACAACTAAATATATTCTTAGAGTAGCCATTGCTATACAGCACTCTATCAGTGAGGAAAGCTAGCCATACATGTACTAATAAAACCATTTTTTTCAGTACATTTATGACAACCCATGTTTTTTTTAATAGTTTTTGATATCCATGTACTATGGATACCAGTTGGTTTATGGATCAAGCTTGTTTGAAAATCTTATCTTATACAAGCATATTTGCTCTTATTTGGTGCATTAGCAAATGAGGAAGTGAAGAAGTGACACAGCTGCTATTCACTTCACCATGGTCCAGCCATTTGGACTGTCTACCTGAATAACAGAACAATAAAAAAAAATTCAATGACTTCCTTTATTTCTATAATAATAAAACCGTACCTTGAACTTGATCCTTACTAAGTTGCATGAATCTATTAGTGGCAAAACAATCCAGAGGTTGTGGAACATAAATAGAAAACTATAAATTTGGTGCATTATGCTACTAGTCTTTTCCCCTTTAGTGCTGTTTATTTTTATACATTTTCTGTCCTGTCTAGGAGTGGTTTTATGACAGATGTCTCTGGAGATACAATATAGTCACTAACACAATAAACTTCACATAGGTTTAAAGGATCAGTACATTTTAAATGATGACATTGTTTTGTACATTTAGGGGCAAATTTACTATTATTCCCCAAAAAAAAATTGTTTCTACTCCATATTCGATTAGCATTCGATTTTCGAATGTCAAATCAAATAGTTCTAGGCTACCTTTTATTCGATATTCGATCATTCGACGATCGAATACAAATTTATTTAGATAATATCATTCGACTGATTCGTACGATTCGAACGATCGAATACTTCGATCGTACGAATCCTATTCGATCAGGACTTAGTCTCAGAAGCCTATGGGAGTGCTCCCATAGGCTTCTATTGCAATTCGGTAGGTCCAATCTGCCGAAGTAGGCAATCGAAGAAACGTAAAAATTAAAATCCTTCGCTGGTCGAATGATCGAATATTCGGTCATTCGACTCTATTCAAATTTATTCGATCGTTCGACCATTCCCTATTCGATGATCAAATATGCCAAAATTCACATATTTGACCGAACGAAAAAATCCTACGTTCGAAATTCGATCTAATTCGTTCGAACTTCGAATCCTTCACGTGAATTTAGTAAATCCACCCCTTAAATAAGTAAGGGATGTGCATAGAAACGAAAATGCACTTCTAAAATATAATTTTCATAGAGGAGATACACATGGAACAAATGACATTCATTGCTTGTTACATAACGATAGCATGGCAATTATAATGTAAAAGATTAGGTTCATATTATGTTGTGTGGTCAAAAAGAAGAGAATAGAGAAATCACATTTATACAAGTGTTTGTTGCTTAATATAAGTTCATTAGTATTGTATTACATAGTTACATTAAAACGTTAAATTGGTTTGGAAAAAGACAGTCCATCAAGTTCAACCCCTCCAAATTAAAAACCCAGCATACACAAACATCTCCACTCTTGTATTGTATTGTTTGACTTTATTTGTGAAGTGCTGTTAATGAGCCGCAGTGCTGTACAGTGCATAAAAGTATAATATATATAAAAGTATACATGGGGGAAACAAATCACATAATAAATATATACAGAATCATAGGACAAAGAGATTAAGTGCTATGTGGTAAGAGACATAGTGGGGAGGAGGTCCCGTAGAGCTTACAGTCTAAGTGGATCGGAGGTTAACATACAGGTACAAATTGGAGATGAAAAAGTGCACATGGTAAGGCATAGTCAGTAGGTACAAACTAGACTAATGTTTTAGTGCTCAAAAATGTAGGCTCTTAATTTTTCCTTGAAAATATTGAGAGAGGATTCCTTACGGAGGAATTCAGGGATGGAATTCCAGAGTCCGTAAATGAATTGGAATTCCAGAGGTAAGGAGCAGCAAGATAAAAGGGTTTGAGATGAGAGGTGGCAGTAGATGTGGATGGTGTGAAGAAAAGGTGGCTCTGAGAAGAACGGAGAAGAGGACCAGGAACGTATAGCGAGACAAGAGAAGAAATGTAGTGAGGAGCAGAGGAGTGACAGGCTTTGAATGTTAGTAGAAGGATTTTATATGCTATCCTTTGCTTAACAGACAGCCGCGCTAAGGATTTTAGTTGGGGTTGAGCAGATTCCATTTTAGGAGAGAGCAGAAGGATCCTGGTAGCAAAGTTTAAGATTGATTGGAGGGGAGATAGATGGGAGTCAGGAACACCAGTTAGGAGGAGATTGCAGTCAAGGCCGGACTGGGAGGAAAAAGCAGCCCTGGCAAAAGTGTCAAAGCAGCCCATGTATTCACGCGCATGCAAAGCATGATAAATTTCTAACTCCAAGGTTAACTTTAACTAGTGTTTATTAATAGATATTTTAAGAGTCTATTACCATATAATCCCCAGGAATATTATACACCCTATGTGCTGGAACTGGCCCTTGCAACAAATATCTCACCCTAGTTTCTATCACAACTATTCTCAGCCCTATACTTACATTTGTATGCCCCCAACTAGACCATGTACCCTGGCAGATAAGAGGCCTATAATTACCATGTGTGTCACAGGGCCCAAGTGTGTCATACTTGAAAAGACTAGGCTGTCTCAAGCAATTATTGCTACAATATCACAGTGTTCCATGTAAAGGCTCAAGTGATTGTTCTGAGCATGGATCCTCCTGTTGCCAACATACCTATCATAATCATAAGGGACTGGCTATCGAGCAAGTTAGTAATATTACTAACTGAAGTTGGTCAGAATTCATGGTTCATTCCATATGCCAGTACAAGTATGAGTACTAACAAATGCAGGCATCGGCTTAGCTATGCCTGTCTATTATAGACAGCTCATTCACATTTCTAAAGTGATTTAGCATGGAGGGGTGTGTGTACGCTGGAGGGGTTGGACTTGATAGACTTTTTAAACCCAATTTAACTATGTAACTATGTCTTTTCAATCATTATTTTCCTCAGAATAGTGTTTATTTTTATTTATTTGATTAAAAACTTACATTTTTTAATCTAACCACCACCAGCACCATGACCTGTTTCTTTTTCAGATTCAGTGTGGGCTTGGATTCAGTGTGTGATGGTGGATTTGTTTAAATTACTGTGTTTTATGAAAGTGAAAAATGGTACTGTTTTATCGGAGATTATGAATAGATACTTAAGCATTATTCATATAATGTGTCTGAGAAGGACTCAGAAGTGATCTTGAAACCTCTAATTATAAACCTTTTCATTTAGCCAGTATAGAAGTGACATTCAGATTTATTGATCCTGAGATTTAAAATAATTTCAGGCAAAGTAAGGCACTAGAAATAGTGAACTGTGAAGTATTTTTTTGCTGCTTAAAATGTATTTGAGCGAGCAGAACAACAAAGATCTATTACTCTACAGAATATACACTTGCTTGTTTTGTTGCTCCCTACATAACAATGATTTGGATTCATCTTAATCTTTGTAGTACAGGTTGTGGGTCTTCCCCCTTAGACTGCAAATACTGCTGTTTAGTTCTGCATTTCTGTGCCAACTCTGTTGCCCAGGTTTCCTGCCAGCCTATGATTAATGATCCAATAAAGTGCAAACACTACAGGTTCATGTCCTTGTATATTATAAGTGCTGGTCATATTTTGTTTGGAATACAAGCATGCAGGGTTTCCTTAGTTTTAGATTGCAAGCTCAGTGTACCATTAAGAACAATCACAATGCATCAGAAGCTGGTTGATATGCTACAAACTATAGGAAATCTATCAGGACTGAGTAAAATTTAGTGCAATGTTTGGTTCTGTTCTGTGAGAAACCATGTTTCTCTCAGTCATTTCTCTCAGTCATTTCATAAAACATTGCATAGAATGCAAACTGTGTGTGTGAGCAAAGACAAGAGTCAAGTGGTGAGTGAAGACTGCACTACTCCAAGAGTATTAAAATACCAAAGTGTAATGGAAATGACTCCACGCACATGGCTTTAAAGCATGCTTGGTATAAGATGCCTGTACAGGCACACTTGATTACAATTAAACTGGTTTCCACACAACAATAACTTTATTCTCAGTCACCAGTGTAGTGGTTATAACATTACAACAGGGCACTGGCCACTAGACCACCTGCTACCTGTCTCCTGCTCTGCCTCTTCAGGCCAAAATCAGAGGGTGCTTTTTGTGCTTGGGAAGACTACCAAACCCACTCCTTACCAGCATGCTTTGATTTTACCACTCTGCTTTTGTCCTGTAAGCACAGGGCATGTCAAAAATGAAAGTGCAAATACTGTGTTTTTTCTTCTGCCCCATATACCCTCCTATTTATTCTTTTACTAGTTTATCATCTGCAGGTGCCACTACTGTATTCCTCGTTTTTAATTTGTCTCTCTCTTTTTATACTGCTTTCCACCATCACCTGTACTTACTATTTTTAAAACCCCTTTTCTCTTGTTTCCTCTCATTTATCTAATCCTTCTTCTCTTCTATAACTTCAAAGGTCCCTTTGCAATTTTTACTAGTAACCTTGCATTTGGGTTCCCCCACCCATCCCCATTCTGTGCTCTGACTTTATGTTTCCCTAACAGGATTCCAGGCTGGTGGGGAAAGGAGCAGATGGGAATTAAAGCAAAGGAATAAAGAAAGAATAGGTACATGGGTGCTGCCACACATAACATGAGAACAGGAACAGTTAATCAGGGCAGCAGACACAGACTGCACATAAAACATTTTTTTTTTTCACTTCAAAGTGCAAGTCTCAGTCCTGCCACTAGGAGATTGGCCAGGCTGCAGGAAGCTTCAAGTTTCTTTCTCTAGCCTAGCCAATCCTATTGAGGCTATACAGAGACCTTGTACAAAATACCTTGTATTCAACCTCTTTGGGACATTTAGAAGAATGCTGGTCTTCAGAAAAATATAGTTTGGATGTAGTGCTTATTGTTTTATAATGGATAGGATGAGGTCATTGCAACTGTTTTTTTTTTTCTTTTTTTGCAGTCAACCATTCTCAGGTTTTTAAAAATTTCTCTTTGGAAAAATAAATATGCAAATGTACATTAACTCTAAAACCAAACTGGCCTGCTATCACCTCCAACAAAACCCTAAAATCTAATTTTAATTCAGTTGAAAGGAGAAGGAAAGAGTGGAGGCACTTGGGGGTGCCAAATGTGAGGCATCCCCAAGTAATTGTATCTACCTACCTGAAACCCGGGCCGGTGCAGATTTCTTCTGGCACGGGTTTCAGGTAGGTAGCTACAATTACTTATACGAGTGAGCACCAAGGAACGATCTACTTCTGTTTTCTTCTGTCTTCGATCTCCCGACTAACGCATGCATGCAACTTTAAAGTTGGGCTTATCGCACTACCGCACAAAGACAGATGAAGACGGAAGTAAATGCTCCCGTGGTGCTCACTCCTATAATCCCGGGCCGGTGTTGATTTCTACTGACAGGAGCACCGGACCGGGGTTTCAGGTAGGTAGATACAATCACTTGGGGGTACCTAATGTTTTGTACCCCCAAGTGCCTCCAGCCTTTCCTTCTCCTTTAAAAAATCTGGTTGGCTATTGATCTGATTTGGTCTTCTAGGATGACTACATGGTACCTGCTGCCTCTCAGCAATGCCACTTTACTGTCAGATGAATTTGTGGAATTTCCTGAGAATTTGTCCAAACAGATGTATGATCTGATGCCCACAGGCCTGGTAGTTTGATGAACAGTGTTTGGTCACCTTTTCTGTGAGCTTCTGATAAAGTTGAATGTTCATCTGTCCTTCTAGTTATTGGAACTGAACCTGATGTTTTGGGCAGGATTCTATTTAAAGGGAAATTGTCATGGGAAAATATGTTTTTTCAAAACACAAATCAGTTAATAGTGCTTCTCCAGTAGTATTCTGCGCTGAAATCCATTTCTCAAAAGAGCAAAAAGATTTTTTTTATATTCAGTTTTGAAATCTGACATGGTGCTAGACATTTTGTCAATTTCCCAGCTGTCATGTGACTTGTGCCAGCACTTTAGGAGGGAACTGCTTTCTGGCAGGCTGTTGTTTATCCTTCTCAGTGTAACTGAATAGTGCACAGTGGGACATGGGTTTTACTATTGAGTGCTGTTCTTAGATCTACCAGGCAGCTGTTATCTTGTGTTAGGGAACGGTTATCTGGTTACCTTCCCATTGTTCTTTTGTTAGGCTGCTGGGTGGGGAAAAGGGAGGGGTGCTATCACTCCAACTTGCAGTAAAGAGTGATTGAAGTTTATCAGAGCACAAGTCACATGACTTGGGGCAGCTGGGAAATTGACAATATGTCTAGCCCCATGTCAGATTTCAAGATGAAATATAAAAAAAAAATCTGTTTGCTCTTTTGAGAAATGGATTTCAATGCAGAATTCTTATTGAGCAGCACTATTAACTGATGCATTTTGAAGAAAAAAAATCTTTTCCCATTACAAGACCCCTTTAAGATCCACCACATACTGTACATTTTTATGTCACAGCGGCCACAACTACTTGGAGTACAATTTAACCACATATGAATTTAACAGCCCAAACCTTGTGCATTTGGAGCCGCTCTAACAAACATGCATTATATTTACTATCTTGGCTCACATTGTACAGAGCACATTTCCCATGCAGCTTTATGAGAGCAGTGCATCTCCAGGGGCACCATAAGTACAAGTATAGTGTTGTGTTTCTATGTGCCCGTGGGCCCTGAGGTTTTAGCTGCTCACAGGTTTCCTGATGCAATGTTTTGCTGAGTCTGCGTCTGTCTTTCAAACCCCTGTGGGTTTTTAATAGAAGCCTGGAGGGGGAGGACATGCAGAGGATAGAAAATGCTGCGAGTTAATTGCACATCGACACTATAAGTGTAAATAAAAACAGAGAATAGAGAGATAACAGGCTGCTCCCCATGACCTTATTCACCTTGGATCACATGCAGAACAGCAAGTGCCTCCATTAAACAGCTAATTTCAAAAAGCTCAGGTTAAAAGGGGTTAACAGCGTCTTGCCTGTAACACATGATTGGTCTTTATGAGGTTACTGCGTGCGTCTGTCTGAGGCCTACAGATGATGCTAAAGAGACTATAATGACAGCAATTCAAAGCAATCTAATTATGCAAACGCGAGGCTAAACAATTTCATCATCCCTAAATTAGATCGTCTTAATGAGATAAAGACACCAATTAATCCTGAATTAATTTCAATAGCCCATTTCAGGCAAACACTTTAATATGCAAATGTAAATGAGAAACAAAGCCTAGCATGCACTGGCAGAGTTCAGGAACCTCTGGGTTTGCAGCTGGCCGAGGTGTAAACAGAAAGGCATCAGAAACACACAAATGCTTGGCTGATAAGGCCCATTTAACACAGTCAGGTCATGTTATCAATTTGCTTTGTTATTATTCCCGTTGTTTCCCTATTGAGCATCTCCCTTCTATCTGCTACAAGTATGTATGTGCCTTCCTTTCCTGGGCATGCATTGTATTCCAAAGTGCCATGTATTTTGTATTAAAAATTCTAATAAAAAACACATAGTGCAAATCTAGCGCAGAGATGGCTAATGTTAGGTTTTCCCAAGTCTTTTTTTTTTTTTATTGATAGATTGGTACATATTTTCAGTTGACATGGCCAGTGGGGTGCTCAGTTTTAAGCAGTTTCAATATATGTTTATAAAAGAAACAGGCTTTTTTCCAAAGTTTAAAGGCCCCAAAAACATTTTTGTTGTGGGGCCCAGTAATTTCAAGCGACCCTACTACTTCCTTGGAAATTCCTTGAAAATAAATAGAAAGAACAGGACTTTTAACCTTTCCTTTGCCAAATGGGCCAACCTTCTGAGCTTCTGTGGCAGTGCAGTGGTTAAATATTCATTAGCAGAAATGATTTGGAAGTGCTGGAGCATCATAAGTGCGTCCTGTGTTATGGGAGGCAAGCAATCCTCTGCGGAATCTCTGCAAGCTCACACGTTTATTAATGAGCATCTTTCCTGTGTTACTGAGATGTATTGGGCTGGGACTCCCCCAAGTCTGAGCCTCGGCCATCAATAGCTAGCACTTTTTTTTTTAATTTACCTGGCAGGCTGTGGGGAATACATGATCATTCAGGCAGCCATTCCAGTGTCTGAGAGAGAGAGAGAGAGAGAGAGAGAGAGAGAGAGAGAGAGAGAGAGAGAGCAGTCAACAGCTTCATGTTGCCTAAGCTTCAAAGAGCCTTGCTCTTTAATAACAGCCTTTATGTATATCTAGAATTGAATTGGAGATCATTAGTATTCGGATTTCCTTCTAGAAAAAAGGCTTTGGTGCTGATATAGTTATGCTTTGAACTTAAAATTTAAAAATTGATTTAGATCTGGCCAATAATATAGCACATTTTGGTTAGTTATGATTGGTCTAACAGATGGCATCACCACTGTGTAATATTATACCTAGTTCTACATTTTGGGCCCCAGCTGACCAGCCTGATAAGAGGCCAATATAATTAAGATGATATAGAGCATTCTTTCTGATTGGAAAAAAAAATGAAAACCTGTCTTAGCCAAGAGATGAGAGGACGGAAATGACATTGATTTTACGACAAGCTGAAGTGCTGCTGCCAGAACCCAGAATCTTTCAATTATCAAAGAGTGGAGTGGAGCAGGAGGTGGCTTGCTGATTTTCACCTGCAAAACATTCCCGTGTTGCACTGCTGCAGCTCCGTAACCATTACTCCCATCCTCTCGCGTCCTTTTAGGGCACACTGATTTGATGTGTCCTTCATGCTTCACTAACTCTAAAACAACACTCTTGGGAGCTCATATGTTAAAGAATTCAAAAATTATTAAGAGGTGACTCAAAGGTGAGAACATTTCTATAGAGCAATAACATTTTTAAATGCGGCTATTGTCGGAAGAATTTAGGCCTTTTGTCGGGGAGCAACATTGCAAATTAAAGGAGTGTAATTAAAAATGTCGAGGGTTATTTAAAGTGGCTTTTTTTGCTAATGTTTAGCACTGCTCACAGTGTAAAATTATTCACTGGCAAATATTACATAGCTAAGAAAACATTAACGTTAACACTTGCTCTGGGGTTTCTTGAAATATTTGTCACAAAATATGTTTTGCGATTGGGAAATTTTATCACATACACTGCAAATGTTTGTAAAAGCCATTTGGTAGCAAATTTTGCTAGGAAGTCATTGAGGTCTGGAATCGATTTAAAGGAAGCAAACATGGTCGCTAACATTCGCAATGGTCGTTGCGAAACATATTAAATTCCCCCTTTTAAGTGACTTATTTATTGGCCATAATGACTAATATTAGGTTGGTAGGTAATATTTCAATCAAGTGTTGTGCAAGCTGTTTTGCTGACACCAAAATTCTTTGCTTTTTCCTATGATCCAAATCTGGCTTATTTTTAAAAGTATGTTGCTTTTTTATGGTGTTGTTTTAGAGTGCTAAACAGATTCTGCAGTGCTCTACAATAAATGGGTTTATACAAAGAAAATATAGAATTACCATAGCGATTAATACCCTATACAAAAGGTGATGAGGGCACTGCCCAAAAGAGCTTACAAACTAAGCCTTATGCATAATACATTCTATTCCTATATATGGAATGTAAACTAATATCATAGTTAATAACAAAGCAGTGTTAAAACGTGTAACATTTTAATGGGTTTATAAAATGTCAGTATCCATTCAAAAGCATGCGCATTGTTAGTTATTTAGTGGACTATTGAGCAGCAAGATATAACAGTTAGTGATGGGCGAATCTATCCCGTTTCCAGTGAAATTCTCGAATTGGCAAACAATTGGCAAAACTAGTCGCTTCTGGTTTTCGATGTGCGTCAAGTAATTTTTGGCGCGTGCCGCACGAGTTGCTTTTTTTGAAGTGCGTCTTTTTTTTTATGCCACCGAATTTTCACCAGGCAGATTTACGCTGGCATTTCACAAATCGCGGGAATTTGCGCCTGGAAAATAAATTCGCCCATCACTAGTGACAGTATAGAGATACCATCTCCTATGATCTTAGCTCCAGAGATCACTGGCAGTAATTAATATGAACTACATACAAGAGGCCTCCCTGGGCTGCAAATGTATTATATAACTTCCAACAAGGTGCTCTGACCAGTGTTTTTGTCCTCATTCTATGCACTTCGGCTGCAATTCAGGTGCTTACCACCCAGATAAGATACACAATGCAGCACTTAAAGGCTTCAGTGGCTTTGCAACTACATCAGGAACCAATTGAGGAGAGATTGAGTAATAAAGAAATGCCACAAGCTTATGCTAATTGCCTACAGTTACATACATTACCACTGAAGCAAGGGATATTGGGTCAGTTACCAATGCAATGGGGCAAGCACTAGAGCACACATAGTGAACACACATTGTGCATGGAGCATCATGGCCATGGTCATGCACTCTGCACTTTGTGCAAGGTAAAAGTCCAACAGAGCAGAGCACAATACTGTTGGAGTAATGTATTTAATTCATGTGAGTAAAGTGCTACCGCCGCACCCCTCCCCAGGCACCCTTTGTCCCTCCCAGCCAGTCTGACCCTGGATGCCCAACTTTGATCCATGTGACACCCACCTACTGCCCTCTCTATAAGGGTAAGGACACACGAGGCGATTTATCGCCAGCGTTTTTAAAAAGCAAATC
>CM044438.1:88438762-88469605 GCA_024363595.1 Xenopus borealis | reverse complement strand
GAAACAAGCTGCTGATAACACAGAAACCAGAGCAGACTTGCAGCAGGGACTAAGGTACTTGTTCTTTAAGGGTTGTTGCAAATTATCAAGCAGAAAATGAGGTTGGCCTGTAATATAAACTGATCCTGCAATGCTAATTTTTAAATTTGTATGCCAGTTGCACTGGTTTCTGTGCTGCCATGTAGTAATTATGTGTATTAATTCTATCAGCCTTATACTGTGACATTTCTATTCTATGTGTACTGTATATTGTGAGTGGGTCCCTAAGCTCAGTAAGTGACAGCAGCACAGAGCATGTGAATCAGTGAATCAGCAGAAAAGAAGATGGGGAGCTACTGGGGCATCTTTGGAGACACAGATCTTTACTGCCAAAGAGCTGTGGTTGCCTTGGGCTGGTATAGTAGCCAGAAACATAATGTACAACATTTTTAGCCTACTTCTTTAGTTATGTTTTAGTTCTCCTTTAAAGTAGTTATTGAGGGCAATTGTACACTGGTTGATTTTGACCTTTTAATCCCCCAGTGTTTGTGATTGGTGAAATAGCCTGTGCATTCATTTAAAGGCTTAGTACCCTTGTAAACTTTCATGACAAATTCTGCTTGAAAAGCATGGCTTATTTGTTATATTTATTTAATTATATAGCACCACAAGTGTACACCATGCTTAAAATGGTGTAAACACAAACAGGAGTGTAGTTATTATACGTTAGACACAAAATACAGAATAAATATGTAAGTCCTAGGAGTTCTGATACCTGGTAGGAATGAGGTTCCCACCCTGAACCCCAATGAATAATTAAACTAAAATGGCACAAGGATTTGAAATAGTGACCTCTTGTGCTACAGTCAAAGGCTTTATCACCAATCTGTACTTCACAATGCCTTATCCTGTTTCAGATTTGCTTTTTTCCTTTGTATTAGGTTGGAAGAATTGCTCTTCAGATGAAGCCACTGGCAGTGCAAAGGGCACAAAGCAGGGCACAAGGACTCCATAAAACAGAATAGTTTTATTTAAAGTCATGCTGACACAAAAAATTTTCTTTTGAAAATATTGATCTACATTAAAAGTCATTAGGTCATGTTGATCATTTTTCGCTGATAGTTCTGCTTTTGTAAGTAATTGTTACTTGAAGATCCTAAACCTGATTGTTTTGCCAGCCTGACTGTCTCTTCTTAACCTGTCAGTTAGAGATTATAATGCTAACGGACTACTGCTGCACAAATAGGGCAGCCCCCTCTTAGAGGAACAGGATAGTAAGACAATGTTATGATAGATAATAAAAAAGGTTATTTTCTCATGTCAGTGTCTCTTTAAGGGCAAACAGCACAGTCTCTTGACAAAACAGAGTGGAGAACATCTTACTATGAAGGCATTCCCTACTTCTAGATACTACATGATATAAAGAACTGCTTAAAATGTTTAGGTTTTCAGACTATGTGGAGATTATACATTATATGACGCTCCCAGAAATGCCATGTATGCCTTTGGATAGTGGTACTGAACAAGGTGTTATTAGTCAGGGAAGATATCGTTTCTGAATTAGAACAGTCAATTGATTAAATGAGGTTGTGCTAACAGACAGTGGCTCTTCCGAGCAGATGCATTTTAACTGCAATGTTATCCAGTGTTCAGTTAAATCTAAATAAGGACTTGATCTGCAGTACATAGATGTATTCTTGTACTGAGAGTTTGCTAAGGTAATAAAGTATAAACATCCAGTTACAACTGGCTATCATGGGCTGTCCATCTCTCAGTGAAACTCTGACCCAGTATCCCATATTATTGTAGAGGATTGCCTTTCCTGTGCTGGTCAAGACCAATAAATGTACTGTCCTGTATTTCACAGATACCCCCTTCAACCTGAAACCCCCCTCCTCCTGTCCACTAGTCATAGGGAGGCTTGAGCTCCTGCCAGCAAGTATTGATTTTCACTTCCCAATCTCCAAGCTGGATGGGAAGAAAAGATTAAAAACACTTTGTCAGTCTGAAGTTGAATAAGAATCTTGCGCTGGGGATGCCTTTGTGTGAAGGGGTCAAGGATGGTGTAAGAGTTGAAATTAACTCTTTCCTCCTTCCAAAACCTGTTTGACTGCTGCATGTAACAAATATACTTGTTTTTGTATTATTTGTCTTTAAGATGTGAAAAAACTGCCAGGTATCTCATAGTAACCTGATGACAATAGTATTAATATCACTTCATCCAGTTTCTCTTCGTAAGGTTGCTATGCCCTCTAGCAATCTCTTTTGGCCCAGTGATGAACAGTGAAACCCAGCAATGAGTTGGAGACACAGAAAGACATAAAACCAGTGTTGGAAAAGCAGATCCCATACAGTTAGTGATGTATTGACAATCTCCTTACTTTTGTTGCTCATTCTCTTTCTTTCTGTTCTATAAGCTGCATGCCCAGTTAGTCACAGCCAATGCACTGGTGTCACCGGAGTCAATTTAGCAGCATACATCATGATCTCCAGAAAGCTTTTGGCTCAGCCATGTGCCTTGCTCAATAGAAAACGATTGTTTATACTTTTCCCTGTGATTCCTTGTTATTAGAAAGTTATAACATCATATCAGGGGCCACAAACCCAAGTCTTATCCATTTTAAACACTAATTGGCTGCCAAGACATAATAATGATAATAATATTAATAATAGTATGCAAGCCATTTGTATTCTGTTATCTTTGGTTCAAAGAGCTGAGCTACAAGATATAAAAACGTGTGATAATAATTCTAACCATTTAATACAGATTTTGTTGATTATATTGGTACTATAAGGTACTATAGCAGCATAGCGGAGCTGAATCCCTAGCATTCATTCACCAAAATTATAAAGAGCTATGAATAAAAATGTTATAGGTTCAGGACTGCTGCAGTGTATAAATGTATAAATCAGTTGCCAGTTTGTTATTGGCTAAATCTTTATCTGCAATAAAAACTGGCTTGCACCTGAAATGTCCTTCTCTGATACAAAATCAAAATTGTAGCAACTAAATAAAAAAGATGGAGTTGTCAATTCTTTTAGTTTAACACCATTTTTAGATGCCACAATCTTTATACAGGAAAGTTGGACCATTTCTCATTTTATTCATCATTCTTTATCTTAGGGCCTTGCATTAGGTAAATGATGTTTACTCTGTTAATATCTAGAAACTATTTCCTAATCTTGCCAATTTGTAGGGAATGTTAGGACTTAAATGTGCACTCTACTTTGGCAATATTATTACGGACAGGCATTGAGAATGGCTAGTGGAATAGACAAGGGTATTTTTACCAGCCTCAGAGGCTTCTTTCCTCATTCCAGCCTGTATATAGTATTTGCTGAATTCAATGGCCACCAATTGACCCCAGTGGCATGTGTATGGTTTTATTAGCGAGCTGACCTGCATGGACTTACTCATCTACAAATTTACCTATGCTAGATTTGGACAGATCTGCAATACTGACCAGCCTATAAATATCCTAAATGTTGGTTTACACAGGCCCATTCAAAAGAACACCAACTTTTTGGGTGCATATTTATATCTTGCAGTCCCTTTTCCAACTCTAACAATCTATCTTGTATTACTCTGATTCCCTTGTAGAGGCTTGCAAATAACCTCCAATAGAAAATAGTTCCTAGAGAATGTAATGCCACTTAGGAGAAAAGGGCTGTTTTTGTGGGTGGAGGAGCTTGAGTAACCTCCACCATGGTATGTCATACCCCATGATTTACAATAGCATTGATACAGTTTTAGTAGTACTAGTGTGTATAATAAATAAGGGATGAATCTTAAATTTTCTCTTCAGTTAGAGGCTGAATATGTGTCTAGTGCAAGAGTTCCCAATCTTTTACAACACCAGCAAGCAACACAAGCATGTTAAAGGTTCCTGTGGTGGCAAATAAGGGCTGTGATTGGCTATTTGGTAGCCCCGATGTGGACTGGCAGCTTAAAGGGGGCTTTGTTTGGCAGTACACCAGGTTTCTATGCAACTAACACTTGACTCCAAGCAGGCCCAGACTGGCAATCTGTGGGTTTTGGCAAATGCCAGAGGGGCTGCTGTAAGGTCCCATAGAAAGTCAGTATTTAGTGGGCTGGTGGGGGCTTTTGGGCCTCTTTGTGGGCTGATTGGGCCTCTGTGTACCTGAAATGCCAGGGAATATGGCTCCAAGTATGAAATTCAGAAATAAGCACCTGCTTTGAGGCTACTGGAAGCAACATCTAAGGGATTTGTGAGCAAACGTTTGCAAGCCAATAGTTGGGGATTACTAGTGGTCACAGTAAGTAAATGATGATTACCCACATGAAAATGAAATTCTTAAAAGCTCTAGGAGCTCACAGTAGCATCAATGGATCAAGTTTAAAGTGTGAAACGGTAGCTAGCCTAACATAAAGTAACTCCTCTCCCACTGGAAGTTCACAAAGTTGGTGTGCATCTCTGTTGTTGAGTTAAGATGTAAGTTTGTTGCTTAATAAATAGATTTCTACTGCACACACATCTCTTTTCTATATTAACCAAAGGCTTATCAAGTATAGGGACTGATTCTTGTCCTACATTTATGCAAAAAGGAAAGGTTGTGGAAGCACTCCATGGCTAAATACTAAAATACAATGGAAGTTCTACTGATCTGGCCAAATTAACTACAGACATAGCGAAAAAGAAGAGAAACTGATCAATGCACATTCCTTGGTCCCCTGTCACCTAAGTATTCCATGCAGATGCATGTATTTACAAAGACAGGGTTTTTTCAGTTACAAAATAAAATTGATTAGCCACTATATCACGTCAAGGTAAACCCATATGTTAGTCCCTAACTATTTACCTCTGGTCATAATACTCAAATGCTAATGCCTCCCGGCATAAATGCATTACCTGAAAAAAAAGAAAAAGGCCTCCCGACCTGGGCATTGGTTTCAACCATAGGGCTTAGTCCTCCCCACCATTAGTTTAAAAAGAGAGAGATAACCTAGGCCTACATTTATCCATCCACGCGGCATGATCCTAAGGCAGCATACAGGTTCAGGAGCATAACTGTGTTCTTACTAGAGTAAGTCCAGCTATAAGAGTAACCCTGTTAGAAGTAGAATTAGTGTCCTAAGTAGAAGTAGTGACCTTGTAGAGAAACACAATGGGGGAATTCACAAAAGTGTAGAAAGGCCATTTTTGGACTAAAAGTGGTGGTAAACTGGTGTAAAATACTTTCTCCATATTCACAAACAGAAATAAGCCTTAATTCCGACTCAACCACCACTTTTAATTTTTTAGTGAAAGAAAGACAGTTTACAGACACATTTATGAATTTGTCTTTCAAACGACAATTTAAATGACATTTTAAACAACATTTTCTCCCAGCAGTTTAAAACTGGAGTAAAGCTCAGTGTAACTATTCCCCATGTGCCAGATCAATTCTAAACTAATCTGCTCTGCTTTGGTTCACTCAATCTTCACTTCACTCCTCTTGTAGTTGCCTCACTGGAAAGTTATTATAATATTAATAGGGATTAGAATTTTATAGTCAGGGCACAAGTTTCTGTGTATTTAATCTTAGCAGCCTGACCATACATTTTTCAATCATACCTTCCACTGATAATTATTTGAAACAGAATGGAGGTGTTTCACTTTCCCCAGGAGCCTTAACTCACTCTTTTTCACACTGTGGGAACTTTAACTATGTGTGGGGTGCTTCTGGCTGTCCTCTCCCTTTTTGTGACTGTGAATTATAATTCTTATATTGCAAAGGCACATTCCTCCTCATCTGCTGCCCTTGTCCACTTTCCTTTCGTACCAGCCACTGTCACTTGTCACCAAAAGCGTTATCACGTCAGGCTGTCCTTGTCAGTACAGGCGGGAGAGCCCCTGAATTGCCCTGCATCACTTCACTTTGGCTGAGCCCCTCTGAATCCGTTGACTCACAGATGATAAATGAGCGGCATGCGGCTGGAGGCCTGTGAATTGGTTTGGAGTAGATAACGTCCGATGGTATCATCTCCTGCAGAAAGAGGTTGACTGGGACCATCCATTACCTCAGAAGGCTGGGACCTGCACGGCTGACACATATATAATGTGATGCTTGACCAGAACAGTCCATATTCCCCTTTTTTAAATAGAATTGTGACCTACAGTTGTCTGCTGCTTTAACTTAGCATGCTGAAGATACATATGGAATTCTGACTCTCTGCCATCGATTGTAATATAGACACTCTAAACATGTGTACCTTTGAATATACAGTAAATTTTATTTAAAAGGGTTATCTATTGTTTTTTTATTTGTGTGCTTGTAATGATGGGCGAATCTCCCGAGATTTGCTTCGCCGAAAAATTAGCGAAACGAGTCGCGGGACGCTTTTGACGCGCGTTGCGTCAACTTTGGCGCGTCGCGACTTGTTTTTCTGGTGAATTTTCGCAAAGTGAAATTTCGCTGGCGATTCGCGAATTTATTCGCCAGCGGCGAATCGCGGGAATTCGCCCCTGGCGAATAAATTTGCCCATCACTATGTGCTTGTTGTGTGTGTATATCCTGTATGAATGTTATGTGCTATGAAGGCTGCTTTACATTGTAAATGAGTGTGGCTGTTGTTTCCAAAATAAAGCATTGTTCAGCCCAAACCTCTCTGATTTGTTTTTAATGTGTTAGAACACCAGTGTCAGACCAGGTTTAAAAAGTGACCATCCTTGAGAATCTTATTTCACAGTTCAGTAAACTGGTTCTATTTTTTTTGACAAAGAAGCTGAAGCATTGTTGTTGTTGTTTTTAGGGTTAATGCAGTCCGTTCGTACTTGGACCATTGGAGGTTCTGCATTATTTACAGGCAGCAAATTCTGAGTGCAGACAGCATTCTGCAAGGCCAGCACCCTGTTGCCTACCTGTCATTTACCACTGTGATGTACAGGAATGTGGAACAGCCGTTCTGACACATGATGTTTAAACTCACAGCGGCTGTTGCTCCAGTTTTAATGCAAGAGAACAAATGAAATAATCATGGCAGCTTTATGACGTTGCATGAATTTTTCATGAGCATTCATAAAATTTCACGATGCCCTCAGCTGGGAGAGATAATTTTTAAATACTGTGTTGATGTCAAGCGCGTCCTAAATATTGCATGTTTAGAAAGCAGCAGGGCTGAACCTAAAGGTGGGAAGGAGTGATGAGAGGTAAATGCACATAACGAAATTAAGGATGGCGTAAATGGAACGGCCAGAGCTAGAGATATCAAGGTTGTACACCAGTTACATTTATTACAGGATTGATTTTCTGTTTTGTAATGTTCCTCGGTTATGATGTCGTCGGGGAGGCTGAAATATCAGATTTTCCTCGTTCTCACATCGATAACATTCAGATAAATTGTAGTTTCATGTGTAAAAATTCCTGGAGTGCTTAAATGTTTGATATCTGTTAAGCTGGCCATAGACGCAACGACTTGGTCGTACGAATCGAGGATTCGTACGACTATCGTACGACTTTCGGATCGTGTGTGGAGTGCTCCGACATTTGTCGTGCCATGCCGATCGGTCGTTTGGTCGATCGGCCAGGTTAGAAAATTTTTGTCGGCTGGCGATAATATCTTTGCGTCTATTGCAGATCGTACGATTTTCAGTGGGAGACCGTCACTAGGTTTTTAATCATACAACTTTCGTACGATCCTTGTCAGGGGCAGAACGTCAGCTGTCTGTGCTTTTTACTACTTATAGTTGATCTGAAGGTTAGTGACAGGTCGGGAGCAGGTCGGGAGATGCAAAGATCCGATCGTGGAATCATCTTACGATCGGATCTTTGCGTCTATGGCCAGCTTTATTTACAAATATATTGTTTTAAAGTAATTGAAAATTTTTTTTAATAAATGATTAAAAGATATTGTTTTGGGCCCTACTGGGTATGTATACAAATTCAAATATGTAAAGTGTGTGGTATTTCAAAAACTAATTTAAAACTTTTTACACTGCAAATAATTCACTCTACAATATAAGATATAATTCCTGAACCAACAAGTGCATTTTTTTTAAGTTGTAATATTAGTGTGTAGGCAGCCATCTAAGGCCATTTTGACTGGTCATATGCTTTCAGAAAGCATTTTAAGATGGAACTGCTTTCTGGCAGTAATCAATGTAACTGAATGTGTTGCAGTGGGACCTGGAATTTACTATTGAGTGCTGTTCTTAGATCTACCAGGCAGCTGTTATCTTGTGTTAGGGAGCTGTTATCTGGTTACCTTCCCATTGTTCTGTTGTTAGGCTGTTGGGGGAGGGGGAAAGGGAGGGGGTGATATCACTCCAACTTGCAGTACAGATGTGAAGAGTGACAAATTTATCAGCACACAAGTCACATGACTCGGGCATCTGAGAAAATGACATGTCCAGCCCCATGTCAGATTTCAAAATTAAAAAATCTTTTTTGCTCTTTTGAAAAATGGATTTCAGTGCAGAATTCTGCTGGAGCAGTACTAAAAACTTTTTTCCCATGACATTATGCCTTTAAAGAAAATATACAATACTATTAAAGAATAGAGGAAACTGATACAAGGTCACATAGTGTAAGGGGTGTTGAAACCTAAATAAAAAGATTTAACAGTAGCAGTAATTGACTGGTGTCAAAATATACAGTATAGAAACAGTTCAGCTTGCTGCATGCCTCTAAATGAATTGCTTATTAATATGGAGGCTTTATCTGTATTGGTTAATAAAATAAATTGGCTACTGAGTGGAGACGAGTAGTGATGGGCGAATTTATTCGCCGGGGCGAATTCCAGCGATTCCCGAAACGCCAGCGTAATTTGGCCAAAAAAAAACGAGTTGTGCGTCGTTTTTGACGCGCGTCAAAAATTACGCAACGTGTTGAAGTTGACGCGACGCCCGTCAAAAGCGTGCCACGACTCGTTTAGCAAATTTTTCGCCAATTTTCTCTGGAAATTTGCGAATTTTTCAGCGAAGCGAAACTGGGGAGATTCACCCATCACTAGAGACGAGGGCTTGCACCTGCTGGAAATGGGAGCCCTAAATATCTAATCTGCAATACAATTGCATGCCACAAGGCAATGATACACTGCTGCCATAAACAAACTCCCAAACTGCCCCATATTCAATGCACTGCTGGTGACTTGTTCAGATTGACCATGCTAGTGCTCAATACAATGAATGGAATTAAAAGATGACCTCAAACTCAAATTAGTCAAGATCCAAGTTACTTTAATCCATCAGATCATATCACAAAACTAGTCTCAGTTATGACTGACTGGAATTTAGGTCCAGGATGGCTGAATCCAGACATGCTGCTGTCAGTTGTCATCTTTTTTAAAGACAGGGTCTATTTTGAATCTCACTCCAGGTGCAGTGGGCTTCATTGTCAGTTGTGTCATGTGGCAAATACATTATGTATGAATAAGCCAATTTTTTTTTTTATTTAAATTTGTATTATTTATTTTATTACAACCAGACATTTAATCAGTTTGGGTGGGTCATGCAGTTGGAATACGTAGCCATGGTCTGTCAAGTCTTATCCATTAACTGCATTTCCAGCAGAGTTCTAATGTATTACTTTTGAATGCAGTGGGTCTAATGTCTTTTTAAAGCATGAATTCCTACTACCCAATGCCATTGTTCTCTCCTTTTTCCCATCAGAGGAAAAGCATGAGAAAACAGTCCAGTCTTCCATGACCTAGACCTATGTAAAATATATCTTCAACACAACCTCATCATGGGAAGGCAGTCCGCTTCATTTTAAGTAAGATATGAATGATCAGACCTCATATCTTCTAACTTTTGTCTTTTTACATTTGCAAATCTTGAAACTGAGGGCATGGACCACATTACCAAAGTACCATAACCAAGTCACTTAAATCCCCACAGATGTCCATAAGTTATCTTAGTTGAAATGGGAGCTAATGACCTTTATTCATAAAACTTTCTGTTCCTACCAAGGGATTTCCAGAAAATGGGGATGATACTAAGAGAGAAATGAACTCTGAAATGATTTTTTTAGTATGAGATGGGGCAAGGAAACTGAGCAGAGTTGTGTGCAAGAGTGCTTTGGTCTTAACATAAATATGGGACAAAATAAGAAACATCTGGCTGATGCTCCACTTGATACATTGGGCATTGGGAAAATAATAACTAGGACAATAATCGATTTAAGTAAGAATAATGACCTGTTTCATCACTGGACCTCCACATGACACATCTCCACGTGGACATTCACCTTCTTTACATGGCTGCATCATAGATATTTGTTTTTTTAGACTCGTTCTATGTAATTCTGCAGTATCTGCAATTTAAATTTGAAGAAATCAGCACTTAAAGGCTTGATAGAAGCTCTTCTTTTAGCCAACATTGCCCTGCATTAATAGCAATAATTACAACCAATCTTGCAAAATGCTGGTGGTAATCTCTTGCCTTCTCTTTCTTTCTTGTTCTATTGCAGTGTTGAATAAAAAACACAGAGATGCAGAGGCACATGGTAGAATCACAGTTACACAACTGGCTAAAGCAAAACCTAATCATAGGATTACTCCTCTGAAAGGGAAGAAGCAACACCCTTGTCGAGATGCCATGTCCATAATTAACATTTTTCAGGTTTCAACCCGCTTTTAAATCCTGATCAAAACTAAAAGTATTGGAGCATCTGTTTATGTAACTGAAGTTAGTATATCTTATCTAATTCCCCACAAGTAGATATACAAATATACTGTCATATCAATACTGAAATAGTTTTTTTTTTTCTCGCTAACAATGCAATGAATATTCTGTATACTTTCTCCCTAAAAGCCCATTTTTAGAGCAATTGTGGAGCCTGAAGCATGTTTGTCTTGTAAGTTTGCTGAGTCATTGTATCAAAATGTACCTCAGGGTGCTACTGAATTAACTAATGTAATCTTCTCTTTGGTTGCAGGGCACACTGATCATTGTACCTAAACTGAGAAATGGCAGTTGCTTACTAGAAAGAACACTAACTTATGTGTGATTTGTATAAGTTGGGAAACTGGGCAGCAAACTGGAAAATGAGGTTCAATGTTGATAAATTCAAGTTATAAATGGCAGTGTGATGGGAGTTTCCTTAAATGAGAAGGATCTTGGGGTTTTTATAGATAACAAGTTGTCTAATTCTGGGCAGTGTCACTCTGTAGCCACTAAAGCAAATACAGTTCTGTCTTGCATAAAAAAAGGGCATAAACTCAATGGATGAAAACTTAATTATGCCTTTTTATAGAGCCCTAGTAAGACCTCATCTGGAATATGCAGGGCAGTTTTGGACTCCAGTCCTTAAGATATACATGAGCTGGAGAGAGTGCAGAGATGTGCAACTAAGCTGGTTAAAGGGATGGAAGACTTAAATTATGAGGGTAGACTGTCCAGGTTGGGGTTGTTTTCTCTGGAAAAAAAGGCGCTTGCGAGGGGACATGATTACACTTTACAAGTACATTAGAGGACAAATATCAGGGGACCTTTTTACCCATAAAGAGGATCACCACACCAGAGGCCACCCCTTCAGACTAGAAGAAAATAAATAGTGGCCCTTGCTCGCTCAGAGAAAAGGATTTATGGGAATGTGTCTCTGTTGTCTTTTTTCTGTTACAAAATAAGACAGATTAGCCAAAATCTACTTCCTAAAAATCACTTCCCTAGGCAAGAAATAGTGGCACCAACCAACAATGTACACAAAAACATTACACTACTCACGTTTATTAGATCAGTGATCATTTAGTGATGCAATGCACTACTGAAACCCTGGAATTAATACTAAAGCTGGTGGTAATTCCAGCGCTCTCTTGTGTCATTGGGTGCACTTGCACTTGCACTTTTCCTGCAAGTTGTCATGATGCTATATATAATGGCACAAGTGCGTTTGTGAATGTAGACAAATACAAGAGGCCCTCTGCACTCAACCCATTATGAATATATTAAGGACACTGAAACATTTTGTGCCTAAAGCTACTAAAATTGCCTTACCCTTTAAACAAAACAGGGATTGTTTGTCTGTCCATATATTGCAATATATTTAAAATGGCCAACTACGTCACAGCCATCCCTAATATGGCCAGTCCTACACTAAACTTTCATCTGATTCATTAAGAATTCATTAAGAATTCAATTGCTTCATTATACATTTTACAAAGGGACTACGTTTTACCTGCAGCTTACTTGCTGCTTTGAAAGTAAAACTTCCAAATTTGGTTGCCCTTTTATTAGCCACCTGTGGGATCACCTGACTATAGCTTAATGAAATGGGCTGCAGCTGAAGGGTAAATGGGGGGTCATTTATTTTGTGTCCTATTATGTGTATATCAACAGGGGCAAATTTTAATTGCGCATTGCTAATTTGAATTGTGCACTCTTAAAAAATGCTTGAAGGTGTTTTAATCTTTTGGAGCAAACATAACTTTTTCAGTAAGAAGTTTTATTACATTTACTGCGCATAGGCGCAAACTATATAATTTGTAAACAAACTGTCGGAAGTGGGCACTAAACAGTTTCTAGGTTCACAAAAGCTATATTAAATTTGCGAAGTTCAATACAATAGATAGGAGGTTGAAAAAAAAATGTAAAAAAACGCTGACATGTTTTAGCATTGGAGGGTGATAGTCTGAAAAAGATAGATTTTTTTGGGGGGGGAGGTTACCCTCCTTCCCCCCTACATTTCCTAACATATGTCAACACAACTATAGAGGGGGCACATGTAAGGCAATAGGACAACGTTATTTAATTCATTAAAGGTTTCCTGGGCTTGTGTAGTGGCTGTAACATATACTTCTATTCTAAGTTAAAGTTCCCGCCGTATGCAAATTAGGCTTCGCTAGAGTAACTGTGCTCTGCCTAGCGAAGTAACACTAGAGCAACTACGCTACCATTCGCCAACCTGAGCGTAAATTCGTACTTTAGTGAATTCACCTGGCAAAGTGCGGCGAACGCTAGTGAAGCCAACGCTAGCGAATTTTCAGAAGTTAGTGAATTTTCCCCATGTTCTCTGTAGAAGGTATCTTGTTTTTTGTATTATTTTGGAATTTTATTTTTCAACCAAACAGTAATTGCTGCTCAAAGCAGATACAACAGTCACTTTAGCAATGAACAAGTTTAAAGTGCCCAGCATTACCCTTATCCGGCATCAGAACCAAAAAAATTGGCAAGCACTCCGCAGTCCACTCATAGAGTAAAATTGTTCAAGTTTATTTCAGAAAAAAACATCACAATCCTGATGCGAAAATTCGATCGAATTTCGAATCATTCATGTGAATTTAGTAAATCTGCCCCTTAGAGTTGAAATATTTCTGGTCAGGTGATCTCTAAAGGCAGCACATAGACCATCACGAACTGGTGGTTCAAGGCAAGAGATGTAAAAGGGCAATATTTATTTAAATATATATTCCAGTTTGGTAAGATTCTTTAATATGCCGCTAAATTCGATATAAATTATTTGTTGCTCAAGTATTCATTTGGGGGGTATAGTTTTCCTTTAAATATACTCAGACTATATAAGCAAGTGTGTTCCCTCCACTAGCCTAGTTCTTGACTTTGAAATGGGTAGTGATGGGCTAATCTACCTAGTTTTGCTTTGCCACAAAATTCGCGAATTTCCAGCAAAAACGAGTTTTTTTGGCGAATTTTTGCTGGCGTTTCGCCCATCACTAGAAACGGGTATAATCAGAAAGTAGTGGCCGCATGGAAATTTTAATTTCTTCAGACAATGCCAACTGACTCTGACCTAACACCCCACAATGGGCATTTTTGTGTTTGCCCCAAGTTACAGGGTAAAGGCCAGCCCAAGTTGGGAGGTTATAGCAGGGAGGTAGGGAGTTAACAGTTGACAGATATTTCAAGGTAACAAACAAAACAACAAGTTGGGTGTATATAGTTCCCCTTTTTTCCCCCTCACCTTAACCCATGGGGTACCCCTACCCAAACCTATTAACAAATAAACTTATCACAAAGCATGAGACCCAGTGCATGCACAAGTAAAGTGAGTTGTTTGATTTTACAGTGGCAAGGATAGTATTGTGGAATATTAGAGGCTTCAACTGAAAAATAAAAAGAGGACTAATGTTCAACTACCTCAAAAAGACATCTCCAGACATATTTGTAGGGAGTCCGTGCAAAATCATTGCACTTATCCTTGTAAGGGCAGAAACTAGGGTTGCCACCTGCCCGGTATTTTACTGGCCTGGCCGGTATTTTTGATGTTATTAATAGGAAAAAAGATAAATATATTTTTTCAAGAAAAGGTGGTAACTCTAGCAGAAACACAGATCCTGTATCTGTGTGCTATAAGCTGTTACCTAGCAACCAGCTATTCAGCAATCTCAGCACAACAGGAAGTGACACAGCAGCTAGTGAGTGGCTGGTAGGCAAAGGAAGTCACAGATACTGGCAAAAGAAAAAAGCCTGGCATAGAAAAACAAAGGGTGGATAAAGAAGGAAGCCAGGGAGCTGTCGGTGGGCCCAAAGAGCTGAGAGGCTGCAACCAAAGCATTCATTTAGATTGGGCTGACACAGGGAAGCCACATACTGAGCCTAGAGAGACAGAGAGTGTGAAGGGAATTCATACTGGAGGAACAAACAGCAGGAGATTCCCATCTGAGCATCCAAAGGGGCTGGTAATCGCCCTTTATGTCTGAATGTCATACAATGAATGTCTGAATGTCAATGTTGTGGATTCACCTGAAGAGAGATTTAAAGCATCCAAAGAAGATTTGCGAGTATCTTGTTTAAAGGGTCAGTACCCTAAAGATGCACTTGAAGATAAAGAGACTGTTTTATTAAAGAACTTTGACTTCTTTAGTTAGTTAGACAGCTTGGCGCTAGCAAGTTAGTTAGTGAGGCCCTGTTGCCACCGGTTAGAAGTGCTGCATTTACTAGTTGACCAGTTATTTTATATAAACCAGTATTCAAGTTAAACAATAATGTGTGTGTGTTATTGCTGTGTTCCTTGTGGAACCACGCGTAGATGCAAACCCCGGATCCCTCTTGTGGTGTTTATATAAATGGCCTGCAGGTGGCACTGTGCCTACATAGGACTTTCTTACAACTTGAAAGTGAAAGTAAGACTCACTGCTGTTATGTAATGGCTGCATGAACCTGCTAATAAAGCACTGTTATATCCTCCTCATCTTCGGCTACCAAACACAACAAATGGCGACAAGGATGTCTTTTCTACCTCTGCAGCAGCCTGCACTTTTTATACCAAACCCTGGTGAGCCTACCATACCTTTTACTGCTTGGATCCGTATGTTTGATAATTACATTATTGCTGCTGACCAAGCGGAGATTTCTGCAGCTAGAAAGCGTGCTTTACTTATTCACTGCCTGGGAGCAGAGGGACAGCGTATATTCTATACATTACCATTACCTGATGAGACTTATGAAACTGCTCTTACTGCTATAAAGAACTTTTTTGTGCCAAAAGTAAATGTGGTTGCTGAAAGATATAAATTCCGCCAAAGTGGACAGCGTAATGGTGAATCCACATTTTGTAGCAGCTTTGAGAGAGCTGGTTGTTACCTGTCAGTTTGGGAATCTAACAGATGAAATGCTAAGAGACCAAATAGTGGAAAAACAAACTCACCGTGCATTAGAGAGAGACTGCTCCTAGAGCAAGATTTAACCCTTGCAAAGGCTATTACAGTTGCTAGCAAAATTGAAACAGCTGTGGCAGAGGCTAAAACTCTGTCAGGGAACTGCTGGGAATGTGTTCCTTGTGGAACCACGCGTAGATGCAAACCCCCGGATCCCTCTTGTGGTGTTTATACAAATGGCCTGCAGGTGGCACTGTGCATACATAGGACTTTCTTACAACTTGAAAGTGAAAGTAAGACTCACTGCTGTTATGTAATGGCTGCATGAACCTGCTAATAAAGCACTGTTATACCCTCCTCATCCTCCGGTACCAAACACAACACCTCTAGGTGGAGGCACTGGGCTAGTAAGTACCAAGTACCCAGTCTCTCCCAATACCACTGCGGAGTGGCTCAGGTTTGTCCCATGCCATCAGGTAAGTGCCACACGTGGAGTGTAACACCGACAAGGGGTTTCAAAAAGGTTACATATTGTTTCTTCAGGAAACACATCTGACAGGTCAACATATACTGGCTCTAAAGAAACCATGAGCCTCTTCAGCCTACCATTAAACCTACTCAAAATATGCTAGAGGTGTTTCAATCTTAATAAGAAAAACCATTTCACACTGTGCAGATTGATATCAGATCCAAACAGGAAATATCTCATATTACATTGTATATTGCATAATTTGTTGATGATTAATGTGTATATACCACCCCCTTTTCATCCTGCAATCCTAGGTGAAATAATGTCTAAATTATTAACACTTCCAGCAGCCCCAGTATGTATAATGGGTGACTTTAACTGCATGATAAACCCCCAGGAAGATAAGAGCCCTCCCTCCAGAAAGATTGGATGATACACATGGACATGGTGGATGTTTGGAAGTGGAGACACCTAGGTGAGTCTGCCTTCTCGTGTCAATCAGCAGCATACAACACTCTATCCAGGATAGACCACACAATAGCAACACAAGATTTCCTGACCCATGTACAAAGTATAGACTTCCTTACAAGGGCCCTCTCAGACCACTCCCCACTACAACTACAACTTAAATTGGGACCAAAGCAACACACAAACTGGAGACAAAACCGAAACCAGCTAAAAGAAGTAGAGATTAGGCAAAAAGTAATAGCAGATTTTAAACAATAAAAACTACCATCTGGAGCAGTAATTACTGACTCACATGACATAGCTAAAGCCTTCTCTGATTCTTACCAAGCCCTATATACAACAGTTAAAGGAACCACAAAAAAACAAACATAAATTTTTAGACACAATTCAATTTCTCTCCATGAAAACTCAACAAAAGAACTACCCCGGACCAAATATGCACCATAACCACCCCAATCAAATTGTGGCAACAAGTACTTAAATGTCTGGGCAGGAAGCCACCTCACATCAGTAATAAACAAACACTGTGGGGCATTCCAAACCACTGTGTACTGGCCACAAAGACGTATTAAATATCTGGAACAACTACAAGTAGACAGCACTTTTCCAATTACAAAAAAACATGGTCCCATCCCAGCTCCTGCAGTATAGGTACATGCAGACAAGGCATGTTTTTAAGGAACAGTTTGGCACCCTCTCTTTACCCCCAAGCTCCAACAAAGTAGAGGACCAGATCTGGAGTGCCTCACCCACTAAAGTGGTATTCAGAGTATATAAGGCACTTATGAGTACTCACAAATCTAAACTTCTAGCTCTCTACCTGAAGTGGCATGTAGAAATACCCAATTTAACTACAGAGGAATGGGAAGAGGCTAATGAGGACCCATATACCCACCTGGCCTCAGGGAGGGAAAAACGTATTCAGTGCAAATTCCTACACAGCTTATACATGACACCCCAAAAACTCCACCACATAGGTAAGAGAGCAAATGACACAAGTCATAGATGAAACCAAGCAGCTTCACATTGGTTTCATGTGTGGTGGGAGTGCCCCTACATTAAAAAATATTGGGGCAACATTTCAAAATATATGGTAGATGACCTGGGGCTGCCACTGACAACCCAAGCAAGTACTATTAGATGTTGTAGAAGAACTACCAAACACAAGTTAAAAAAAAAAAAAGATTAAATAAACTCAATCGCTGGTTTTACTTCCAATATGGGTTAATTATGTCTTATTTCAATTAAGAACAATGTATAGTTTTGTTGTTACAGAGAAAATGTTAATTATTTTAAAAAATGTGGATTATTTTGATTAAATGGAGTCTATGGGAGAAAGCCTTTCTGTAATTCAAGATATATAATGGGTTTCCAGATAACGGAACCCATAAAGGAATAAGAATATATATGCACTGAAACTGAGTATGTTGTCTAATAAACAGAAATAATTCAGGTAATAATATTCACTGAAAATCTCTTTGCGTTATTAATAACAGTTTAGCAAAGGTTGAATTTTAGAGTAATGTGATTTTTTTAAATGGTAATAAATTCAAGTTTATTCACAATTTTGAATGGTATATTATTGATGGAAAAATTAGAATGTCTAAAATTCGATCAAATAGCCATACGGTATTTGTTTTGACGCATAATTTCTTTTTCTCCCATTGGAGAAAGCACAACTTGGCAAAAATCTGGCCAATCCCTTCTACTAATCTTCAAATAGTTCTAGGGACCTCTGCCATTGACTTGTACATGAACTCAGACAGTTTTAGGCAGAGAACATTCAAATTAGCTGTTTCCAGGGTTGAGTTGTGGTAAATCTCACAATTGAATTCAAATTCAAATTGGTGGCTTTAAATTCAAATTTTAGTTTTGAGCAAGAAAATGTTTTGAATTAGAATTTATCATTGAACCTTAGTAAAACTGCCCCTTAATTTTTCCACAATCTTAACTACCCTCACCCCAAAGGTTCTAGTGACAGTCTTTTGACTGTCTCTGACTAATTGATTGACTAATGTTCCTGTGCTCAGTAGTTTATGAGTAATAACAATGCATCCTTAATTAATAAGTACAAAATGGCAAAAACCATCTATTTAAGTCCAAAGACAATCAACATTTTAATCAGGCACTTAAATGTATTTTAAACAGGAGACATGACTATTCAATCTGTATATTAAGCACAATGCATTAATTTGTATAAAAGTCATGCAACCATAAATAAAATATTAGCTGTTTTACTGAATGTGTTCTGCACATAGGTAGGAAATATTATTTTAATACAGATGAGGTCATTACTTTTCAGGATTTTGCTATAAGGATAAATTTTTCTTCCAAAATTACATAAAAACTGACCTTGAAAGCGCACTATTTTTAAGTGGTTTGCAAGCTACTTCAATGGAGATGGGGCCAGACCCTGTCTGCAGCTAATTATACCATTAGAATATGCATTGGACTAAACCAACCTGTACTTCATTGCTAGTCTATACCCACCATACATTCCACTTGTATACAAACTTAATCCTATTCTCTAGCAATGACGTTTGTAATGTTAACACAGCTCATCTAATATGGGAGGTTTTCAAAGGTCAAGCTCAGATATTGTTTGTATTCCTTCATGTGATGACATTAGTTAAGTCATATGTAAGTATGATCTCATCAGAAAATGTTTGGGGGTAGGTCAAACTGTCTGCATTTATTACATTCAAACAAACAAGACTTTCAAACTGTCAAACATATAAAGTGAACATGTATGTTTGACCTCTTTAAATTAAAGTGGCACTGGTATCCTGCAAAGGCTTAGTTTAGGAGGGCCTACAAGAACTCTCAATCCAAAACTTAAAAATACATTTAAGTTAATGATTTTATTACCTTCTGTAATTTCATTTCATCTTTAAAAAACAAATAAACTAATTAGATCTGTAGTTTAGGAACCAAAAGTAGCTCAACATTATCATAAAATAAAGAGAACTGCCCCTTGGGTCTTTGTTTATATTAAAACAAAGAAGAATTGTACATTATTGTTTTCTTGTACCTCAAGGAAATATATATATATTTATATATATATATATATATATATATATACAGTAGAACCCCCATTTTACGTTTTTCATGGGACCAGAAAAAAATGGTGTAAAATCAGGGAAAACTTAAAATCAGGGAAATGTATTATGCATAATATATAGGTGGGACCACAAAACAACAATGTAAAATGAGGGAAAACTTAAAATCAGGGGATGTAAAATTTATATACTGTGTATATATATATATATATATATATATATATATATATATATATATGCAGAAATTCATTTCTGGGAAGTAAGCAAATGCAGTGTAAGGAGGGTACCTTATGACCATGACAGAGTGTTATGGCTCCCTCGGCGCAATCTAAAAACTAGTGAGGAACACAGTAAGCTACAGAATATACAAATAGTCCATCCATGGGTAAGATATCACAGCCATACATATGGTGTTAAGCTGTATCTCCCAGACAGCGAAATATATACACATTTTCTTTTATTATTATGTGCCCTGGTAAATTTTTACCTGTGTGATATATGACTACATCAACATTTTATTTTATGTTGCTGTTGTTTTATAAAGAGGTCCATGTGCATGACAATTGTGTGCATGTCGAGTTGTGTTACTAGTAGCATATCTGAAGGCATATATACTGTACATAGCAGAACGTTCCAGCAACATTATGGTTAAACATTACTGTCAGGCAGCTTGTTAACAATATTTGTGAAGGCACCTGGGACCAGAGAAAAGACCCTCTCATAATGTTATTTTTAACCTCCTTCATCCTCCCTGGCAGAGCCCACTCTACAAACATATCTTCAGAAAATGGGATATAATGATTCATGGCAGGGTGACATTTGTGCATGAAGCAAGGGCCTAAACACATCCTGACGTCTGGTAACCAAGTAACAGCCCCTGTTTTTTTACATGCTGAACAAGAGAAAAAGAGGCCGGCTCCCATAAGAGGCCTTGAAGAGTTAGCTTGATTCAGGTTGCACATAATTAAATCTCAGTAAGTGGGCTTCATTGAGCCTGAAGGAGAGCACTGGAAGAGAAGAAAAAAAGGAACAAGCTATTTTTTACACCCCCTAGCTCAGTTGGCAAGAGAAGGAAAATCTATCACCGACAGAAGGGTTAGAATAAACTCAAGGATTATAGTAAAACAAGGAAACACAAGACCTCCTAAAGGCCCCCATACACGGGCCGATAAAAGCTGCCGACAGACCAAGTCGGAAGCTTATTGGCCCGTGTGTGGGGCCATCCGATGGGCTTCCCAGATCGATATCTGGCTGAAAGTTGGCCAGATCTCGATCGGGCAGGTTAAAAAACCTAGTCGGATCGCGGGGGCATCTGTGCATGTATGCGGTCCTGTGATCCGACCGCCTGTATCGCCTACATTATGATCCGATCGTTGGGCCCTAGGGCCCATGATCTGATCATCCCAATATCGCCCACTTCAATGTGGGGATCGATCCGCTCTGTTTCAAAGCTGCACAAGATTGTACAAAAACGCTTATCAAAGATTGCCATAGAATGACTGGTCATTTTTCCATCACCCAGGGAGCTACTGCAGGTACAAAACCCTTGCCTTACAGACAAAGAGGCTACTACAATTTAAACAAATATTGTTAACAAGTGAAGTTAGGCCATCATACAGCACTGACATACCTTAAAGTTTTTTTTCTGCTCATAAAGTGGGGTAGAAATATCTAGAAGTGATTTAGAGGCTGACATGACATAAAGAAACTTATTAGCACAATAAATGCTAAGTCAATATTTTTACTCCACAAACAGATTTTTCTACTTAACGTTGACTAGTAGATAAATGGAAATGTTTATCCTTCCTAATACTTTTCACTCATCACTGCAGTCCCCTTTGAGACAGCCATTGCCCATCCCAGCAATCACCTGAATAAAAAATATGCTGTCAAGGCAGGTACTTCTACCAGTAAATTAATTTTGCTTCAGGAACATTGACATATGGGTTTCCAAGTGATCATCACTTAACAGCTTTTTATTGTAGCAGTCCTCCCTGAGAGAACTATGGTGACCCCATATCCTCTTGTGCCATATGCAACAAACATTTTAAAAAAAAGCCTTTTATGCATTGTACACAACATTTAAAAGAAATTCTGCTTTGCTGTTTTCCTGAAACTATGGTATGTAACCAATGTGCAGATATAACTAAGGCAGCAAAGAGTGTGACTAGATTTTGGAACCCAAGGGAACTTGAACCTAAAAATAGTCTAATGCAGTTTACTTAAAGGGGTACATTTATCAAAGAGTGAAGTTCCGCCACTAGAGGGAAATTCCACCGCTCTCCATTCATTTCTATAGGATTTTGAAAGGCCTATTTATCAATGGGTGAAGTGAAAGTTCACCCTTTGATAAATACGCCTTTAAAAATCCCATAGAAATGAATGGAGAGAGACGGAATTTCCCTCTAGTGGCGGAACTTCACTCTTAACTTCACTCTTTGATAAATATACCCCAAAGTCTCCACTGGTCTTTGCTATCAAACCATGTGCCTCAATTTGCCCTTTAGCACAGAATACAATTCTGACCCCACAGAGAATAGAAGTACCCAGGAAACATTTGTTGCACCTCAGGTAAATAGCTATGTGCACTCATGTACGAGCCGTCTCAAAGAATATAGAAGAAAAGTGTATTTCCCTCTATCAAAATAATATACAATGTGAACATAACATATTATTTTTCTAAAAAAAAAGATTTAAATTGATTTTTTTATTTAAATTTACATGGAACTATATATAAAGTAATTGCCATAAACAAGCACAAATCCCTACCAGAGTCAGGCCTACTGTGTTGTGCAGGGATGTAACTAGGGGTAGTCACAAGTGGTGGAGGGGTGCCAGGTTTGTGCCTTTTATACCGCCTTCTGATGGGTGAAATGTCTGATGGGTGAAATGTAATCAGATGGATGCCTGGCTGGCAGTATTTGTATAACTGTAGCAAGAGAAACCTTAAAAGCACTAAATATGTCTTTCTGCATATTATGGTTAATTGTTGTTGGGAGCCATAGTGTTAGACAATGCTATACACCTTTCATTACCAAAGAAAATGTGTAACTATACAGTGCAATTCTTTTTCTTTAGGAGTAGGAGTCTGATTTTGATTGACAGCTCTAATGCAGCCTTTGGCGATTGTTGCCTAGAAGAGGTGTTTTATAGCTCAGTATTTTAAAAGCATGAGAAATCATGTCTCTTTACCTGCAAGATTTGTGCCAAAATAAATTCATTTGTTTGTGCTGAAATTCATTATTGGAGTTTTATAATATATCTGCTAGAAAGAGAATACCCCAAAAAGATATATTAGACAGCAACTGTCAATCAAAATCTGACAACAACCTGTGATTAGCAGGTTATCTTGAACAGCTACTGTTACTGATATAGGTCCCAAATACTTGTAATGATGGTAATATAGTTTTCCCAGCCTCCTCCCATAAAACCTTGCAGGGTTCTTAGTGCAACTGTAAGAACAAGGGTTGTAAATGAAGACATCCCCCCCCCCCGGCCAGCAAGTTAGGTTGTTTAATGAATTTTTTGTTTTAAAACTGCCCTAACAGAAAATGACCATAGTCAAAGATTGAAATAGGAAATCTTGAAGGACACAAATGCACCTGCCAGGGTTGCTAGAGAGGAAGAAGCAGATACTGCCAGGGGATGGAGAGCAAGGGCAACCAAACTCTGTGCATGGACATCTCATCTGCTCTTCATGTCACTGCCAGACTGAAAGAACCATAGACCAGAGGAAGGTGAAAGTCTAGAAGCATCTGGTAGATAAAGAGACCACTGTACTTTGTTCACTGCCTTTCACATAGTTGATGTGCTGTCACTGCTCTGTTTTGCAAAGGGTCCTATTTACCCTAAGGCTGGACCTGTCTGTATCACTGGTTCAAGATATATGTAAAAACTGTTAAAATGCAAATGCTATTTGTTTTGCTTACATGCGACCTGGCAAATGCCCATACCTCTCTGTGCCTTGGGTGCATATAATTACATTGTATTTTGGCACAGGGGAATCAAAGCCTAGACTGAATAGCATTTGATTTCAGGCAATTCAGTAAATAAGGTCAGTGATGTATAGTAGAGTTACAATATTCTGCAAGCCATCTGCATACTTCCTACTCTCTAAACAATGAATATTTGTTGCTAAGAAAAGGATGTTTTCAGATTATGGAAACACTACAAATGACTGTAACAGCTAAAATAAAAATAATATTCATATTTATTCCTTCTATCTTTCTTTAGTTATTTCTTTTTATTTTTTTAGGCTGGTATCCTAACGCATGCATTCTTACATTTATTAAGCACTCCCGGCAATTTCTCCAGTGCAGCTGGGCAAATATCTATGGCAACGCAGTGAAATGCAAAGTGATCTCATTTACCATGTATCTAGGGCTCATTACATGCAAATGAGCTCAGGCGAATGTCGTGGGGATGAGCAGAAATAGCAGACCTGTTCGTGCAGGGCAGCAAGCACCGCAGTCTTCTCAATTGGGCTATTGCTGTCCACATAAAAACTGTCACCTTCTGCCAGAACAGGCTGGGCCGTGACTTCCTTCCAACAGTAACACAATGGCAATCGACAAAGCACATCTACATTCATTATTATCACAAAATGATGTATCTGTTTGGCTTCCTAACTCGCAAATAAAAGACTTTATCATTTGAGGAAATCTCAGAATCAGTTATTTAATGTATTGTTTTTCTTGCAGAAGACTCCAGACATTGTACTGGGGCTGAGTCAGCCATCATTGAGCACTGTAATGATTAATAATTATTAGCTAGAATATAGTCATAGTGTAGCCAGCAATAACACCAAATAAGCAATATGCTTTGATCAGTCAAATGTAGTTTGATGCAAGTGCACAATGCCAAGCTTGAATGAAGCGGCCAATGGAATTCAAAGCAGAGGGCATAAGAACTTGTTACGGTAACAACATATCCCAATGAGCTACACAATAGAAGGTTAAAGCAAACTTACAAAACATTTGTATACATGTAAGTTGAAGCCAACTTCTCTTGCTACAACAACTGTTGGAGGATACTGGGAGCTGCAGTTCTCCAGGGAAATTTTAACTAGAAAAACTCCATACCACATGCTTCCAGATATTCTGAAACCATGTATAGGGTGCACAGGGTGCCTTCCTAAGAGATCCCAGAATGATAGGCCTGCCCCTTCTGATATTGGGAGTACAATGAAATAATGGATGGAGGCATGTAGATTTTGGAAGGGGCAACTGTAAGATGTCATAGGCTATTATTGATTGTAAAAGTTTCACTAATATTTGGAGAATTGAAATGGGTCAGATTCCCAGACAGTCGCCATTTTTAGGCCTATGGGGATTGTGTGGACCTCTGTGCACTTGAAATTCCAGGGACTATTTTGAATCTCAGTATGTACCTGTATGTAGGGGTCTAGAATATAATTTGAGATGAGCCTAATTTGCTGTTCTGAAAACTACTGGAACACTATAGCAGGGTGACACAGCTGTATTTGTGTTCTGAGCCTAAACAAAGGCTCAAAGGAGAAGCTTAAACCCATTAAAATATGATGAGAGTTGTTTCTGGATTAACAAAAATTGGGTTCAGTTAAGGCTGAACTTTAAAGGACAAGGAAAGTGAAACTAAAGAAGTAGCTAGAAATATTGTACATTGTGTTTTGGGCTTCTGTGCCAGCCCAAGGCAACCACAGCCCTTTAGCAGTAAAGATCTGTGTCTCCAAAGATGCCCCAGTAGCTCCCCATCTTCTTTTCTGCTGAGTCATTGCACATGCTCTGTGATGCTGTCACTTACTGAGCTTAGAGACCGACTCAAAATATACAGACCACATAGAATAGAAATGTCACAATATAAGGCTGATTAGTCCTTAATACAGATAATTACTACATGGCAGCACAGAAATCAATGCAATTAGCATCAGAATGTAATAATAATCCCTGTAGCATCATCTTATATTACAGGGGAACCTCATTTTCTGTTTGATAATTTGTGACGACCCATAAGCTTAGCTGCTCAGAGCCCACTGAGCATGTGATGGTGACCCCCTGTGACAAGTTTGAAGTTATGAATCATTGCTGCTATTGACAAGCTGAAAGTTTAGGTGGGTGCAATATGTTCAGTATATAAAACATGGCATTTTTAGCCCTATTCATTTTTAGACTTTCCTTGTCCTTTAAATAACAGTATTTTAAGCCTTGCAAATTCCGCTGGAAGGTTATATTGTCACTATTTAATTATATACAGTGCCAAGGTATCATAAAATCAGTGAGAAGATAAGTATACATTCAGTTTCATGGATGCAATTTGATCTTATTTCTATCACTTAGTGATGATAGAGCCCTTTTTTCCCTGTACTGGCCGTACTGGGAATAATGGAGATACAAGGGTTAACCTACTGCCCATGTATTTCTGAGCCTTTCAGGCCTCATAAAAAGTTGGTGATCTCTCCGGCATCTCAGCAGCTAATAATACACTGGCTGATTCTCTGCCCACAGGGAGATTGTCATCCATGCTAAAGTTTGACATTTTACACTTTAAGTAAGCGTAGCCAGCAGCAAAAAAAAAGAAAGAAAGGAAAAAAAAAGTCACAGAGAGACAGATTCGTCTTATTAAAAGAAGATGTCACCAAAAGAGCAAGTCAACAAATATTCTTTTGCTGCCCAGACAGTCAGTAGACCGGAGGCTGAGTTATAGGAAAATAGGCCTGGCCTTTGTTTGAGGTATCACTGAATGTGTAAACTGCAAGCTCCACTCTTCGTAATTACCTTGGATTCCTCTCTGCTTGGAGCTGACTGGCTTGGGCAAGTCATGTGACTGAGCAGTTTCAGCACTCATAGAGAAAACTTTGTAACTGGTATATTCTGCCCCATATATATGGAATACTTTCAGAATGCATTGTACCTATGCAACATCAGTAGAGACGATTATGGTGACTTCTAATTTCTACTAGCATTATTTATACCATTATGAGTTAAGGCAGGGAAATGCCAGGCTGGGGCAGAGAAAGACAGGGATGTGATGTCAGGGTAGAAGCAGTTCACTTCCTTATCTTCTGAGGAGGTAGAAATATCCCACTCACCCTCCCTTTTTTTGCATATTTTGTGAAATGCCAGAAGTTTCTCTTTATGTTCTCATATTATCTATTATAATAAATACATGTGGATGTTCTGTTATATTGTGGTTTTGGTATAGTTATGCAGTATAACCATGAGAGAGCTTGCATGTTATTTTTTCAGGTTAAATGAATGTCAAATGATGGATCTAGGGAATGTTTCCGATTGCCATTGGGGTCAGGAAGGAATTTTTTCCCTCTTGAGGCATAATTGGCTATGGCTTCTGGCTGGGGTTTTTGCCTTCCTCTGGATCAAAATAGTGGAAATATGATAATGTATTTTAAGTTTTATTTGTCACAGCAGCGGTAGGACCTTGCCTGAGTACTGCACAGGTTAATTTAGAAGAAGGAGAAAGGAGGTTCTCTCCTGTGACAGACGCTACTACTGCTTGCACTAGGTGACAACCTGCTTGGATTTCCTATCATCGACAAACTGCAGATTCCAGACCGACAGCAGGGCTGCTGAACTTCTCTCATGGTGGGAGATGCAGCTCCTGCTGGTAGCAGAGTTGGGGCCATCCTCTCTGTAGGTAGAGGTAGCCTAATACTCAGTGGTGGATATAATGACATAGTGCTGATCTCAAGTGAGGAGCGGCACAGCATAGTAGCCATCTCTGGCTTTGATTATTGCCTTGTGGTGAGGCTGGCAAGGTCCTGTTTATTTGATAAAATGTGAATAAATGCTGTGGCCATTTTCACCATTTCTGGATCCTGGTGTTTCATTACGGTATGTAACAATGAGGTTCAATGGAATAGCTGAAGTCGAAGTGTCACTCAAGGAGTCCCCTTGTCAAGTCATTCCATTCTACATAGCAATTCGCTTTAAAGCATGGGATGCTTGTCTACTCTCTTTTTTGCCTTTCCCTTACTTAAGACAATATAGATATAGATTTATTAGACAATTAGTTAATTGTTGTAGATAGCTTCCATCTATTCTGAAGGATTATATGGGTCTGGTGTTGCCTTCCCTCATTTCAGACACTGCCCCCCATCCACTAAGCTATGCCCTCTAGCCATTGCGTTGTATAGATTACGTTACGTGGCTTTGACTGACATCCAGGCTTTGGCAGGTGACATGACAAATTATTATTAAAACTATTAACACATATTTATAAAGCACCAGCATATTTTGAAGCACTGTACAATAGATAGGTGCATACATCCAACAAAGATACAAGAGGCAGAGAATCCTAAATTTAAAACAGAAAGAAATGAAAAAAAGCAAAACTGCAAAAGTTACATTAGAAAAAAAAATAGAATATAAAAAATAGAGGACACAGCACCCCTAATACCATGCTCATGCAATCCTTTGCATTTGAGTCCTGGGCTGTTTTCTTTCTTTATATATTGCCAGAAACAAAACCTTCCCTGCATCCATTATGTATATGTACTAACTTCTTTTAGTACAATACTGTATATTTATTATTGTGTATCTGCTGAAAAAAATCTGTTGTACACCTAACGTATGGGTTATCATTGTTCTAAAAAGATTACATAGATAGTAGATGGAAAAATGGGAATAAAGCCATGAACAAGTGTCACAAGTTATTTCGCTTGACGTGCCAGGCCATCCGAAACTGAGCATTTGACCTCTGATGGGGGAGGGGTCTGTTTTCTTAATCACAACACTGGAAGGAATCAGGAGCTTACTTTTAGTAAAGAAAGAGTGGCTCTTGGAGCAGCAGGATTGGTGCATGATTGCTGGCAGAGGGGACTCCATGGAATTTTGCCATAGGTACTAGTAATTCCCCATAGAAAGTATTAACCATGCAGGTTATCATTTCTGGCAGGATCAATATTGATCATCACTTTCATCATCCTTCTCCATACTACCATTCTTAGAAACCATAGAAAGCTATGACTGTATGGTGGAAGCAATCATTTCATTGTTCATTCCAACTTCCTATGCATCCACCTTCCACTGTTAATCCTGCATGTATTTTAATACAGTACCCCATTATATTTATTAGGTTGGATTGCATGAAGTGGTTTATAGTTCCTGAAAACATATCTTCAACTGTGATTCCCATTATGTTATGTGTGTGAATTGTACAAGAGAATATGAATTGCAACGTCTGTGGTCTTTTGTCTATTTGATCTGGCTTGCCAGTTTTTTTTTATTATCATATAATACATTAATCCTCAAGAGTAAAAATTACATTTTGAGAAGGAAAGTGTGCCTATATTATTTGGAAAGGATTGGGATTGTAATACATTGCATTGATTTGTATGAAATAAAGTTAGAATTTGAAATCATACTGGGCTGTAGAACACCAGGCTGAATCTGTAGTTCATTCAAATGTAAATAGCATTACTAAAAATTACAGAAATTAGTCAATAGTTATTTTGTTATTTTATTGTAGTGTAGTGTAGGCAGGTTAAAATTTAGGGAAATCCTACAATTACCATTAGTGCAAGTATTTCATGTATTGTAAACTTTCTGGTCTAAGACTAACATATTTCAAACAAAAAAGGGGACTAATCAATGCACATTTCATAGCCTTGTGTTTACTAGTTATTTATTATTTGTAAGTTTTTAGTGTGATTTTATATTAATTGCTCCTACAACTTGTACAGAGAAAGATTCTGACATGTTTAGTGCCCTCAACTGGGGCTAAGAGAAACCATACTGTAATCCCATCTTACATTTATCCAGCCTGCATTGGCTATTTTTGCTTTAAAATTTTAAGCTATTTGTTATTAAAGGAAAACTATACCCCCCAGACAATGTAGGTCTCTATTTTCATAATAATATACTTTTTTAATAGAATGTGTAAATGGCAAGAGATGTAAAAGGACAATATTTACTAAAATATATATACACCAGTTTGGTAAGATTCTTTAATATGCCACTTAATTTGATATCAACTATCTGTTGTTCATGTATTCATTTTGGGGGTATAGTTTTCGTTTAACAGAGCCTCTTCCCAGCTAGCTGTGCTTGATGTCAATAACTCCCTTATAGGCACATAGAGAATGCTATATCTGCTACCCAGCTGGTGTATCTTAATTTTGAATTATTTCCCCTCTCGTTTATCTCTCATTTATTTTTTCATTTTTATGAATTATTTTTATCTATGCCTGTATTGTTTTAGTCTATCCTTTACAAAAGAACAGGAAAATGCCTGGATGATGTTTACTGGCTGTCCAAAGGACACTTCGGGCATAGCCTATTGCAGGCCTTTATACTAGTTCAAATCTACCTATCTGTCTTTTGCTTTTTTCTTCAAAGTAGGATATTCATATCAGATATCAAGGGAAGCTATTGCCACCCCTACATTTCCTAGAATATTCATGATTTGGGGGAATCTACTGAGTCATATAGTTACTTTTTAACAAATGGTTCTGAACGGCTTAGAGACATATAAAAGTAAGTGTTGGGCATTTCAGATAACAGCATAGGTGACATCTTGCTACTGAAGCAAATTTCTCTATTTAAATGTCTTAAATGTATTCTAATTTTATTCCATGAAAATGATGAAGCATATGGTAACCAGGCATGATTATCGAGGGTACCATGTTTGCTTCTATTGACATAACTATTATGGGAATTGACACATCAATATTCTCTTTATCTTGCCTTTCAGTTTGACCCTGGGAAAATCATGCCAAAAACATGTATGTGATAAAACTATAGGACAAAAGTAAAGGATCTTGAGAGATTCCCCCTCCCCCCCCTAATTATATCTAGCCCTGATTATTTTCTCATAGAACAGATTGTGAGCAAACACCGTGGGTTTAGTATCAGTACATGTTGCTATGTTTTTGTAAGCAAAACAATCTGAAAAACTAGCCCCATAAATCTTCACTGCAAAGGCTTGCACTGTTAGCCTCCCCAGACAAATATGTTACAATCCTCCTCCACATGAAACAGTTTATTTATTTATTTAAATAGTCTATTTTAACCTCTAACACTGTTTACTATTAGCTAGTAAAATTAATTTTTTCGAGGTAATTTGCCATGTTTTTTTTCCCCCAACAATGAAGCATTTTTCCCAGAATTCCAGAGTCATTCCTAACAGATGCAGAGCTGCAACCAACACACTTGTGCATCATGTGCAATTCACGTTTTCATGAATTGCATGTAACCGAAGCTAGCCTATAAAGTGCCGGTTCTGGTGCGCACATCATAGGTATTTGGGTACTGATCACTGGGAGTTTGCAGCAGCTACTGATGCCAGGCCAAAGGTTGAGGGTGTCCAAAGTAAGCCCCTGCTCCCAATCACCAAAACACACACATTTATCTCCTTGGCACAACGTGACACCCCCCCCCCCC
>CM044438.1:88379089-88436787 GCA_024363595.1 Xenopus borealis | reverse complement strand
AGAATAGCACTCAATAGTAAAACCCATGTCCCACTGCGTACTATTCAATTACATTGAGAACGAAAAACAACAGCCTGCCAGAAAGCATGTCCCTCCTAAAGTGCTGGCACAAGTCACAAGACCAGGGGCAGCTGGTAAATTGACAAAATGGCTATCCCCATGTCAGGTTTCAAAACTGAATATAAAAAAATCTGTTTGAAATGGATTTCATTGCAGAAGTCTGCTGGAGCAGCACTATTAACTGATGCGTTTTAAACAAAACATTTTCCCATGACAGTTTCCCTTTAACACTATTTAATTTTACTGCTTTATCTGTTATTGCATTCCTTCCTGCAGAAATCTACATAGTTTAAATACCCCATTCAAAAATATAAGCCATTATGATGAAAAAATGAATTTCCCATCCCTTGTGAAGTATGAAATGTACTTGCAATTATCAATTGCTACCTATACCCACTATGACAAAGATACGTTTTTTCATACGTCTCCTTCCCACACACGTACATGAACAAATCAGACAATTGATTCAATAACCTTTAAAGGACACAGCTGCTGGCTGGAGATGAGCAGAGATGAGGATTCCTAATGAAGGGGGACAAAATGACTGTAAATCAGCGTATTAGAAAGACAGAAATGAAAAGAATCCTAGAGTCAACTGATCTTTTCGTGTCCGCAGCCTTATTATTTATAAGAGTGTTTAAGTCTGTGTAAAGAGGATTCTGAATTATAATTTTAATTGATGTTGAACATGTCAGGCTTATTCTTTATGTAAAACCTCGAGCTGGAGATTTGCTTTTTAGCAAATTGTACAAAACTATGTGGATTTCCAAGTTTCTATTAAATGAATATATATCAGTTCCAGATTAACACTCCCTGGGTCCTAGACAAGGTAAAATCCTAGCCCATAGCATTCAATCAGAAAGTGGAATGTACTGGTTGCTGGTCTGAAACAACCCCTTTTACTGTTTGCTATGAGTTACAATGTCTGGTACAATTTGCAGGGCTCATTTGCAAAAACAGGCACACGTGAAAAGTGAAATTTTGGACATGAATGACCAGATTTCCAGCACGTACTTATGTTTAAATTCCAGACTTGGAGGCAAGTTTTGGTTGCATAAAAACCAGGTGTACTGCCAAACAGAGTTTAGAGTGAATAAGGGCTACCAAATAGCCAGTCACAACCCTTATTTGGAGGGTTTTTTTCATGTTTGAGTTGGTCCTCAACTGTTTTTACATTTGAATGTGCCTCATGGGTAAAAAAAAATTGGGGACCACTGGTGTAGGGGATTTAAAACAACAAATTAGTTGGTGGGTGGGTGACACTGATAGGGAAATTGGGACTGTAAGCTTCATTGAGGAAGCAACTGATGGAAGAACAGTCATTGTAAAGCTCTGCTTATATATATTATCGCCCAGAAGAAGAGGTGATTTTTCTCTGGGGCAACTAATCTCCCCGAATCTGATTGTGTTGATGAAGCCTAACTGGTTTCCAGATAACGGATCCTTTACCTGTACAAATAATAAGAAAATAGTCATGGTAAACTTGAACAGCGGATGATTTTATGTGAAAGAAAGTCTTTGTTGTTGACTTAAAGGCTTTGGTAAGTTTTCCTAGTGACTTACATAGGATAAACATTTGGTAAGAAACACTTCTTGGTACTGACTTGCAATATACAGTAAGGGGAAGATTTACTATTGGTCGAATTTCGAATATAAAAAAATTCGAAATTCGACCAAGGGAATAGTGGGGAAGTAAAATGCTTCGAATTCGACTATCGAATTTGAAGGATCTTACCCCAATTCGATCGAATATAAAAAATTGATCGAATATTCGAATCGAATTCAAATCAAATATTCGAACGATTTTAAGCGATCGATCGAATTTTTTAGATTCAATCAAAGATAATGATACCCAATTCGGTAGCTTTGATCTGGCGAAGTAGGTGGTCAAATAAAAATTTAAAGGGGAAGTTATTTGACCATCGAATATTCGAATAAAATTAAATTCGAATATTCGAATTAGAATATTCAATGGTCGAATATCTTCTAATTTGCATATTCGAAGATTCGAATTTAATACAAATTCGATCGAACTTCAAATTATTCACGTGAATTTTGTAAATCTACCCCTAAGTATACACAAAAATTCTTAAATGCTTCCATCAGTAAGTCATGGTTTTAAGGCTTTTCATCATTCAGAAAGTATTTCATTCCTTTATTGTTTTGCCCAAACTCTCAGCACTGCTAAATCATGACGAGACCTTACCTGGAATATAGAAAATTACTAAATTATACTTCAGCCTTAAATGCCATTTTATAAACTGTGCTGAACTACCTGAGTTTACAGCAGCCACTGCATAGTTGCCATTTATTTTCTGCAATTACACTCAAATTCTCCTACTGAATTCACCTAAAATATTACCATGCAATGTGGCAGTTTGTATACATACGTGTATGTTTTCCATCTCTGCTACTGTGTTGCAGTAGACTGCAGTAGACTTCTGAATCCCCTACTGGAAATTTACAAGATCATTGTGCTTTCTACCTGTTTTCTAAATGTTTTCCAAGTATTACTTTATTGGGAAGTTTACCCCAATAAACTAATTGCTCAGTTGTTGAAGCATTTGATTGGAAAAGCTCTTGCAACCAAATATGATCATAAAGCTTCAAAGTGCAGTAACACAAATTCTTGTGACCTTTGGGCGCATGCGCCGTAGATCAGGACCCGGCAAATGCCTCGTTCTGAGCATGCACCAGAAGACGCCGCTCACTACAGGAAGAAGACCACTCATGAGAAAATGGCAGCTGTTAACTCTGCTGGAGAGCACCTAGAAGGAGGAGTAAGTAACAAGTTAGGGGCATTTCCACCGGGGGGGAGGTAGGCCTGGGGGGATGAGGTAGGGGGGCTATGGGGGAGGGGGGAGGCATTTACTATGTATAAATATATAAGGGGACCATATAATAATCTCTTTAATGCTTTATTTACCAGTAGGTTTTTCCAGCTGACACAAGGTCACCCATTCCAATTAGAAGAAAGGAGGTTCCACCTAAATAACAGTGAGAGGTGTGAAGATGTGGAATTCTCTCCCTGTATTAGTCATACAGCCTGATACATAAGATAGCTTTAAGAAAGGGTTGGATGACTTTAGCAAGTGAGGGAATACAGGGTTATGGAAGATAGCTCATAGTACAAGTTAATCCAGGGACTAGTCCTGTTGCCATCTTGGAGTCAGGAAGGAATTTTTTCCCCTCTGAGGAAAATGGGAGAGGCTTCAAATGGGTTTTTTGCCTTCCTTTGGATCAGCTAGCAGTTAGGCAGGTTAAAATAGAGTTAAAAGGTTGAACTTGATGGAAGTGTGTCTTTTTTCAATCTAACTTACTATGTTACTATGTATGTATTAGTAAATTTACTCTATAAAAGTGTATATATTTAAAATTATCTCAAGCTCTTTCTGTTAACACTGGTATACTGTAAATATTTGAATATATGCCTTGTATATAGTAAAGTTGTATCTATTACTAAACATATCTGAAAAAGGCATGCCTATATAACTTGTCCATCATTCTGTTTCCTCATCATTAATTCTGCTACTGGCTGATCCAGCAGATACTAAGTTGCCTAAGGCAGCAAACACATTGGGGTTTAATGCTATAAAAACTCAAACCCTCTGCCTTTCTACAGTTGATTTCATCCAGAATCATGTCACCAATCCTTTATAGTGTTAATGATTGATAGCATGCACGGTGGCGGATGTGGAACGCACGTCTGTAGATTCCGACATATGCTGGTGGGCAGCAGTTTGCAGACGCATGTGTCAGAGTTGGATCTGATCAGTGATGTTTGAGCAACAGCATTGCTATAAAATATTATACTTCATTTCCCTCAGCATATCATTTAGCTGTAAAAATAATTGTAAAGATTGCAGAGACTTACAGATGGCATGCAAATACAATCTCTGCTCAGTTCTGGCTTTGTAGGGATGTTAAGAAGCAGCGCAGAATGTAGATCTTCTGGAGTTCAGGATTTATTCATGAAACCAAGAATGGTCTCCAGTGGAACAGCCTCTTTCATTTTTATTCATTAAGTCTCTGGTTTCCAGTATCTCAGCCATTGAAAGCAAACCATAGAAAGCTAATTGATTTTTAAAAAACTTCATCATCCTGGATAAGTAAAGCGGTTGCCAAATTGCACTTACTCTTTACAGTAAGCATATTCAACAGGATGGTGCCCATCAGTATCTATGTAAGTCTAATCATGAACTTGGTGGTAAATGGGTTGAACACTGCGCTCGGTGTATAACAATTGCTTTAATGCAGCACCACTTAAAGTGGACCCGTCACCCAGACACAAAAATCTGTATAATAAAAGTCCTTTTCAAATTAAACATGAAATCTAATTTCAAATTTTTTAAAGCATTCATAGTTGTTTTAAGCTCATTTAAAAATCTCAGCTGTCAATCAAATATTGTCTTTGAATATAAAGCACTGGCACTCGGTAGCATTTCAACAGGGGTGATCCCCTATGTGTTTAATGAGTCATGCAAACAACACAACATTTCGGGGGCTGTCCCCTTCGTCAGGTGATGACGAAGGGGACAGCCCCCGAAACGTTGTGTTGTTTGCATGACTCATTAAACACATAGGGGATCACCCCTGTTGAAATGCTACCGAGTGCCAGTGCTTTATATTCAAGGATTGATACAGATTGGGATTGCCGTATCCCTAAAGAACTGGGCACCGAGCGCTAGTTCACAGGAAGGCCAGGGAGTGCAAGTGTGTATCCTTATAGAATCAAATATTGTCTGCCACTCCTCTATACCTTAGGCGTAGAGGCGGGGCATTTAATTACTTTCACTTTCCATTCAGCACTTCCTAGATGCCACTGCTCTCCACACATTCCCCCACTTCTCTTAACCATTTAATTGTGTAGCCAGGACATGGGGATAGACATCAGACCCCCCATTCTGGTACACAAAAAAGATTCTGAGATGATACAAGGCTTGCCTTAATAACAGTGTCCACAAAATGGCTCCTGCCTGCTTGCTATAATTATGAATTCCCAGACTGAAGAAAACAAGACTAAAATAATTTATATAGTGTAATTAATGTTGATTTTTCTTGACTAATGTGATAAAATATAATTTTGAATATTTTTTGTGGTGACGGGTCCACATTAATATGTGGGATCCACTTGTCCACAAAAACAATATATGGAATAAAATAGGTAGAGGTGCGCTCCATAGGCTTTGATCTACAGTGAGAGAGAGCACCAATAGTATAATACTGTCGGGTAAAGGGATAACCCTTTATTATACTATTAGTGCTCTCTCTCCCACTGTAGATAAAAGCCTCTGGAGCACACCTCTACCTATTTTATTCCTAATCATGAACCTGCAATGTAGTTATGTGATTTTACATATGGTCGGTGTATAGAAACTTTATTCACATGTTGCCTTTATTACTAACTTTGGCATTATATGTAAACATTGTTGTGACAGGTATGGGATTTGTTATCCAGAAACCCTGAAGCTCTGAATTACAGAATTTCCATCTCCCATAGACTCCATTATAATAAAATAATCCATATTTTTGAAAATGATTAAATTTTTTTCTGATATAATAAAACAGTAACTTGATCCAAATTAAGATATAAATAATCCTTATTGGAAGTAAAGCAAGCTTTTTGGATGTTTACATTATTTTCTAGTAAACTTATAGTAGGAAAATCCAAATTACAGAAAGAAATCCAGAAAACCCCAGATCCCAAGCATTCTGGATAACAGGTCACATGCCTGTATAATCCTTTATTTTGTAGAGTGTTATCATGAGAAGCAGAGCTTTACAATGACTGTTCTTCCATCAGTTGCTTCCCCAATGAAACTTACAGTCCCAATTTCCCTATTGACCCACCCACACATGCACACGTAAACCCCCAAACCAGGATCAATCTTAATTAGGAGCCAATTAACTACCAACTATTGTTTTCCAGTGTGGGAGGAATAAACGCAAACACAGGGAGAAGATGCAAAGTCAATGATGATCATGTCTTGTTCCTAAAACGCAATGCAAAGCAGCCTCAGTCTTCTGTGTGTTGCATTGAAATATGTCTTACAATGGTCATAGAACAAGACTAATACATGCAGCATATATTCCATTATTTTAAAAGTAAATTAATTACAATATTAAATGAAATAACATATTGAAAACCAAAGCAATGCTACTAATAATGTGGCAAACACTAGTATCTGTTCTGCATGTGTGCCAGATAAAACCTAGATACAGCCTGTTAAATCTGTTATAAAGAAACTCGTTATACACAAAACTCAAAATTATGGGAGATTCACTGTTTTAAAAATGATTTCCTTTTTTCTCTGAAATAATAACACAGTACTGTGTACTGGATCCCAACTAAGATATAATTAATCCTTATGGGGATAAAGCAATTGCATATTTTCACCTTGCCCACACATATTTCTGTTTTTTGTTTTCTTGGCATTAATAACATGGAATCTGATTATCCCCACATCACTGTTTTATTACTGACTTATAAAATGCAAGAAAAGGGGCATTATTAAATATACAACCACATTAGCTAAACGGAACAGACAGAAATATTTAACTAAACTTCACAGCTAAACATTTCCCCCCAGGAATCTTATCATAACTAATTGAACAGATAAACTAGCAGTCTAGTAACAGGAAATATGCATGTTTATAATCTATGCTGAAGTTTCCAGGCGATTTCTTCTTATCTTGTATGTTCCTTTGTATTTCCTGAGCAAATTTACATGTTTTCCGAGGCACTTAGGAATGGCAGCTCATAAATGTCACTCACGCTATCCACTGCTATGAATTTCTCCCTTTTTTTCTCAGCTATTAAATGCAAACTGCTCTGTAAAATATTATCTTTCTCTTAATGCGTTCATATGGCACTGGGGTTTCCATCCTTCAGACAGAAGAGGTCCTCCCTTTGGTCCTCTCTTTCACAAGCTCTTCCATCCACAAACACATCAGCAGTGAATGCAGATGTGCAGAACTTAACCAAGCAGCTCAGTACCTACTTAACTTTCGCTTAGCCGCTGGGAAGGACTAATTTAGTACCACATGAAAATATCAAGGTATATTCATCATTTGAGAAAGATAGGAAGATTAATTTCTGAACAAGTTCACATATGTCATTTTCTCTCTCAACTAGTAGAACACAACTCCCCAAACCCCAATAATTTGTGCACCTCTGTTTCTGAGCAGCAGCACTGTAACATCTTTAATACATCTAGTCCCAAAAATTTGACTCTTACTTAAATGAGGAATTGGAGATGGTCTTAGGCTCATAAAACATCGGCTATATGCTCTGGTGGTGTTTTATTCCAGACAGCAGAAAAGTGTCCAACCATTGCTAAGGAGCCAGCCACTAGACTGATTTCCAAGAAAACTAATAAAAGGATCCCTTGGGAAATGCTTGTGGAGAATATGTATCATAACCCTTAAAGGAAAACTATACCTCCAAAATGAATACTTTAGCAACAGATAGGGGCAGATTTACTAAGGGTCGAATTGTCGAGGGCTATTAGCCCTCGAATTCGACTGGCGAATATTTGGCGAATAAATATATCGCCAAAATCGAATGGAATATTCGCCAGTTTTGAGCGTATATTCGACTATTAACCAGAATTGTACGATCGAATAGTCGCAGGAATTGTCACAGGAAAAAGCTTGGATATTGACCAAAATCGTACGAATCGAATGTTCGAAGTGTTTGATCGTACGATTGAAATTCGGCAAAAGACTTCCCATAGGCTTCTATTGCAAGTTGGTAGGTTCAATCTGGCAAAGTAGGCAGTCGAATAAAAATTTAAAGGGCAGGTTCTTCAACTGGCGAATAGTCGAGCGCTCGGATATATATTTATTCGGTTTATTCAATCTATTCGATGCGCCAGAATATTCTATATTCGATGGTCGAAAATACTTAATTTGCATATTCGAATAGTCGCACGATCGAATTGAGACTATTCGCGGGCTATTCGCGACTATTCGCGCGAATATTCGAATCCTTCACACGGATTCAGTAAATCTGCCCCATAGTGTATATCATATTAAGTGACATATTAAAGAATCGTTTCAAACTGGAATACAGTGTATATTTAAGTAAATGTAGGGACCCTGAGATTTGGGTGTAGTTTACTCAGGCAGTTTCCCCTTTGTATTAGGACACCTAAGGGTCATTTAGTTAACTCAGGCAGCTTTGACCCTTTTCCTGGGTCTAGATCAATTCAAGGGATTTGGCCACAAGGTGGCATAGTTTAAAAGTATAAAAGGGTTTAGCCCCATGTGCTCGGGGTCTTACTCCTGGTACCGTACCTCCCAGAGAGGTGTTACAGGACCAGGGCTCTGGTTCCTTGAAAGTTAAGTTTAGCCAGTAGTTGTAGTTACTGTGATAGTAACTGGAGGAGTGAAAGACAGCTTAGGGTAGCTATAGAGCAACTGTAGCTCCACCAAGGAGAAATATTGGGGTTAGGACCTCGTGGTATGTAAACCATTAGATCAGGGATTACAGTGGGTGAGTTGAGGACCGATAGGGTACCAAGACCCCAGGCTGAATACAGTGGGTGAGGTGAGGACCAGATAGGGTACCAAGACCCAAGACCCCAGGCTGAATACAGTGGGTGAGGTGAGGACCAAATTGGGTGCAAAAAAACAAGACCCCAGGCTGTGAAATCCAGGACCTAGTGCTATCCACCTGAGAGGAGATATTACCTAGTGAGACGGTAATTATCCTGTGAAGCATTGCTGTGGGCTATTTTCATTGCTTATTGTCTATCTCAGAATATAGGTTGAATAGAATATAGGTCCCCCTGGAGGGGTTATCAAAGTATCATACTACTCTGTTCAGATCAATAAATCAGTTAAAGTTTTGTTGCAAAAACTGTCTGACTGAATTGTCTGCTGCACTGAACAACACCAGGTACCAGGAGTTGCAGGTAGTTGCACAGGTACACTAGGGGTCCCAAGCTAAGCAGTTGAGTCTGGTCACACACAGCCACAAATCCACAGCCAAAGTGCACTCAAGGGTGTGCTACATAAATATTGCCCTTTTACATCTCTTGCCTTGAACCACCATTTCGTGATGGTCTGTGTGCTGCCTCAGAGATCCCCTGACTAGAAATACAGTAGCTCTAACTGTAACAGGAAGAAGTGTGGGAGTAAAAGAAAGAACTTTGTTCATTAATTGGCACATGTGACCTAACATGTATGTTTCCTTGTAAGTCTCATCTGCAATCCAGAGACACCTAAGCAGACTTGTTAGTCTCCACAAATTTCTTCTTCTACAAAACTGATAACTCTAATACTGTACATGTCCTATTTTGGCTCTATAATAATGAATAGCATTTTAGTTGTTCTTGGTTTAAAGTAACAATTGTCTTGCTTGAGACAGCAAAATAATGTACGTGCTGCACGAAAAGCAGAAGAATGCAATTTTACTCTCACTATGAACTTTGAAATGACTGCACTGCATTCAAAATAATTAGCCTTACAGCTGTATGAAAAGCTTCCACAGCTATAAAAAGATTTGCCATGATTGTAGATATATATATAGATATATATATATATATATAATAGTCCAATTAAAGCACTCACGGCATTGGCCATCAAGCATGTATCAAAGTATTTTTATTCGTGCATGGTGCATCACCCGGCGAATAACCTATTGAGTGGTGAGTGCCAATGTACACTATATATATAAATATATATATATATATACAATATCAAAACAGGGGGGTTGTGGGAGCACTCTAAAGGCTTTAAAGTATGTATAAGTATTATAAATGCTAATGCATATACACCCAAAACAGGGGTTATTTTGTTACAAAGTTATGATTCCCTGTTTTGGGTGTATATACATTAGCATTTATAATACTTATATATACTTTAAAGCCTTTAGAGTGCTCCCACAACCCCCCTGTTTTGATATTGTATGTATAGCTGGAAGCTGTGGCGTAGCTTCAGAGGTTGTAGCACCCCATACCCCCCCTTAAACTAGTGGTGATCCTATGCTTTTAAAATTGGGCGTTTGTTTTGGGAATATCTCTCCTTTAAAAGCCTGATTGCTGGCTGGGGAGGATTTAGCCCTCAGTGTAAAAACAGCGTTCAACGGACATTGATTACAGATAATGTAAAAAACATGTTAGGGACCGCCATTCGGGGTTTACCTTGACATGGTATGGTCGCTTATCAATTTTATGATCATAACATTGTAACAAAATAACCCCTGTTTTGGGTCTATATAAATTAGCATTTATAATACTTATATATACTTTAAAGCCTTTAGAGTGCTCCCACAACCCCCCTGTTTTGATATTAAATATATATATATATATATGTAACGCTTTTCTGGGCTATATACAGCACACCCAGATTTAATGTCCAGCTAGTAATAGGCAAGCATGGGTTGCACTGCGACCTACACAACAGGGCAGGGCCTTCACCATGTGGAAGCGATCCTTTAGGAGTTAGTATAACTACAATACCCAGGCAAACTGTATAATAAAAGATGAAATGGGCGCCAGGAGGTTCTTTAAAACAACAGACGAACGTTTCTTAGCACAAGGCAATATCCCCAGGTTTAAATACTCACACACTGGAGCTTTCACAGAACATAACAGAGGTTACACAGGCGTAGTATAGATGTCAGCCGATATTCCTACACACACCCCAAGGAGACTATCTCTCAGAGCCCTGAGAGACAAGGGTACATCCATTCCTCTACAAAGTGCCTGTTGCCGAAAGGGACTATTAGGAACACCAGGTAAGGCCCAATAGCTGCTGCTATAATATCCCTGCACTAAAAGCAACACGGGGGAAGCTTTGTAAGGAAGATCTCTTCCTACTAATTCTCCTTGGTGGAACACACACTGTTCATACTAGATATCCTGACTATCTTTCTCTCCCTAAAGAGACTATTACAGTACTACCCTGCTCTTACTAAACCTTGTTCACGGGGTGGCCTGGTCCCGGACTCACCCACTAAAGGTGCTGGTCCCTTTAGGGTCACGTGGCTTTACTGGGGCTTTCCTGCTCCCAGGCTCAATGGTACATCCAGTTGATCCAGATCCAAAACCTATGGGTCCCTACATATATATAAAGCTATTTATCATGATCCACACTATTAGGCTTAGTCCAGAAGGGGAGATTCGGGGGCGATCCATCGCCTGGTGACTTCTCGCCGCGACGGATCGCCCCCGAATCTCCCCGAATAGCTAGGCACCAATGCGCACCGGCATAGCTTAAAAACGCTGGCGCGTGTTCACACGGAGCGGCGCGATTTTTAAAATCGCTCCAAATTGCCTGGAGAGCTTAAAAATTACTTGAATGTATTCTCTGCATGAAGTTTCTTTGTTCTTTGTGCTAATGTACAAAACCATGTACTCAGAGGAACCCAATGGATTGGCCCACTTTCTGCAACAGAACATAACTGCAATACATAAACCCAGTGTACAGTGCAGCTGCCATATAATGATTGTGGGGGGGGCATACCAGAACTATGTGATAGAAGTCATTTGCCAGTTAGAATTCACAGATGCAATAATCATCTTCTTAAACTATAAAAACGGAACTTAGCAGGGTCATGGCTATTGCAAACTGATTACATCTACATTGAGGAATCCACTTACCTTAGTCTTATCAGGGACAATCTTTTAATAGCATGTATGGGAACTTTAGCTTAGATACAGGGCTGAATTCCATTCAGTGGGACAGCTTTTTTTATTCATCTCATGAAAACGCATTAGAAGTCTATAGAGAAATCTGGAACTGAATGATCCCATATGTATTATTACAGATATTGGATCCCTTATGCGGAAATCCAGAAAGCTCCGAATTACGGAATGGCCGTCTCCCATAGACTCCATTATAATGAAATAATCCAAATTTTTAAAAATTATTTCCTTTTTCTCTGTAATAATAAAACAGTAGCTTGTAGTTGATCCAAACTAAGATATCATTAATGATTATTTGGAAGCAAAACCAGCCTATTGGGTTTATTTAATGTTTACATGATTTTCTAGTAGATGTTGGGGCAGATTTACTAAATTCGTGTGAATGATTTGAAATTCAATCAAATTTTCAAAAAGATTAATTTTTTTTGAATAATTTTTGTGGCCACTTCGACCATCAAATTTTGAAAATTCAATCGAATCGAATCATTAAAATAGATCGAATAAAAATCTATTCGATTATTCAAACATTCGACAGTCGAATTACTTGCCCTTTCAATTTTTATTCGACTGCTTAGTTCAACCAGATTAAACCTACCGAATTGCTATACTTCCCTATGGGAAGCTCCCATAGCAATTTTCTACGTTTTTTAGACCAAATAAAAAAAATTCGCTCGCATGGTCCGATTTTATCGTTCTATCGAATTTTTTCTATTCGATCGTTCGATTGGTCGAATAACGTTAAAATCCTTCGAATTTGATATTAGAATTCGAAAGATTTTAATTCTATTAAAATTCAGTGGTAGAATTCTAGGGTTTTTTAACCCTTGAATTCGACCCTTAGTAAATCTGCCCCTTAATTTATGAAGATCCAAATTACGGGAAGATTTGTTATCCGGCAAACCCCAGGTCACGAGCATTCTGGATAATATATTCTAAACCTGTAGTAGTAATACCCTTAACCAAATGTCTAAACAAGGAGAGGTTACTACAATTACTAACTGTTTTTTTAGCATGCACAATTATGATGGAATTTTGTATTGTAGGATTAAACCTAGTCAACTGTGCTTTGCATATAAATAAATGAAGCCCATTATCCTCTATTTGAGAAATGAAACAAGCAGTTGCCCAACTCTCCTCATATTGCAGTTATAGGAGTTTGAAAAGAAAACTTGAAACTTAAGTCTTGAAACTTGAAACTTTAGTGAATTAGCGGCGGACTTGTGAAAATTCACCTGGCGAACTGTGGCAAATTGCAGAGGCGAAGGCGTCGCTAGCGAATTTCCGCACAATTTGCCCCATAGACTCCATTTTGTATAAATAATCCAAATCTTTAAAAATTATTTCCTTTTTCTCTGTAATAATAAACAGAACCTTGCACTTGATCCAAACTATGGTATAATTAATCCTCATTGGAAGCATAACTAGCTCATTGGGTTTATTTAATGTTTATATGATAGCTAGTATACTTGGGGGCATATTTACGAAAATTCATGTGAAATGATAGAAGTTCGATCGAATTAGGATTGTAAATTGAAATCGGATATGCAAATTTGGCCTCTTCGATCATCGAATATCGAATAGATCGAATGATTGGATATTCGATAATTCGATCATTCGATGATCGAAGGAATCAAAATTTTAAAGTTATTCGACTGCCAGATTGAACCTACTGAATTGTAATAGAAGCCTATGGGAAGCTCCCCATAGGCCTCTGAGGCTAAGTCCTGCTCAAATACCATTCATACGATCGTAGCTTTCAATTGTTCAAATCGTACGAATTTTCCGGACGCTCAAAGGAAATTTCAAGATTTCTTCGTGAAATCGAACGATCAGTATCCGATCATACGAATTCATTGAGAAATCGTATAGCGAGCAAAATGATAGCCTTAAACAATTCGATAAGCATTCAATGGTCGAATGCTTATCGAATTTCGAATTTGGTCGAGCTAATTTTGGGGGATAACAGTAAATTTGCCCCTTAAAGTATGAAGATCCAAATTACGTAAAGATCCTTATCCAGAACACCCTAGGTCCCATGCATTCTGGATAACAGGTCCCATACCTGCTCTTTTTAAGAAGTGTACCATTCACATGAGCGTTACTGTTCTTTTACTCTCCCAGAGTACTGTGAAAAACTAAAATTTGACCTGCAAAATGATCATAGTTAGGCTTCTACTGGTATTTGGTAGGTTCAATCTGGCAAAAATACAATGCTCTAATGTCAATCATAAATATAACATATACCTAATAATTAAGTTAAAAACAGAAACTTTCCTCCAGTATATGACATTGTTTCACTCACAATTAGGGGCAAATTTACTAAAATTCCCCAAAAATCCCTCGAATTCCCTCGATATTTGATAAGAATTCGACTATGCTTATTGAATAGTTTTAGGCTATCATTTTGCTTGATATTCGATATCTCGATGAATTCGTACGATCGGATACCGATCGTTCGATTTCACAAAAAATTATACTTTTGCCTTCGAGCCTCCGAAAAATTAGTACGATCAAGGCATTCAATTGTACGAATGGTATCCGAGCAGGACTTAGCGAATGAAGCCTATGGGGGGGTTCCCATAGGCTTCTATTGGTATTTGGTAGGTTCAATCTGGCGAAGTAGGCATTCAAAGGATTTTAAAATTTGAAATCCTTCAATCATCGAATGATCAAATTATCAAATATCCGATCATTCGATCTATTCGATAATTCGGTATTCGTTGAACGAAGAGGCCGAATTTGAATATTCGAATATCCTAAAAAACCGTACGTTTGGAATTTGATTGAACTTCGATCTCTTCACATGAATTTTGTAAATTTGCCCCTAAATGTTACCTATAGGTCATGTTGATCATTTTTTGCTGAGAGGTTTGTTTTTGTATATAATTGTTAGTTGAAGTTCCTAAGCCTGACTCTCTGACACTCTGACTTTGCCAACCTGACTGTCCCATTTCAGCCTGTTAGTTACAGTTTCTAATGCTAACGGACTCCTGCTGCACAAATATGGCAGCCCCCTCATACAGGAACATGGGGGATCAATGTAAAAGCATCATGCAAGTACTTAATGGCAAAGTTTGAAGTAGTTTTCAAAGCCAATATTATTATAGATGTAAAAAAGAGTTTAATTTCAGGTGTCAGTATCTCTTTAAATCAAACTGTGTACCATATTCCATAGGCAGGTGTAGTCTTTCTACTTCTAGTTCTGCACACAATCCTTTTGAGGTATGAGGAAAAAGAATCTGGATTTGAGTGGAATACTGGGCCCCCAAGTAAAATAAGATTTTTGAGCACAAATCAGATTACCTTGTTTGATGATTCTGTGAGTGGACCTTAAATTTCAGAATAGTCCTTTTTTTGCAAGGTGCCATTGTCAGCCCTCTACTGTCAAAATAATGATTTATCTCTTAATAGTTTACATGAGATGCACATTTACATGAGATGTTTGTTTTGCTGCTATGTAGAGTTATCCTTTAATTCTCTATTTTGTGGAGTATGTCTGAATTGCCTTGGTCTTTTCTTTGGAGGGTTTACTCAGAGACAAATACAGTCACATGGGGTGATTTTAATGGGTGGCACATGTTACTTGAGTGAAGAAAGTAACAATAGGGGGTAGAGCAGATAATATGGCTGACAAGGACATGAGGGTGTGCCAGAAGCCTCTAATGATATACAATTACAAGAAGTGTTTGCGATGCTGCAACAACACATTTCTAGTCTTTGTCTTCTAATCCAAACAGGTTCTTCAGTATCTTTATTTTAGCAGTCTACTACTGATCACATTGACACCAAGTTAGGGATTATATTGCAATCTTCTCAGAACAATCCTTTTCACTTTTTATATGACTGCACAAATAGAGAAGTCACGTAACTCCTTTCTTCTTCCGACCCTACTACTTGACTGCTTGGTCCTTTCTCCTTATATGTTGCTTTTTCTTTCTACTGCATTCATTTTCAAAAAAACTTTAATTATCTCTCTTAAATCTACCTGCCACTGTCTAAAGTTTCTTAAAAGGCCAACTGTGCAGCAAAGAGGGTGAAGCATTCCTGCGGTGCCAGAAATGAACATGCAGAGGTTTACTCTTCATGTTTTAAATGGTACATTCCATGTTTCTTGCATGGAAGGGGACACAGCATATGCCTAATGGCCAACCCCAACTTATCTATGCTCAAAATGCTACATCAATTTTTGTCAGCCTCGTATGGAGGATAAGCATTTGAAAGGGGAACAAACCCCAATCCTGATACAAGAACTGTTGACACATTATTTTCTAAACCATTGTAATGAGCAACTAATGCTTAGCACAATCTACTGATGAACTGAAGGCATGCATCTGCACAGTATCATAAGCAGGCACATAAATGTAGGATATAGGTCAACAGATAAGTTATTACATTTATTTTGTAAGCACTGAAATAAAATTTGATTTAGTGGGCTACTGGTCCTTAAACCAGATAGTACAGGTCAATATGGCCCACAGACTACAAGATAAATAGCCGTTTTTGTCAATGGATCTTTGCTAAATATTCCACTTATGTCTAATAAAACAATGGAGTATTTTGCATTTTGTGGGTACGGTTATGAATGAATTATTTCATTATCTGCTCATCATCTTGATCCAGCTTATAAAGGGTTGTACCAAGGGGAGCTGGTATAGACTCTCGGAGGAGGGAACAGCCTCAGTAACTGGTGTGTCTTTTTAATTAGATTTGTCAGATAATTTTCTTATGTATGAAGGTTAGCTATATCCTAGAGACTTTGGTTCTGGATACTACACTGCTTTGTGTCCTGTACTGTAGAAATGAATACAGAGCATGGTCCTATGTAAACAAATTCATCATAACCCATAAGGGGAAAAAAAGTTTCCTTCCTTATCATTCGATGGACGCAAAACCTCTCAGATGAAATGTGTCCATATGTAGATGATGAAGGTAAAATTATTCCAGCAGTTAGAAAAGAGAAGGGGACCACAGGGGTATAAAGAGGAAATGAGACTATGAGACAGAGAGTAAAACGTGAAAGGAGCTTCAGATAGCTGAGTGTGCAGGTAAAAATAAAACACTAGAAAACCCAGGTGGATTTTGGGCAAGCTGTTCTCATCAAGTCTGCTACTCCCTCCTGTCACAGCAACTGTCAGACGGGCCCCGCTCATAATGAAAGGAAAAATATTTTATTCAGATTTATTAATTTGAAAATGAAGCACGCCTGTCGGCAGAGGGACAGCTCCTCTCAATCTGTCATCGTTGAACCACGCGGTGCTGACACGGGGAATCATTCGTCTTGTCTACACTGACAGTCGGATCTCTCCCTTAGCTCTTCTTGGGGGATCACCCTGGGATTTAAAAAAAACGGATAAAACACATTCCGACACAGAACAGCCTCTTTATTAATGTAAATTACACAAGGAGGGAAAAATATAAGGTAGTGACAAAATAAATAAATAAATGTGCCATGCTTTCTCAGTATTCAGTCCCCTCTCGTTTTAATTTATAGACATTTCCAGTCTTTAATGCAATGGAGCAGAGTCTAATATGACACTAATGGACAGTTCCTACTTTCCAATGATCTCCCCGCCATCATGCTATGTAGAATAAAATCCTAGATTTTTCAAGCTGCAGGAAATTACTCATTACAGTCTCAGTTCCTTTGATATGTGACGGAGCCTGGGTTTAAGCAGAGAATGCTTTATACTTTAATAACTAGGCCCCAGGGCCTACAACACATTTGTTTCATTTTGTATATGTAGGTGGCGTTGTTTGTTCTTATTTTTCTGGGTTTTTCACAGTGCAGTAGAGAATGGCGTCACATTTTTGGAAAAGGATAATCATTTATAAGGAAAAAAAAATCACTGCTGCTTTCTTACAAAACATTGGTGGGAATTTAAAAATAAAATACAGTTCAGATTAAAGTTAAGATGTATGGTTTTGTTTTAAGGCAGATGTCTCTATTACTCTATGATTGGGGTCTGCCATACTAATTTTTTTTAAGCTGAACAAAAGAAAACTTCTCTGTAAATTCTAGTGAAGTTGTGGTCCCCACTGAGTTGGAGACTGCCTTATTCTGGCACTTAAGGCACTGGGGGTCATTTATCAACACTGGGCAAATTTGGCCATGGGCAGTAACCCATGGCAACCAATCAAATAGCTGCATTCATTGTTCTACTTGTAGCTGGCTTTAAAAATCTAATCACTGATTGGTTGCTATAGGTAACTACCCATGGGCAAATTTGCCCAGCGATGATAAATGAGCCCCAGTATCAGCTATTGCTCTAAATGAGGCGCAAGCAGTTGTCAGGCCTCACCAGATTTGCAAGCAGTTGCAAGGCCATACCAGATATTCTCTGGTTACAGGTATGGGACCTATTATCCAGAATCATTGGGACCTGGGGCTTGCCGGATAATGAGTCTTTCCGTAACTTGGATCTTCATACCTTAATAGACACATCTCACTAATCAGTCCACATCCAGCATGCATAATTAAACAAGGACCATCACGAAAACCATGTAAACATGTAAACTCAACAGGCTGGTTTTACGTCCAATAAGGATTAATTATATCTTAGTTGGGATCAAGTTGGGATCAAGTACACGCTACTGTTTTATTATTACAGAGAAAAAGGAAATCGTTTATAAAATTTTGGATTATATCATTATAATGGAGTCTATGGGAGACGGTCCTTTCCGTAATTCGCAACTTTCTGCTTAACGGGTTGCTGGATAATGGGTCCCATACCTGTACAAGTTAGACTGGCCTTACAGTTGGAGAATCATGGTTATGACATCAATTTTATTTTCAAATGTATTTCATATTGCTTCTTCCTTGATTTGACTACTTGACAAGGATTGAACTTTGCAAGTTCTCAGCCTACAGCCTACCTTGATTGACTAGGCTTGACTTTTCCATAATTGTAGACAGCACTGATATAGGTTCATAAAAGTAGTAACCAAGCCTCCTGTCCAGGAAGGTCTTACATGCTACGTATTGAGGGTATTCAGACTGTGGTGGTATCGGTGCTAAGCACACATTTAGGAATGTAGCACATAATGATTAGTGATGTGTGAATCTGACCTGAAATGGCAGAAAATTTCCCAAATGTATTGAAGTCTATAGGCAAAAACGTTTTTGACATGCAACATTTTTTTTCTTCCGTTGGAGTCTGTGGGTGTCTTTTTCATGGCAAAACCTGGTGAAAACTTTCACTCATCACTAATAATGATAAGTGCACAAACCACCATGTTTTTTCACTACAGCAGCATTGTGGCTGCTAATTGTTTCCAGTGCAATTGTGTGCAATACAACAAAATACACACTAATTACCTTGCTTAGACAACATTTTCATACATGGCTTCACTTCACTTCCCCGGCACCAGTGCAGACAGTGTTAGAGCTCAGTGCTCCATTTGCTACTTAGTTGTGGCTATTGCCAAAGGAATCCTTGAATGACCAAGTTCAGGGTGGCATTAATTCTAGGGTTCCCATGTATCAATTCCTAAAAGTGGACTGGACAAGCAGATTTGCAGTCCCACAAGTAGGTTTGGTTGCAAGTAACTTTTATGAATACAGGCACAATTTTGCACCCATTTTAGCTTGCCACACATTGTATGTTTCCAAAAAAACTCTAATGGTTTCAGGCAAGATTTGAGCAACAGGCATTTTCATATTTTGCCCATAGAGGGTAATATTTTCACTTTACCTCTGTGTTTCACCTTTAGCTATGGACTATTGTGGCTAAAGTAGCACCTTGCCATCTTACCTATTAGGGCACCAAGGGAAAAAAACACACGGAAACAGTATCTATAAATCCCCATATTTCGCTCATCTTTGCTGACAGTTTCTTTATGCAATAGCAAGCAAATTATTTATTCTGAACACCCTGGTTCCTTTTGGCTGCAACAACATATTTTCTCACTAACATTGTCGCAGATGACAACGTTACAGATATCTGCACCTGCAAAAAGGGTTAATGAGAAAAAATTATCCATCTGGTTTATTGCATGTATTGCATGTACGATGCATTTTTTTGTGTTTTTTCTGTATTTCTTAAAACCTCTAAAAATTCAAAAATGATTAAGTGAAAAAAACACAAAAAACTTTAATACAAAAGTTGGTAAAAGTTGCCAAGATGTTATAGAAGTCAGTGGGAGCTACTCCGGACTGCTTTTAATTTGATTCAGACTTTTAGGGTTTTTCAGATTCTTTTTCACTAGTAGTTGTGTGAAACTTAAGAATCCCATTTTTAGAGGTTTTCGAGGTATTTGCAATTTTAAGCACATTTAAGTACATTTGCACTTTTTATATTTGGATTTTTTTAATAAATTCAATTACATTCTTGGTTTTACAGCTTGTGAGTTTAGTTGTAGTTTCAAAAACCACAACCTTCAGTTGCTGGTCATTTTGAACTGAAAATTCTGACCCAAGTGCCCCATTAGCATGGTAAACGGAAGGTGCCTCTGTCCTCTTACTTCTTTTAAAGGGACTCTGTCATGATTTTTATAATGTAGCTTTTATTTTTAAATTACACTGTTTACACTGCAAGTAATTCACTTTACCATATAAAATTTAATTCCTGAACCAGCATGTGTGTTTTTTTAGATCGATTATAAAGTCTTCTGACAATAATCGGCTCCTTTCCTACCATACACGCACCGAATGTTGTACGAAACTTCATTTAGTATGATATTATCTGTGCGTCTATGGCCACATTTAGGGAGCTGCTACCTGGTTACCTTCCCATTGTTCTGTTGTCAGGCTGCTATGGGTGGATAGGGATGTGATATCACTCCCACTTGTAGTACAGCAGTAAAAGTGACTGAAGTTCATAAGAACACAAGTCACATGACTGGGGCAGCTGGGAAGCTGACAATATATCTAGCCCCATGTCAGATTTCAAAATTAAGTATAAAAAAATCGTTTTGCTCTTTTGAGAAATTGATTTCAGTGCAGAATGTTGTTGGAGCAGCACTATTGACTGATGTGTTTTGAAAAAAACATTTTTCCCATGACAGTATCCCTTTAATATCCAGTCATATTCAGTATATAATATAAAGGTATCTCGGATTTATAATTTACAAGATATATCTCTGAATGTATCTTGCCGTTTTCATTCTTGGGTATGCACCATTTGTTGATGAACTGCATGAAAACCTTTTCATACCATCATGGTAAAAAACTTACTTAAAAATCAGAAATATTTCTTTCAAATAAAGAGAACACTGATTTGCCAATTGGTTGAATGGATCATGGCATCTGTGAGCTCCCACTGAAAAAAAAAGCAGGCAATGAAAATGTGACAAATATTTACAAATATCATGTTTTTTGCAGCAAACGAAACTAAAGGCACAACATTTGTCCAGATGCAGTAACCAATAAGATGTTAGCTTTTGAACATATGCTGATGGCATCAGGGAGTGAGGCATTGGGAGCATGTCAAAACTGGAGGGTGGGACACCAGGCCTGGACTGGCAATCTGTGGGTTCTGGCAAATGGTCTGATGGGCCGCTTGCTTTAAAATGTAAATGGGCTGCTCACCTAAAAATGTATATTTGGTCTGTCTTTAATATGTTAATGAGCCAATCACTTTAGAAATGTAAATAAACTGTCCATAATAGCCAGTCACAGCTAAGCTGATGCCTGCATTTGTTAGTGCATATGTCAGTACTGACATATAAGAGAAACCAGGAGTTCTGTCCAACTTCAGTTAGTAATATTAGAGTTGCTTACTTTATACCCAATCCCTTATGCTTATGATAGGTATGTTGGCAACAGGAGGATCCATGCTCAGAACAATCACTTCAGCCTGCATATGAAACACTGTGATATGTAGCATTAATTGCATGTCTCTTCAAGTATGACATACTTTGGCCCTGTGTATTTGCCAGGGTACATGGTCTAGCTGGGAACACACAAAGGAAAATTTAGAATATACTGTAAGTATAGGGTCACTAATCCATCAGATAGAATAGTTGTGATAGAAACTAGGGTGAGATATTTGTTGCAAGGGCCAGTTCCAGCACATAGGGTGTATAATATTGCTGGGGATTATATGGTAATGGACTCTTAAAATATCTATTCATAAACACTAGTTCTAGTTAACCTTGAAGTTGGAAATATATATCATGCTTTGCATGTGCGTGAATACATGGGCTGCTTCAATACTTTTGCCAGGGCTGCTTTTTCCTCCAAGTCCAGCCCTGTGGACACAATGAAATATGGGAGGCAGAGTTGCTCCAAATAAAATTGGCCCTACTGTTGTGATTGAGATAAGACCTTATATTTTAAGCTCCACTGTGACCTGGAGATATTAATGATGGGACCTGTTATTCAGAATGCTGGGGACCTGGGGTTTTCCAGATAATGAATCTTTCCATAATTAGGAACTTAGATCCTAAAATCCTTAGATCTTAAAGGGATAACATGTTTTCAAAATGCATTAGTTAATAGTGCTGCTCCAGTAGACTTCTGCACTGAAATCCATTTCTCAAAAGAGCAAACAGATTTTTTTTTATATTCAGTTTTGAAATCTGAAATGGAGCTAGACATTTTGTCAATTTCCCAGCTACCCTGGTCATGTGACTTGTGCCAGCACTTTAGGAGGGAACTGCTTTCTGGCAGGCTGTTGTTTTTCCTTCTCAATGTAACTGAATGGAACGCAGTGGGACATGAGTTTTACTATTGAGTGCTGTTCTTAGATCTACCAGGCAGCTGTTATCTTGTGTTAGGGAGCTGATATCTCCTTACCTTCTCATTGTCCTGTTGTTAGGCTGCTGGGGGGGAAGGGAGGGGTGATATCCCTCCAACTACCAGTACAACAGTAAAGAGTGATTGAAGTTTATCAGAGCACAAGTCACATGACTTGGGGCAGCTGGGAAATTGACTATATGTCTAGCCCCATGTCAGATTTCAAACTGAAATATAAAAAAATCTGTTTGCTCTTTTGAGAAATGTATTTCAAAGCAGAAGTCTACTGGAGCAGCAATATTAACGGATGCATTCCCATGACAGATCTCCTAGAAATTATTTAAACATTAAATAAACCCAATTGGCTGGTTTTGGTTACAGTAAGGATTAATTATATCTTAGTCTGGATCAGGTACAAGGCACTGTTTTACTACTACAGAGAAAAGGGAAATTATTTTTACAAATTTTGATTATTTGCACCATTTTTTTAAAATTCTTTTTCAAATTACTTATATTAGATATATCAGCATTACATAAATAAAGCATGTTTGTAATAATAATAAACATAATGATACACAGATGATCAATACATTTTACTTGCTGGTTAATAGCTCTGGGCTAGGTGATTAGACCTGTGGCAATCTTTGCATCCTATTTTTTTGTCTAAAAAAAAAAAGCCCAAAATATATCATTATTATTTCATATATACTCAAATTATGGTACACATAATTTCAGGGTTCCTACTTTGATCTTTGACCCCAGACAATAGCAAACTACTCTTATAACTATCATCAAACTAATCCCATTCTATCAATAAATGTACTTTTAGAATTGTGCCTATATTTGCCGGCTAACATATTCTGCCGTTTTCAGTATTATAAGCATTTATTTGTGTCAGTTCAGTAACCCATAGCAACCAATCTGATGTTTACTTTTATCATTCTGACTGCACTAGATCAGTAAGAGCTTACTACTGATTGGTTTCTGTGGATTTATCTTGCCGTCTGAATCCCTGCATTGTTAGTCTTATTCATAAGGCAGACTCCAAATCATATATTCTGTTTGTATTAGTATAGCTTTATCCCTGCACCCACTGTAACTGAGCACCAAATGTTGCTATTTTACTCATTATAATGCACAGCTTTCATAAATAATGTTCCACTCATTCCGCGCAACAGCAACTGTGCTTTTGTGCTCTAAACCCAGTTATATGGTTACTGTATTTAAAAACCCACAGGCTTCAGATATAATCCCAGAGTAACTCGACCCCCATAATCTCCATAATTTTACAGCAAACCTACACTTCGCCCATAAAGCCATTAACACCCAAAAAGTAACACGCTAATTACACTGCATGCCTGTAAAAAATATTCCGGATGTTTTATAGCAGCTGAGCAAGAACAAAGCAGAGGGATGGAATCAGCTGGATGGTTTTGTTCAGAAACCTGTGCTGGTAAAAACACAAGCGTAACAAGGTCTCCACGGACTGAGGAATTAATATTTAATGCAGCTTGTCAGCAGGATCTTATACTTTTCAAAAAATTCTTGTTAACACAGGAGTCCTTTACCCTCCTCTACTTGACGTATTGCTTTCTATATGCTGCTGTTTGCACTGTATTTATTTGCATTACAATAGAAGAGCTGGAGATATGGAGCCTGGAAATCAGATGTCTCTCTTTCTCACACCTTGCAGAATCTGTTACAGTCTATTTATAACAATCCCACAAAGGAAAGAAGCAACCTCTACCATGTAGCGTTCGCCACCGCCTATCGTGTTTTATGTCTGCACACCTTTATTTCTCATTGTCTGCTGATACAAGGGAGTCTGCATGCAGGAATGTATATTAACTATCAGTATTCAGAAAACCCAAACCTATATAACAGGCAGTATGGGGAAGGTGCATTCTAGCAATGCAAATAAGGTAAAGAGACACACAGAAAAGAACTGTGTTTTCCACCCTCCGCCACACTCATATTGAGCTCTTCCAAAGCCATATTTGACATCAGCTCAGAGATGTGCCGCCATTTATGACTACATGCTGTACCCAAAGGAACATCTAAAATTGAAAATTTCCAATGGTGAACCAGACCATGTGGAGACAGACATGTTTTTAGACCCCATGTTTTGAAATGTAAGCGTTACTGTTGTGCGTTTTGGTTGTTAACTGAAAATGTATAAGGGTGTGTAGAAAGCAAATTTAGTATGAAAATAATATTTTCCATAAAATAGAATATGAGTCATTTGTCAGAAGTAAATTTTACAACATTCTTTATTATAGCCATAAATGTTTCTAGAGTTACTAGTGTTAAAGTATAGTACAGGCATGGTCCATTATCCAGAAACCTCTGAATTACAGAAAGGCCAATTTTTTTTAAATAATTACAGTATTCTCTGCAATAATAAAACAATACATTGTACATGATCCAAACTAAGATATAATGCATCCTTATTGGAATTTAAACTAGCCTATTGGGTTTATTTAATCATACCTCCCAACTATCCTGTTTTTAGAGGGACAATCCCTCTTTTGACAGCTGAACCAGCAGTCCCTCGTTTGTACTGGAAAGTCCAGTTTTTCTCTGCACTGAAGTCCAGAAAAAGAAACAAAGTTTCTAACTTAATTGGCTTTTGGCAGAGAGCCCAGAAAAGCCACAGTGGAAGATAAGATACTTTTTTACCAATTTCTAGATAAGTCAGTAATTGTAACAATATAAGATAACAGGTCCTTGACTCACAGCTTAAAGGGCAATTCAACTTCATTAGCAAAACTGTAATAACTGAAAAAAAAAACTATTTGCATTGCTAGAATGCATCTTCCCCATTCAGCCTGTTATATAGGTTTGGGTTTTCTGAATACTGATGTAAAAAATAGTTAATATACATTCCTGCATGCACACTCTCTTGTATCAGCAGACAATGAGAAAATGTTCAAACTTTAATAACCTGCTAAATTTTGTAAAATGAACATGGTAATTAGGTGGTATGGGCAGCAAATTTTTTGTCCCTCTTTTTATTTCCAAAATGTTGGGAGGTATGATTTAATATTTACATGATTTCATAGTAGAGTTAAGGTATGAAGATCCAAATTATGGAATGATCCATTATCTGGAAAACCACAGGCCCGAAGTATTCTGGATAACAGGTTCCACACCTTTACAAGGTGCCACAGCAAAAAATTTAGGCTTCCCATTTTGCTGGATCACTTCTTTGTAAAGGCCTGCTTAACTATGGAATCCTAGTTTAGAACACAGATATCATTCAATATTCTGCTTCACATTAAAACTTCTCCTTATGGTCTTGCACATGGTTCTACCCATCAACCAAATTCATTCATGGATGTAAATTCATGCAGGGCTGCAATTACAGAGCAATTGTGGGAACAACCCTGGAATATGATCCTGACAACATGAGTCAATACTCCCTGTATAAGTGGCTGTGTGGTAGATAAGACAAAGTTTGCCATCTGTCCTGCCTAGGGTTGCCACCTGGCCGGCATTTTACAGGCCTGGCTGATAAAATTGTAGGTTGATCCAAATGTTATTAATAGGGGAAAAAGCTAAATATATAGGAAAGCCGGTGTTTTTTTCTAGAAAAGGTGGCAACCCTAGTCCTGCCCCCCAATGGTGCTTGTTCACTTGTGTGTGTGTGCAGGTCAGGGGTGAAAATATGGGACCAGAGGCTTTCCTTCCTACTAAAATCCCAGTAATACAGTGTGTATATCTATTTACAGTATCTATCTATCTCAGCATCTATACATAAATACACAGAAGGAACAAATTTATGTAATCAAGCATAAGGAGTACCCTGCAACAATGTACAGGACAACAGTGCTCAGTACATGAAGAACAATAATGGCTGCAATTTTGCCAGTGCTCTTGTACTTGTGTCTGCTTCTTTAAATTATTTTGTAAAAACAGTTGCCAAACAGTGTACTTCCCGGTCCTGTTTGGTCTTTATAAAAACCTCCCAAAAATGTAGCTTTCGTACTCATTTTTTGTAATTGTCTCAGCGGTGTACACAAAATGCATGGATACGTGCTAACCACTTTGAAGAGTATATGACACAGTCCCAGTATAATAATGGACAGGGTCACTTAGAGCAAGGAAAAATTAATAACAAAAATGAGTGGGCAAATTATAATAATAATAATGTCAGTCTGATCATATACATTGATGTCTGGATTAAATAATATGCTGCTGTGTCATTGCACTGTACACTTCACAATTCTCTCATATTACCGGAAAGGAAATTTACTCTTAAGGTAATGTCACTGTGACATTAAAACAATCACTTGCTCCAGTGAGAAGAAAGCAATTCCTATTCTCTGAGACCCTGTGAGAGGCAGGGAGGGCACACATCGTTTTTTTTGTTCCTCACAGAGGCCTATTTGTCACATTTTGGGTGACTTCTCTTTCTGTTTAATTACTGCAGGAAAGTTACCCTGTGTGATGTTACCCTTAGGGAAATTAACTCTGATCTTCAAGTGGCATGACTACAAGACAGATATTAAAGGGAAAGAATAATTTTAGAACTAGCATTTGTCAAAACAGATTGTGTAGGAAGAAAGACGTACAAGAATATATTGTGTCCCTAGCCTGTGAAAATGTATCATGAACAAGGTCATGGATCTGAAATTCAAATAGGGAATATTTAAGCACTTACTGGAAGGAGGTGCTGCACCCATTGTTTCAGTTTGTGGTCATTGTCAGTTTTTTGTTAAATGTCACTTCATCTGGAAAATACAAATAATAAATGTGACGTGTGTGTATATATATATATATATATATAGTGAATAAAGTACCCCCTCTTGTAAAATATAAGGATATTATAAGTTACCGAGGAGTTTTATGACCATATAAAAACACGAGGCCGAAGGCCGAGTGTTTTTATACAGGTCATGGAACTCCAAGGTAACTTCTAATATCCTCATATTTTGCAACTGGGGGTACTTTATTTATTATAATACACAGGTTTCAGTGAGTCGTGACAGAAATGACATCAGAACTCACCGTTTATAACTGATGACATCAGAACTCACCGTTTATAAGGATATAATTTGCAAGATATTTACGGCTTTTGTGTATTATATATATATATACACACGTCACATTTATTATTTGTATTTTCCAGATGAAGTGACATTTAACAAAAAACTGACAATGACCACAAACTATACAGTATTATATACAGTATTGCCAGTCCGGGCCTGGTGCCCGCCCTTGTGTGAATGACATCATTCTGTACATTGGGGTGCTGTTAAGTCCGGTGCCTAGGCTGGACCTAAATACTGCCCTGTATGATGTGTGGAAAGCATTTCAGGTAGCATGAAAGCAAGTTGCAGAATTACATATATATATATATATATTTATATGCCGGGGGGGTTACGGGGGGAGGGGGGCATGGGGTTTAGCGCATTATAGGTTGACTTCTCCTTTAAGCAGTAATGGGGGAATGTAATAAAAGTTGGAAAAAGCAAAAGAATTTGCACAAAAAATAATAAGAACTCACAATACTCTTCCTTATTTCTTAGGATAATAATAATAATTCCTTGTAGGTGTGGAAAACCTTTTATTTCTTTTTTGTTGTATCCCCTCACCCTTCTTTATTTTCTGTAACCTTGTTATCTTTTTCTTTTTCTGATACTGAAAATTTAATAAAAAGAGATTTGACAACAATACTCTTCCTTATTTGCATTTCAGATTTTAATTGCGCTTTGCCCACTTTTAAGAAATGCTTGAAGGTGTCTTTTGGAGCAAACAAAACAACTTTTTTTAGTAAGACATATTTTTTTTTTTTTACATTCACTGCTCACTAATGCAGACTATAAAATGATCAAACCTTCTTCCACTGAAGAGATCTCTAAACAGTTTGCAAAAGCTATATTAAAGAAACAGTAACACCAAAAAAATTTAAATGTTTTAAAGTAATGAAAATATCATGTAGTGTTGCCCTGCACTGGTAAAATTGAAATGTTTGCTTCAGAAACACTACTATAGTTCATATAAATAAGCTGCTGTGTAGCAATGGCGGAAATTGAAAAAAGTATATAAGGCACAGGTTAAATGGTGGATAACAGATAACGCCATAATGTTCAACTATATGCTATTTGCTGTGTATATAAACAATAATAGTGTTTCTGCAGCAAACACAGCAGTTTTACCAGTGCAGGGCAACTCTGCATTATATTTTTAGTACTTTAAATTCGCACAAAGGAAAATTTCTTGGCACAAAGACATAACTTTTCTCATTTTTAATATTTTTATATTTTTATATTTTGTTACATTCCCCCATAAGTCTTCTGTAGTGCCTGGAAGGAATTTTTTTTTTCTTTGAAATTTTATTCTAATTATATATGCACCCCGTACAAGCCCTACGCACAGGCCCTAGAGTGCCTATATATAACTACAACTCAATAAAAAGATGAGAAAACACATACCTGTGCACAGTAGTGCTTGCCCCAAGATGCTAAGGAGTTTGTATGTTGCCATTATAGTTAAATAGTGGTAAAGCAAGCGCAATTTTGGATCTTTTGATATCAGAAGTCCTCAAATAATTTTTGTGACTGGTAAATATGACTTTGCACTGAGGGTTAAGTTTTATTCCACAGGCAAATGTATACACATGAAACTTCAGTCTTGTGATCTGTTTAAAACAATAAAATGAACAAATACACGTGTATTCCATGTTTATTGAGTAAATACATATAGTATTATATATAGAGATTTATGACAGTTTTTAATTAATTATGAGACACGTGACAAATGCCATTTCTAATCACTAAAGCACAGTTTACCAGGAAACATAAAACAGTTTGCTCAGATCATTTTTGTACTATGATATTAAAATATAAATTTAGAACAGATATATGGGGCCTCAACCCCTTCATGTGCTGATGCATATCTGTACTAGGTATATAATTGCATACATTAAAACTGCCTGTAAATAAAGTTGTCTTTCATAGGATTAATGACTGATACTTTATGGATGACATTTTTGTCATGGCAACTGTTTTGTACAAAATACACTAGAGTGTATGGGCGACCTTTATTTCTCTACTGCATCATTTTGTCTCACACAAAATTTATTGATGGCAAACTTTTGGCAAAACCATACATGGCAAAAAATGTGCTCATCACTACACCTTTACATTGTTTTGGTGCAATACCACTATGTCCAGGATAGGACTTTAATAACTGCATACTATTCTATCTTCCAATGAACTGGCAAATGCACTTGCCATTTGCAGTTCTTATTGACCTTATTGTTTTATTTTGTGTGGTAAAACATACCATAATTGACAAAACATCTCAGAGTCATACATAGTTAATATTCTTGGCATAATAGATGAACACATCTTAATAATGCATTCTATGTTTCTTGACACAAATGGGTAATCTCATTCCAGGCTGTCAACTATCACCTAGAATAATCACACAGGCAAAAAACTTGAATTACAAATGTAAAAAAATATGATGTTAATTAGTGTAACAATGTATTAAATTGCCCCTTGTGTTCTCCAGCTTGCAAACTGCACTAAGTTCTCTTTGGATCAGAATAAAACCCTAAAATCAATATTTATTTCAGTGTGTACATTATTTACCAGTCAGTAAATTAGTAATCCCAATTTGCTGGGATGCCATTTTATTGCTCTTTCTTCATTCCCATTGTTCCTACTTCTGTACTGGCAGCTCCTTGCATGTGTAGAGTAGAAACCTGCATTCAAGTACAAGTACACACTTCCAGCTGGACAACTCATACTGAAAATATAAGGTTATGAAAGGCTGTGGTTGTGCTGCATAGCCATGTGCAAATGAATAGATCCACTATACATTAATTAACAAATGAATAAAATTTTAATAATAAAATAAGAAAGAAATACAACATACAGTACTGTTCAAATTCACATGGATGATTCGAAATTCATTCAAATTTTCGAATATTTTTGAAGACCACTTCGACCATCGAATTTTGAAAATGCGATGGAATCGAATGATTTGAATAAAATTCTATTCGAATATTCGACAGTCGTATTACTTGCCCTTTAATTTTTTATTCAATTGTCTAGCTCGCCAGATTAAACCTACCAATTTGGTTTTAACCATTTTTGATCGAATAAAAATATTCAGTCGAATGGTTAAAATCGTTCGAATTTACTATTGATGTAAAATTCTTTTTTTAACCCTCAAATTCGACCCTTAGTTAATCTGCCCCTAAGTATTGTAACCCCTATTTGGCAAATACCACCTAGTGTGATAGAAAATGGGCTACATGTGACCCTCTTTCACCAGTATGGGCTTTCACTAAATTGAAAAAGCATGTGCTGATGTTGTTAAAGTACAAATCACATCTGCCAAAGGTGTAAAAGAACAGAGTTGAACGACAGTGGTTCTTTGCAAAACAGTAAAATATTATTAACATTAACATGTATTTTTATAGCGCCAACTTATTTCGTAGCGCTGTAATCAGGCTTTATTCAGGCATAAAGCGCCACAGGGTTATCATTCACAGGTGTAGCAGAGAGAGCAAGAAAGACACCACATTAGGAATAGCACTAAGGGGCAAATTTACTATTATTCCCCAAAATTAGCTCGACCAAATTCGAAATTCGATAAGCATTCGACCATCGAATGCTTATCGAATTGTTTTAGGCTATGATTTTGCTCTATATACGATTTCTCGATTAATTCGTACAATCGGATACCGATCGTTCGTTTTCACGAAAAAATTGTGAAATTTCCTTCGAGCGTCTGAAAAATTTGTATGATTCGAACGATCGAACGCTCCGATCGTACGAATGGTATTCGAGCAGGACTTAGCCTCAGAAGCCTATGGGGATCTTCCCATAGGCTTCTATTACAATTCGGTAGGTTCAATCTGGCGAAGTAGGCAGTCGAATAACTTTAAAATTTTGATTCCTTCGATCATCGAATGATCGAATTATCGAATATCCGATCATTTGATCTATTCGATATTTGATGATTGAAGAGGCCAAATTTGCATATCCGATTTCACGAAAAATTCGTACGAACGGTATTCGATCGAACTTCGATCATTTCACGTGAATTTCGTAATTGGCCCTTAGGTGTTGTGAGGATCACCTTGCAGGGTTTCAGTACCTCATGTGGCCTGGATCTCCTACAGCAGATGTGGAACAGGGATAGAACATAACCTGATTCTCTTGTCAGTACTGTGGTCCCTTCACTACAGGCAAAGCAGAGACTGGGGGAGAGCTACTACTCCCTTCTATCCTTCTAGTTGGAACTTGAAGCTGCTCTTACTAACTAAGTCTCACTGACTCACTCTCTCTCTATAGAGTGCTATTACAGGAGCTACACTACACACTGGTTTCACCTCATTCACAGGATTCCTGTACCCCGACTTCACTAAAGGGGTTGTCCCTTTGGGGCCTAACACTTCTAGGTCCTTGTTGACTCCAGGCTCAATGGATCGACTGCCCAGGTCAGCTGCTGTAGGCCAAATGGAAGGACCTTCCGCTGCAAAACACTTTTATTGTTACAGTGCTGCAGGATATGGTCATCAACCTAGGTCAAATGAAATGGTATGCAAATGAGGTACCAATATGTTACATGGGTTTTAACCCAGCAACAGGGAAGTTGGCACTGGCAGGGAATGAAGCCATAAACTTATGGGTCCCTACAGAATTACGTTAAGTGTTTAAGAGACTGGAGGAAGGAAATCCCTGCCCTGTAGACAGGCCCTGATTTGTTACAACTTATTAATAAAGAAGTTAAAAATGTGGATGGGAGTTTGGTCGATGTAGTTTTAGTTTTAAAATAATGAGAAATATTTGTATTTTTAAAAATAACCCTCTTAATGTATATAAAAAAAGGTTTTCAGGCATTTGGGATTTAAAATATGAAAACAACTTACGTTGATAAGTGAAACATCTACAAATATGAGTAAAATAGTGATGAGCAAATCTGTCCTGCTTTACTTCACTGAAAAAATTGAAAGAAACTGTGAAAAAATTTGTGAAATAGCATACAAAAGCGGACAATGTTTTATGTATGCAACAGTTTTTTCACACTCCAAATGCATTAAAATCAATGATGGTTTTTCTTGTGGCAACTTTTTTATCTTGGCGACTTTTTTGCACCAACGACCATTTTTTGGTCCAAATGCATTTGGAAATTTTTCTTACGCAGACTTTTTTGCCTTAGCAACAATTTTGTTTCAATAATAATAGATATTGAAATTATGCTGCAAATTCATGCCTGGCCAAAAAAATCTGAATGAATAGTGTTAAGTATATGTATTAGAATTTTTGCTACTCTTCACCAGCTAGGACAGTCATAATGCTGGTTTGTTCTCACGGCATGAGAATATAGTTCTAGCCCACTGTAAAGTACTTTTGCAGCCTCATCTAGAACAAACAGGGCAGATCTGCTTGAAAAAATACAGACAAGCATCCACCTTATATGTGTGTGGAGGCTACATTTAAAAGAATACTTACATTTCCTTTGCAGTCTTTTACCATCATTGTCATTATCATCATTTATTTATGTAGCGCCAAGTTATGCAGCATAAATACGGTGTTTGAATCCAAATGACTGATTCCGTTTTCCTAGTAATGTGAAGTAGATTGAGAAGAGCAGGAAACGTACAATGAAGCCTTGAGGAATGTCAGAAGAAAGTGATTGAGGAGGAAGTAGAAGAAGAAGAAAAAACTACTTTTAAAGAACAGTCAGAAAGGTATGACTTAAACCAGGAGGAAAATAAGTGCCACAAAAGTCAGTAGAGGAGTGGGCAATCAACTAAGTCAAAGACTACAAAGAGATTTAAAAGTATGGGAAAGTAGATTTTTCACCAATATAGAATAAAGATACTGATGTAAACAGTGTATTAACTGTCAGTAGCTCCTTAAACTATTACAGGTATAGGATCCATTATCTGGAAACACATTATACAGAAAGCTCCAAATTGCAAGAGGCAAATGACTCTATATTGTAGAAAAAATCACTTTTCTCTGTAATAATAACACAGTATCTTGTACATGGTCAAAATAAGATATAACTGATCTTTGTGGGGGGGATCCTATTGGGTTTTTTCATGGTTTTGTGATTTTTTAGTATCTTAAAAGGTAGTAATTCAAATTACTGAAAGATCTCTGGAAAAACAAGTCCCATACCTGTATATGTTTGCTAGGGTTCTACTAACTGTAAAGCTGGCTATGCATCCAAATATGCTTGTTTCCCCAATGTGCACACACTGAATTGGGTAATATTGGACTAACCTTAAAGTGGACCCGTCACCCAGACACAAAAATCTGTATAATAAAAGTCCTTGTCAAATTAAACATGAAATCCAATTTCAAATTTTTATTAAAGCATTCATGGCTGTTTTAAGCTTGTTTAAAAATCTCAGCTGTCAATCAAATATTGTCTGCCACTCCTCTATGCCTTAGGCATAGAGGCGGGGCAGATAATTACTTTCACTTTCCATTCAGCACTTCCTAGATGTCACTGCTCCCCACACATTCCCCCAGTTCTTTTAACCATTTAATTGTGTAGCCAGGACATGGGGATAGACATTGGGTCCCCCATTCTGGTGCACAAACAAGATTCTGAGATGATGCAAGGCTTGTCTTAATAACAGTGTCCACAAAATGGCTCCTGCCTGCTTGCTAGAATTATGGATTCCCAGACTGAAGAAAACAAGAATCAAATAATTTATATAGTGTAATTAATGTTCATTTTGCTTGACTAATGTGATAAAATAGGATTTTGAATATTTTTTTGGGGTGACGGGTCCACTTTAACTTAATTGGATTGCAATGAAGGAGCATGCAGACGATCAATGAGCAAATATGGTCCTCACCTCAATGGGATTTTTAAACCTGCCTGATATCTGCCCAATGTTCAGCCAGATAACAGTTGGATAGATCCATCAGTGGCCAATTTAAGAGGACAGAGCCTTAATACAGGGGTAAGTACTGCTGACAAAAATGTTTTTAGAGGCAAAAACTGTATATAGCTAAAAATGCTCCTCCACATACAGACTGCTTATTTACCAATTTCAAATCAAAAGATGACCTGTTAAAGAACACATTGTTTCTCTTTATAGATTTCAAGTATTCAAATATATGTAGAGAGGAGCCTCACTTAAAGGGATACTGTCATGGGAAAACATGTTTTTTTCAAAACACATCAGTTAATAGTGCTGCTCCAGTAGACTTCTGCACTGAAATCCATTTCTCAAAAGAGCAAACAGATTTTTTTATATTCAGTTTTGAAATCTGACATGGTGCTAGACATTGTGTCAATTTCCCAGCTGCCCCATGTCACGTGACTTGTACCAGCACTTTAAGAGGGAACTGCTTTCTGGCAGGCTGTTGTTTTTCCTTCTCAATGTAACTGAAGGGAACTCAGTGGGACATGGCTTTTTACTATTGACTGCTGTTCTTAGATCTACCAGGCAGCCTTTATCTTGTGTTAGGGAGCTGCTTTCTGGTTACCTTCCCATTGTTCTGTTGTTAGACTGCTGGGGGGGGCGGGGAAGAGAGGGGGTGATACCACTCCAACTTGCAGTACAGCAGTAAAGAGTGACTGAAGTTTATCAGAACACAAGTCACATGACTTGGGGCAGCTGGGAAATTGACAAAATGTCTAACTCCATGTCAGATTTCAAAATGAAATATAAAAAAATCGGTTTGCTCTTTTGAGAAATGGATTTCAATGCAGAATTCTGCTGGAGCAGCACTATTGACTGATGCATTTTGGAAAAAAATGTTTTTCCCATAACAGTATCCCTTTAAAAGATATTCAAACTACTCCTTTACTCCACATGGCCAATAATGCCTCCAGAACCACTGGTTTAGTAGGATGGATACAGTCTAATAATTAGGACCTATAGTGAAACATTTTCATTGATGGCAATACTGCTACTTGCCTACAACCATTGAGACTGTTTTGGCAAAATTTGATCATAAACTTGATACCAAACCACAGGTTTCATTAGCCTAAAAATGCTTCGAAATCTCTGCTCTGTGACTCCCTCAGCTATAAGCACAAATATAATAGTTCCAAACACAGTCAATGTTGTTAATCTTGCCTTAATATGTCCACACACATAAATTCCATTAATCAGATGCAGCCTGCGCAGATATGTCAGACAAGCCCTCTCTATAAGTAGCAGGCAACAATGCTTGTCCTTTATCCTTTATGAGCACAAACCAATCTGTGCCATTCCGTGTGGCTTGTCAGGGGATACAGCTTTAGTTTTTATTACAAAAACGACACACTTTGGTTCCTTGTCGATGCAAACCATTCTGTGTCTTGAAACATAAACCATTCGATTCACAGACTGACTCTGCACTCATGTCTTACTGTCTGAACATTGCTGGCACCATAATTCTCTTAGCTAGTTTCCTCTTTACGTATCCTGCATGTCGGTTCCCAGAAGCCATTTGGATTTGCCCTGTGACCCTGATATATAAATCCAGGGTTGTGTTTATTTTTACTTTTAGCAATAGAGCTTTTTTTTCCCATCTCCCCCAACGATAGTTATTCTTAACAGGGTCAACGACTCCTACCCAGCTAAATTGCTCTATAAAAATTGAATTTTATTGCTCTCAATTTTTTGCAAGCTCCACTGGGGGCATTTTTGTCAATTGATCTGTACCTGGAACGGCTGCAGTATTTTCTTTTAAGAACAGTATTTTACAGTTTGGCTCAAAAATGTTTTTTAACAAAAGAGTTTTAAACATATAAAAACCCAAAGACACTGCGGCCCACTGACTTGTTTTAGCTCTACTCTGATGATTGCAAATGTTATTCAGGCAAATCCTTGCTAAATATGCTAAATATTATTTGTATTCTTTAAATCTATTCCATGGTGTTTTACAGATATTATGAATGATTCATGTAAGTCCTTGCCTCAGTGGAACTTACAATCAGAGGTCCATATTACACACATTAAGGGCAATTTCATTAGAAACCTATTAACCTTATATGTTTTCTGGAGCACCCAGAGGAAACCCACGCGGATACAGTAACCGGATTGAGCAGTGCACTAAACATTCAGATTCTGCTTATTTACACTCAGCATATTGCAGTCAATGAAGTACATTTCTTCATGCAAATAATAATTAATTGTTCTTTAAAGGGATGGTTCACCTTCAAGTTAACTTTTAGTATATTGTAGAAGGGCCAATTCTAAGAAACTTTTCAGTTAATCTTCATTATTTATTTTTCATAGTTTCTTAATGATTTGCAATTTTCTTCTGTTTCTTTGCAGCTTTCAAATGGGGGTCACTGACACCATCTAAAAACAAATGCTCTGTAAGGCTACAAATGTATTGTTATTGCCACTTTTTATTACTTATCATTCTATTCAGTCCGTCTCCTCTTCATATTCCAGTCTCTCAATGCAGGGTTGCTAGAGTAATTTGTACCCTAAGAACCAAATTGCTGACACTGCAAACTAGAGAGCTGCTGAATAAAAAGCTAAATAACTATAAAACCGCAAACAATAAAAAATGAAAACTAATTGCAAATTGTCTCGGAATATCACTCTCTACATTATACTAAAAGTTACCTCAAAGGTGAACAACCCCTTTAAAGAGGTTGCTCACCTTCAAACAATTAGATTTATCAGATAGATTGCCAGAAATAATGACTTTTTCCAATTACTTTCTATTTTCTATGTGTGGCCATTTTTCTAATATTGAAGTGTAAAGTGTAATTTTTCACCTTCTAAGGGCCCTTACACACGGGCGTTTTTACCTGCGCTCCCCTGCGTTCCGTTTTGCTGCGTTCAGCCGCAGGGGAGCGCAGGTATAGACGCACTCAATTATTTTCAATGGGTCTGTACTGACACGAACGCATGTAGGCGCCAAACGCAGGAAAAATGCAGCATGTTGCGTCTGAATCTGCATTCGGCGCTTACACGCGTCTCGTGGGTACAACCTCATTTAACAAAATGAGGTGCGTCTAGACCTGCGCTCCCCTGCGGCTGAGCGCAGCCAAACGCAACGCAGGGGAGCGCAGGTCCAAAACGCCCGTGTGTACCGGCCCTTAGGGTTGGGGTAGATGGGCAGATTCGGGGAGATTTAGTCGCCTGGCGACTAATTGCCTCTTATGCAGGGAGTCAATCTTGCCGAACTGCCTTCTGTCTGCCTTCTGTCTGCTTGAATGAAGAATCACCTGCACTAACGCACTTGCGGCACTTTGATTTCCGAAGTTGCCTGAAGTTGCCTCTCGAGGAAACACCCGGGTGATTTCTGAAATCTAACCACCGCGATTCTTCATTTTAGCAGACGTAAAGCAAGAAGAAGGCAGTTTGCATGAATAAATCTCCCCAAATTTGCCTGTCTGCCCCAACCCTGAAGCAGCTCTGGGAGGGGGGTCGCCAACCCTGTAAACTATTCTAAATTGATGCATTTAGCTGATACATCTCTTATCGTTGTCCCTGCTGAGCAAACTAAAGTGTACAAGCGCAAACTGATTCCCCACGAGGCAAGATGAGAACGCTGACCCTCCTTCCAGCACACCACTCCGGTCACGTGGTTGCAACAGAAAGCAGAGGAGAAAGGCGCATCAGCTAGATAATAGGCAGGGTAGATGAGGCGTAGTTCATGAAGATAAAAACTCTTTTATTTCGAATTGGTTAAAAACATCAAGGTGAAGAAAAATCCATGCATATGTGAAAGAGGATGAACAGAGCAGAGGAGTGCATGGCTCAACGCGTTTCGTGACTACAACGGTCACTTCCTCAGAAGCAAGAGGCGCCCCCTGCTAACCAGCTATATATACACACATATAGGAACACCAGATAATGATTAATATAATGATTAAAAGCATAAGGTGACAATTTGTAACAATTAAAAACATGACGTCACAGAAATGTAAGGGCCAATATATACAGTAGAATCATGTACTATGAATGGAAAAATAGATGAAAAGTTAATGAAAAAAATATAAATGTTGTGAAAAATTTTGGAAAAAACTTACTTTTTCATAATTTTTCAGAATATTTATATTTTTTCATTAACTTTTCATCTATTTTTCCATTTATAGTACATGGATCTACTGTATATATTGGCCCTTATGTTTCTGGGATTTCATGTTTCTAATCACGAAACCACGTTGAGCCATGCACTACCATGCACATTGAGCCAGGCATCTACCCTGCCTATTATCCAGCTGATGCGCCTTTTTCATCTGCTTTCTCCTGCTGAGCAAACTCCCTGGGTTTCATTACAGGCAGCTGTTAGAATTGATACAATAGTTGCTAATATTCAATAGATACTGCTGAGAAATGGATCAACTTCATGTTGCAAAATTGTAACAGTTTAGAGTCTGCACCTGAATTACTGAGCTGCTAGACTCAAACACCAGGGACACAAAACTTTACTAAAAGTATACTAAACCCTGAATGCAAAAATTATGAATTGTTTGTGATGTTTTTTTATTGATTTTTTGATCTGCGCTCGGTTTTTGGGTGAAATTTAAGAAAAAATTGTGAAAATCAGATGAAAAAATCGGATATTGATCGGAGTTTGTAGCAGACAATATTGAGATGAATAACCCCCTTAATGGTAAACTTAGATTTTGCAAAAACAGTAGGGATGCACTGAATCCACTATTTTGGATTCGGCCGAACCCACGAATCCTTCGAGAAAGATTTGCCTGAATCCGAACCCTAATTTGCATATGCAAATTAGGGGTGGGAAGGGGAAAACATTTTTACTTCCTTGTTTTGTGACAAAAAGTCATGCAATTTCCCTCCCCCTTACTTTGCATATGCAAATTAGGGGTTGGATTTGGTTCTGCTGGGCAGAAGGATTCGGCCGAATCCGAATCCTGCTGAAAAAGGCCGAATCCCGAACCGAATCCTGAACTGAATCCTGGATTCGGTGCATCCCTAAAAAACAGTAAAAAATAAATAATGGAGAGTAATTGAAAAAAGTCTTTATTTCTGGGGAACAGTCTGAAAACAGCTGAACTGAAAAAAGTGTTTGGAAGGTAAACAATTTTCACTGTGTATTTTAAACAAATGTGCAGTTCTCTTCTTGTATCTACATTTACACTTCAAGTTATATTTGCCTACCAAATCACACTGCATGCTCAAGGTTGATTGATTTATAAAGAGGTAATATTTTAGTTCTGTACTTTTAGTGCACAAACACAGCAATATTTATTCTAGCCCTGTAACCGAGACACCAATCACCTATTTGCTTTTATGATTTTAGCTGCATTAGACTAAAAGCCAAATGCTGATTGCATGCTACAGTCACGGAGCTTAATTTGCTTGATTGTGCAGAACTCTGTACTTATTAACCCAGGCATGGAATCTGTTATCTGGAACATTTGGGACCCCAAGATTTCCTGTTAAAGTATCTTTTTTTTTATAATGTGTAGCAATCTGCCTTAAAGGGCAAGGAAAGGCAAAGAAATAAAATCCCATTTTTACTTTCTTTAATGAAAAAGAAATCTATCTCCAATATACTTTAATTAAAAAATGTGTACTGTTTTTATAAGAAACCTGACTGTATGCAGTGAAATTCTCCCTTCATTTATTGCTGTGGATAGGAATTTTCATACAGTCCCTAACTTCTGGCAGGTTAACAATCATACTTTTGAACAGCAGGGGGAGCCCCTGCCTTACTTACCAGCCATGCAGAACTCAAGCAGCTCTGTTTTTTGATAATTTATGACGACCCCTAAGAAGCCCAGACCACACTGAGCATGTGCGAGTCTTGATATTGCAGAGATGTCTAACAAAGTTACAAGATGACAGCCCCCTGTGGCCAACTTGGAAAGCATAAATCATTTGTTTGATTAGGCTTGTGGTGCAGTAAGTTCATGTTTATGTTTAGTATACAAAATACAGCATTTCTAGCCTTATTCTATTTTACACTTTCCTTGCCCTTTAAGGCTTATAAAAAAAAACATATTTGTGAATATATTGATATTGAACTTCATCTGTAGCAAGTTCCCCATTTTATAGGAGCAGAAATATACTGTATTCTATTGAAAGCCAGTGACACACCTTGAAAAGCAAATAGAACAGATGAAAACCTAAAGGGCTACAGAAGCCTTTGATCAAAAAGTTGACAGCAACCAAAAAAAAAAATCATGCTATAAAATTCTGTGTTATGTATCATTCCACACTGAGCAATTTTGGGGGGACGTTTTAAAGCACCTTTGGTGTTACATTTTTCAAGTTTCAACACATTACAGTACAGAAGTTACCAGCTACTGCCTAAACTCATGTCAAGATTAGTGAGGCATCCAATGTGTGCCAAGGAGATATGCAGGCAGCAGAACAATTCCCAGAATGCCCTTGGCATCTGACACAGCAGAATCCTTTCCCTAGTTAATCAGCGTTGCTTGAGCTGGTTCTGTCAGCTTGGCTGGATGTGAAGCAAGCAAGTGATGAGATCTTGCACATAATGGGGTCTGCTTTCAACACCTCAGTCTCTCTGTATTCATGCTCTGTTTTGAAATGAAAACCCTCTGCTTCCAAGCATGAGGACCTACTGGTTTACAGTTGCTATTCTATCAATTATGTTAGTATTATTGATTAAGAGGACTGCTGATAAAACATCCCTCTTGTTTATTATAGCACACCATTGTCATATATTTATTTCTGTGGATTTCTCCAAATGATTTGAGCTGCAAGTCATCAGTAGTTGGAAAGCTGTCAAGAGAGCATACATTTACCATGGGGCAAACAGCGGGCAAGGTCATTTTCTTATCAGAGATTATACTTTTGGGCAGTAATCTGAAATTCATTACAGGTGTGGAATCCATTTTTTTTTTAAACCCATTATCCAGAAAGCTCCAAATTACTATCCGTGTTCCATAGACTTCATTTTATCCAAATGATCCAAATGTTTAAAAATGATTTCCTTTTTTTCTGCGTGATAATAAAACAGTAGCTTGTATTTGATCCCAACTAAAATTGAATTAATGCTTATTGGAAGCAGAACAAGCCTATTGGGTTTATTTAATATTTAAATGATTTTTTAGTAGACTTAAGGAATAAAGGTCCAAAATATGGAAAGATCGGTTATCCAGAAAAACCCCAAGTCCCAAGCATTCTGGATAACAGGTCCCATATCTATACTACAAAAAGATAGCAGAGAAGATACTGTATGTGATAATCTTATATGATCAGGTTAGAATCATATGAAGAGAATAAGGAAGATTTAGATCTACTGCTGTGTATACATTAGGGATGCACCGAATCCACTATTCGGCATTCGGCCAATCCCGGAATCCTTGATGATAATTTGCAGATGCAAATTAGTGAAAGGAAGGTAAAAAGTGGAAAAAACCTTTTTTACTTCCTTGTTTTGTGACAAAAAGTTATGGGATTTCCCTTCCTGTCCATAATTTCCATATGCAAATTAGGATTTGGATTCGGTTCAGCCAGGAAAAGTCCAAATCCCTAATATACTATATTTTATTTTTAATCATGAAAAATGACAGGTTTATGTTTTATGGTGGCCATATGTACACATGACTAAGATGAGCAATACATTGGTATTAGGGCAATCACATGCACCTCATCTGGTGACACATGTATGCTGTGCTATATAATGCAAATACCGTGCACACTGTGAAATAGGGTGTGTGGGGTTGGCCAGTGTATTTAATGGGCACTGTATTAGTGTCAGCGGGGGCCTGCGGCACCCACGTGGGGGGTGTAGTCAGGATCAAGGAGGAAGTCCTATCCAGCGAGTCCAGGCAAGGTACAATTCAGGGGTAATCCAAAAGAGAGGTCAAGTCCAGGCAAACAGGTTCAGAAGGCAGGCAGCAAAGGTTCAAGGTCAGGAACAGGCAAAGGAACAGCAACAGGAATCACAGGCAAGGCTAAGAGACCCAGGAACACAATAGCTATAATGAGCTATATTCGGGCATTGAACCTGGGTCTCCGGCGTGCTTTTATTTTTTAATTTGGCGCCAAGCGCGTGACGTCACCGCGCCGGCGCTCCGCAACCACGTGGCGGCTATGGGCACCGCCATCTTGGATCAGCCGCGGAGGAAGCAAGACGCGCCGCCCGGAGCTCCCGGGAAGGCTCCGGGCGGCGTTCGTGACAATTAGTCAATATACTACAATGTATTGGCAATGCTTTTCAATGTATTGGGTCAATAAGGGCCAACATTATATACAGCATGGTTACTGCAGGGTTTTGCAATGTGCAGCAGAATGGGGGGAAACATTCTTGACGCCATAGTGCACTAGAAACTAAGTTATACACTGCAAAGACACTAGGAGAGTTCAATACATCAAAACAGTCAGTACTATAGAGTATAGGATGCAATATTGGCAGGCTTAGGGACACATTTATTTTAAATTCCCATAAGCTTGAAATTCGACCAATTTAAATTTATTTTTAAAAATAATGTTCTTTTAAATTCAGGTGCATAGGCTGTATCTAAAAGTTCTAATCGAATTTGGATCATATTCGATTCCACCAAATGACCCATATATGTTCTAACAGGTCCCCCATTGGCTAAAACAGCAATTCAGCAGATTTTAGAGGGCGAATAGTCAAAGTCAAATTTGGATTGTATTTTTTTTTTAAACTCAAATCTAATTTGGACTATTCCCCAGTCGAATTACACAAGAAAAACTCAAAAACCTTTCCTTTCACCTCTTGATAAATCTGCCCCTTAGCGGCAGATTTTCTAAGGGTCGAATTTCAAATTAAAAATTCAACCATCAGATTTTTTTAAAGGGCATTTTCTATCAAAAATGGATCGAATACGTCCATTTGCGATCAAATAAAAATCGTTCGAGTGCTTCGAACGATTTTTGAAAAAATACTTTGAATTTCAAAAACTTTCAAAAACACTCCTTCAAGGTTCTAGGATGTCCCCATAGGCTAAATTAGCAATTCACCATGGCTAAGTTCAATTTTTTAATTTTTTCAATTCAAATCAAATTTTGGGCTATTCGATGGTCGAAGTAGCCAAAAATTACTTTGAAATTCAAATTTATTTTTATTTGAATTTTCACTTCGACTTTTAGTGCCCCTTATTGTTGGTCAGTGTGTGAATTAACACTTGCCGAATGCAGAAAGGAGATCCAGAAAACCACTCATAACCCACAAATTAAATCCATATTGCGTTGAAATAAAATTCCTTTCTATGAACAAACAAATGCTGTTCATGCAATAAAACTAACTATGAAAATAAAATGGCTTTAAGAAAATGTTATGAAAAGTGATTTTGTCCAAATTCCGTCATCTACAAGAAAATGTCCAATTCCAAATCTTTTCAGAAAGTAGCTCAGTGGGTAGTCTTTCTGCCTTGCAACTGTGGGTTCCTGAACTTGATTTCAAGGTGTGCATTATCAGAAAGGTGTATGTATGTTCTTCTCATGTCTGTGTGGGTTTCCTCCCAACTTCACTCTACTGATCTAGGTATGGGACCTATTATCCAGAATGCTTGGAACCTGGGGATTTCTAGATAATGGGTATTTCTGTAGTTTGGATCTTCACCCCTTAAATCTTGTGAACATTAAATAAACCCAATAGGCTGGTTTTGCTTCCAATAAGGATTAATTATATCTTAGTTTGGATCAAGTACAAGCTGCTGTTTTTAAAATGTCTATGGGAGATGGCCTTTCCGTAATTTGGAACTTTCTCGATATCGGGTTTCCGGATAAGGGATCCCATACCTGTATTGAAACTGGAGTTAGTCAATGTGTTAGGGACTATAAGATCCACTGGGGCAGAGATTGATGTATAAAAATATGTAGAGCTGATAATAAATAAAGACTTACCAAATCTTACAAAATTACTAATTTTCATGTCTAGATCTGCTGGATATGGGAAGCATTGGGTGCTGCCATGTTAGAAGAAACATATGTGAACATTATGTTTTGGACTGGGTTTCGCCTACTAAACGTCAGCATTTTATGTTTAGCATACTTAAAACCAGGCATTTAAATTTTCATTTTTGACTAACAAGGCAAGTGACCTACAAATTATCCGAAATAGTTTCTTTCATTTTAAGCTTATTTTCTGGCTCGGAAGCAGTTGTACAGCAGTATCACGCTGTTCTCTTATAAAACAGTAACTTGTCACTGCCTGGAATTAAGGGAAGGTGTGACTAATCCTCTTTTCTCGGCATGACTCTGGGAAGATGATTCGGCTAAATATGAATAAGAAGTACTGTATGTCCTTTTTAAGTGTTACTGGTTCTTTAAACATTAATCTATACACATTTGAATGCAAGTTTTTCAAAAATTGCTATGGGACAGTGGTTTGCATAAAACATAGTTTTAGGAGTGGGAGGCAGGATTCTTTATATGTAATAATTCTTTGCTCCGCTGTAGACATGAGGCATCATTTATGACTGTAGCTGTCCTGGTGAGGGCAATCATTATAGGTACTTGCCACCAAACACACTCCTCTAGTTACCCCAATATGTCACTCCTGCTTATGGAATGTATACAAGTATATCTATTTATGCAGGCCTATTGACCCTGGAGCAACCACCATCATCATCAAGCTGCCAGTAATTCTAGGGTTCCTTCTGTGGGCTGTGTTAATAAGCACCTGCAGTGAATCCTGTACAAACATCATTTCATTTTTACACTTATTCATTCACGCTTTGCCAAACTTTGAACACAATTGTGTCTGATTTGTCCATTTGTTTTGGCAGGCATAGCTAATTTATAATGCTGGAATTGTGGGGGAAATGCTGTATTGTGGGTAAATGCATCCAAAATTGCACTTTGCACACTGCACTTGCATTCATTAAAGAGCTTGCATTCATTAAAACACATAGTTTCGGTGGCGTTACTACGAGGGGCACAGTGGGTGCAATTGCACCAGGGCCCCCACCCCCTTGGGGCCCATCGGAGCCACGAAAATGGTTATGGCAGGGGGAATTTTACAGCACACATGCCATCAACAATCCAGCATGTGATTTATAGAGGTAAGGGCCTGATAGGGAGGCCCAGTAGTTTTTTGGTTAAGCGAATCTCTGGAAGCAGGTCTTTTTGTGAAGGCCTCTTCTTCTTATGAGAAGAAGCTGGAGGTGTGCAATCTGCAAGCAGTGTGTCTTTTTCTTTTTAGCAATTTCCTCCAAAATTTTGATGGACTTTGTCACTCTTTGTTCTGAGCTTTGTCATGACCCATCAGCGCTCTCTGGAGTAAAGGTTCCTCCTACTGGAGCTCCAAAGAGAGTTTAAAGGGAAAAGAAGGATAACTGAGATTTGTGAGCACATAAAATGTGTGCCACCCCCATCAAGTATAGTAACAGCATTTATATTCAAAAATAATTTTTTTTCATTTTCAGAAGATAAATAAATCATACATCAACTGTAATTAATAAGATTTATCTTTTATTATTTAAATGGTTAAAAAAACATCGCAGCCAAGCTTTCTAGTGTAGTTGTCAATTCAGTTATTTTCTTTTCAGAGAGGGAGACTTCATTTATATGACTGGCAGTGCTGAGGAGGCTGAATTAGGTTATGTTTTGTGTACAGTAGGTCACTGGAGTGAAGGAGCAATGTCTGGTGAATAAAAATAAATCCAAGTATCATACTCACAAATATGACATTAGAAGCCAAATCACAAAGGGTGAGTTTACAGAGAGGCTTCATTTGGTGAGGACTGAGCCTTGTTTGACCCTGTTGGACAGATATAGATTTCTCCCGTTACATTTTTTGCTTTATATGAGCTGCTGTTACAAATACTACATCAGCTGCCACTCTGTCTCTTCCTCACTGTAATCTGTCTCTTTCCACTTCATCTCTCTGTGATTTTCTCAATTATGTTCCTGGTAACAGGCTGGTGAGATTCTAGCAGCAGCTTCATTAGGCCCTGATGCCTGTAGCAATGTGTGTGTCTCCTGCACATATTGATCCCTTGCCACAGCGTGGAACAGCACAGCGATCCTCACTCACAGTGCCAGGATTTGGCACAACGCAAGCTGGAAACATTTGTGACAAGGACACTGTTTGCATTTTTAACCTTCACTGTGCTTTATATATTCAGGCTCAAAATTAAAAACGAAGCAAAAGCCAAAGAAATGAATGAGAAATGTTTATTTACATAGTTACCCAGCAAAACTGGCTGCCACTCCAAACTTCTTTCATTTTGGCTTTTCTCCTCCCCCTCTCAGCAATACTCATTCCTTTTGTCTTGAATCATGCAAAGAAAAAAAAAATAGGTTTCTAGTCCTGCAGCTTCACTAGTACTGCAAAGGCGAAAAGCTCAATTAGTGAAGCAGCATTTGTATTTCCTAATATACAGTACATGGGATGTTCAGAATGAAAATGTTCTTGTGTATAATACAAAATGCAGTTGGATGCTTTAAAAAGCGAGTGTTATTAAAAAAAGCAAATAATATATTAGTAGTGTAAAACTGAAAGGGCAGCTTTGCCATACAGAGAATCAGAAAGAATCTGGAGCTGCAGTCAATAGCAATTTCCCTTTTTAGATCGATACATTCGCTGCCTTTCTAGCTTCAGAAATTGCTTTGCGGATTTGTTGGGGTAAAGGACACGAGGAAGGGGGGTTGAGCTTGAGAGAAAGGTAGTTGAATAGTGGTCTTCTAATGATTCTCAATGCAAAAATATTTCTATAGAGAAATAAAGGCTTGTTCCCTATGCTTCCAGTCAGACCTGAAGTGCAGTGCTCCACAGTACATTGCAGGCCCCTCAAGCACTTGCAGAAATTGGCTTTGCGTACAGATAATGGCATAAAATAATGGTTCTGCAAAGCATTATATTAACCATTGACTGCATTAAGGGGCATGGAAGCAGTCTGCAGTGTTAGGCCTCAGAAAACTTGTGATGTGAATATGACAATTAAAGGATCAATAGGCACACAACTGAAAAGGCTCCATAGATTTTATGAATGCATACATAGGTGAAAATTAATTAACACAGACAGTGGAATAACTAGATTGTGCCGGGCCCCCTTGCAAAAAAAAACTTCAGAGGGGCCCAATGCACTCCTACACTCATCCTCCCACGCACACCCAGCCTGACTCCATCCACATCCGCCCCGACTACACTCATGTTCCACCCAGACTTGCGTTCCCTTTCTCACCAAAGAAAGAGGATGTGGAGGAGGGGTTTTTTTTATTAGCTATAGAGGAAGCAGACCCCACAGTCTGGGCCCCCCTGTTCCCTGGGCCCTCCTGCGACTGTGGGGTCTGCACTATTGAAAACAGAAGCAGTTTTGCACCAATGTCATAACACATATCTTTATTTATTTATGGAAAAGTTACTCAACACTGACCTAAATTTATTTCCTTTTGTGACTTAGTGGTATGTGTCTATACCAGTGCCAGATCAAATACATTGCTAATTTAAAGGAGAACTCAACCTCTACGTGAAGAAATTCCTCCATTCCGTGTAGGCCCCCCTCCCTCCTCCTCCCCAGCCTACCTGCCCCCCCTATGGGGGGCCCGTAACTTGTTACTTACCCCTCCTTCCAGGTCCTGTCCAGCAGACTTCACAGATGCCACCTTCTCCCGATTGCTCTTCTTCCTGGATTGACTGGCATTTTCTGGCACATACACAGTACAAGGGATTTGCTGGTGCAAATCTACTGCACATGCGCCTGAAAGTCACGAACTTTCCAAAAAAAAGATTGGAAAGTTTGTGACTTTTCGGGCGCATGCACAGTTGGAGGAATCCACCGGTACAGAGCTACTGAGCATGCGCTCAAAAGTCAAGAAGTTTCCGATTTCTTTTTTTGGAAACTTCATGACTTTCAGCGCATGCAAGTTAGATCCATCATCAATCCAGAAAGAAGAGAAGAGCGATTGGGAGAAGATGGCGCCTGTGAACTCTGCTGGTTAGGACCTGGAAGCAGGGCTGGAACTAGGGGTAGGAAGAGTAGGCACGTGTCTAGGCCGCAAAGTTTTGGGGGCGCCAGGCATGTAACTTTCACTGCTGCCTACCCCCAGTCCAGGCTTCAGCGCACATGCGTGTGCTCTTGAAGACACGCATTCGTGCCCTCACGCATACTGGCGCGGCGGAGGGGCAATGGGATCAGGTGGGTTGCCTGGGGCGCCCATCGGGTCCGGCCCTGCCTGGAAGGCGGGATAAGTAAAAAGTTAGGGGCAGATAGGCCAGGGGTAGGAGGGATGGGGCCTACACAGGGGAGGGAGTTTTTCACGTAGGGGTTGAATTCTCCTTTAAGAACAAATACGCTACACCAAACAGAATTTTTACATTATATTCTTCATTATATTCAGACCATGTACAAAAAATATGCACTCTCTTTTTTGGCAGCAGATGAGTTGCTAAATATTATTATGTATTACAGAAGAGCTAAGTGAACACTTTTAATTGTGAACACTTTTAATTGTGAACACTTTTTCCTCTAACACAATTAGTTACAATCCCAGAAATCTGCCAATATTAGGAACAAAAGTGGGGTCTATTTTAACCTAGTTTGAATATAAATGGCATGGTGTATTCTGTTAATAAAATGAAACCAAGCTCACAATGAAACCAAGACCAACATGCTGGAGTTCTTTTTCTGTATGACTCATAAATTCATCATACCATCATCACAACTAAATCAACCATTACATAGTTCATTTGGTTTGAAAAAAAAAACCAATAGTCCATCAAGTTCAACCCTTCCAAATAACCTCCCAGTGCATAGGTACTGTAGTCACACACACACACATATATATTTGCATACATGTACTAACTTATCATTCCTTCCATCCTTGGATAAGAAATAATCCATGGCACTCTTAAAGCAGAACTAAACTCCAAAAATAAAAATGTCTAAAAATGCCATATTTGATATTAATATTAGATGATGATACATGGCTGATGCTAGTTGCACTGGTTTCTGTGCTACCATGTAGTAAATATATTTATTAATTACTAATCAACCTTATACTGTGACATTTCTATTCCGTGTGTACTGTATATTGTGAGAGGGTCCCTAAGCTCAGTAAGTGACAGCAGCACAGAGCATGTGAATCAGTGAATCAGCAGAAAAGAAGATGGAGAGCTACTGGGGCATCTTTGGAGACACAGATCTTTACTACTAAAGGGATGTGGTTGGCTTGGGTTGGTAAAGAAGCCCAAAACATAATGTACAACATCTCTGGCTACTTCTTTAGTTAAGCTTTAGTTTTTGATGGCACTAATAGAATCTGCCGTCACAGTATCACCCAGCAGGGCATTCCACAACCTCACTGCCCTCGCTGCCAAAAACCGTTTTGCTTCAAGTAAAAGTTCACTTCCTCAAGTGTTAATGGGTGGCCTCTTGTTTCTTTATTCTTTTCTATGTGCAAAAATAAAACTGCATTATCTGTTTATAAAGTTCTCTAATATACTTGTATACCCAGTACATGCAACTACTTCTAACCTCTTTAAAATGTATAGCTGCCCCTGGGCTGGGAGCTGGAACCATATGAACTTTATCTGCTGGTAGAAACATATTAACCATATGAACTTTATCTGGTGGTATAAACAACTAATGACCCATACAGTATATAAGGAAAGTGATAAAGGGAAAATTCGCTTACCAAGTTTAGAAAACAAAAATAATAAGCTGAGCAAATGCACTTCATGTAAGTCCCTATTCAGGAACTTTTCTATTATTTGTACATTGGGTCTTTGTCTGACCCATGCACTTTCAGCTTATAGCTTGTTTTTTTCCTAGTCTGCATGGTTTACCAGTATTCTCATTACCTTCCACACTCCAGAAACACACAGGCAGGGTCATTTTCTTCTAATTCAACTGACCACAGTGTGACTGTGTATATTGTAAGGATCAATTGTAGACAAGGGAGCACTCCACCTTACATTTCCATAAGTAAAAATATTAAACTACTGTATAGGCCTTTTAGGTATCCAATGTTTAGGTCACTTAAGCATGGCCTTCAAACAACTGGTCCTCATACTAGTCTAAAGAACTATCAGGAGAACATTCTTTCAAGGATCCTAATGACATTAGGAAGACGTCCTCTTCTGTTCCTACTCATACACAGTCATGATTTAGCTATTTTCTTTTCCCTGTATCTCATGACACTTTGTAAGCTCATTACTCTTGCCAAATTATCATCAGCACATCATCATGCACCTCATACCCAAATGTCACATGCAGAAACATAAACTTGGGACACATAAAGCTCAGACTGACTCCTAGTGCAGCCAACAAAATTACAGAAACACAATCAAACATTTACAAGAGCAAAAAGCCATTCAGCCATCAGACTCTGTCAGATCCAAGCACACGCAGAAGCCGCACATTTTCACACAACGAGTCTCAGCAGTAGGAAACACTTTAAATATTTCCTGCAGTCTTTTCTGAGGAGACGCCGTATAGCTGGTTACGGTGGCCTGTAAAATGTAATGACAGTGATATTTCTGCTCACAGATACTTGTTTGAGAGCGGCTGTAAATACACCCACTGGCCTGAACCGATGTCTCTTTTGTGGCTGATTACAGACTTGGTTATGGTTGCGCCGAGGGGAAAATAGTCCTTTGCAGAGAGAGATTATCATCTGAAAAAGATAGAAATTAACAGCTTGGGTCAGCAGCATCATCTGTGCAGAGCCTACATTGTCAGAGGATACAATATTTTTGTGTCAGAAAGAATTTATATCTGTTTATTCATAAATGTTGTTGCACCTTACTCTTTCTGTGTGTCATGTAATATTACGAATTTTCATACTGTTACCCCAATGAGATCTCAGCATTCTCACTATCCCCATCCAGCGTTCTGTGGTCTGGTTTTCCTTATTTTTGAGAAATGGGATTGGCAGGTACAGTATATGACACTGCTTTTTATTAAACTAATAACATTTGAAGAGGGGGTTCATTTTTATAACATAATCCTAGATAGTTTATGATAACACTATAACTTTTACTTATTGTATTCCAACATCAACAGTGGTTCTGCTAAGCTTGATGGTAAAGAAAGCTATACTGTTATATTTCACTTAATACATTGTTCATGTTAATGGTACGTAAAACATTTTATTTCTCAACACACTTTCTACAGAGGCTGGAATACCTACTATGGTAACACATAGAGGTACACTTACTAAAAGTCGAGTTTTTAAAACCATTAAAATTGAATATACTTGAAATTCAACTGGGGGGTTATTTATAAAAAAAAAATTTGAAAACATGGAATATCTTAAACTCAGACAAATTTTAATAAACTCGAATCAGATTCGATTCTGATTCAACCAAACTCGATTCGAGTTTTTTTCTGCAAAAAAAACTGAATGTCATCTTCGAATGGCTTATACATGAATTTGGCAGGTTTAAGTTGGCGAATCTCGAAAATCTAATTCATATGTTTTAAAATATTATAATCGAGTTTGGACAATTCCCTAGTCAAATTTGACCCTTTTGACCATAAAAACTATTTTGAAAATCCGAATTTGATCTGCCCGAGTCTGAAAACACATATATATTACTTTGATTATATTTTCTCTACTGTTCCCTATTAAATAGTAATAGTTATAATGAAATATAGGTCTAATATTGTGTCATACAGTAACTGAATGTTAAACCTGTTTACTTTTGACTTACAGAGCATGTACTGTAGTTCTTCACTGGCTGTTTATAATATTGCTAGCAGCAACCAATATAAAACCATTATGGCACAAAGGAAACCACAAGCAAAACATGTTTTCTTTCTTTTAATTTTCTAGCCCACAGTTCAGTGCAAACCTTCATTTAGATATTCTGAATTAGCGAAACATTTAGTTTTTCAGCCATTTGAACTAGATGGTATGGCTATGCCCTGGAGCTATATTTGCATGTCATGTTAAATCCATAATCATAATTAGATCAGTCATATTCCCTGTTAAGTAAAGGTCCAATTCTGAATATAATTTTATCTATATTTAGGGTTGATTTCATAAGTGACTATAGTTTGTCAGACAGCCCATGCATAATTTCTAATGTCTCATGAAAATATAGAAATCTTGTCATTTATAATAATTCATATGAGAGCAGCTAGTTAGCATTTGGCCGACTGATTTAAAAACAATCCCTAAGCATGAAACAATGTCACCATGTACATTTAACTATTACACAGTGACAAAAGGGTACAATAAATAACCCTGCTGCATGCTTCTTTACAGGGAGAATAGATTTTGTAATGGTCTCGCTCATCTTGATTATGTCATTTAACTGTAAAATATTCCTACCTGTTTATTTTACTATTTACTATATTTTGCAATGCATCTTCATATGCTTTTTATGCCTAGAACTGTTCATCCTCTTGACTTTTAAATCTTATTGGCAGAGGGTTTAAGACCATTTTAACTCATAACAAAGTCACAGATTTGTAAATTTGTGTCATCCTGTTAAAGTAGAACTAAACCCTAAAAACATAGATTACATACTCACTGCACCAGGCTAAAGTTACTGAATCTCTGTAACGGTAATGATTCAGGCCTTCGCATTTTTGTACAGGGGTCAGAATCCTCAATTTTGATAGGAGTGCCAGTGACTCTGCACATGCTCAGTGTGCCATGGGCACGCTGTTCAGAAGCTTAGGAGTTATTGCAAAAATAGTCAAGCTGTAAATGTGCTTCACTTGTCATAGAAGCTGCTGCTACAGGGTCGATCACTAAATTCTGATGTAAATATTTATATCTATATATATATCTATATATATATATATATATATATATATATATATATATATATATATATATATATATATAGATAGCCACAATGGCACTCACCCTTTAATCATTTTTCGCCGGGTGCTAACCAAAAATAATCGATATAGGTCCGAAGAAAGCACTCACGGCAGATCCATTAGTGGTGTAGAAAAATAGTTTATTCACACATGGTGTATATATATATATATATATATATATATAAAACATTGTCAATATACACAGTAGCATTATATACCCACATCTTAAACTCAGGTTAGATCCCTTTCTCCATTGCAGGGGGGCAAGCCTGCAGTTTTCGAGTGTCAGCCCATTTAAAGGATTATTTCAAGCTCTACCACAGAAAGTCAGTGATATTTACAAGAAAAATATGTCTGGTTTGCATGGGCAAACTAATAAATCTCTATGGGATTTGTTTGTTGGCCAGCAAGCTCCAAATGAAACACATAGCTTCTGGGCAATGGTGTTTATCACACTCTTCCTGAAAAGTGTTTTCTCTAGGGTAGGGCAGATGGGCATTTATGTTAAGGCTACATAAAATCAGGTCTTGAGTGGCAGGTCTTTAGAGGGATTGTAAGACTGATCCAGCATTTAAAATAATTAATATAATCACTGTTGGGAAACTATAATAGCTGCAGTCTGGTAAGTAGGGGAGTTCAACAAAGTATTTCTGTTTATTGTATACATGTATATAAAGCAGCGTTCAGGTCAGCAAACTATGACCATAAATCAATATATTGCAAAGAACTGCCCCAGCATGGCATATATATTGTACATCTAGCCGTGTGTATAAGAGAATCTTTTGGTATATAAAAATCTATTTATACATGTTGTACTGTTGGGCTGAAAGTGGTTTAAAAATGTAATATGTTAATTGTTAGTTCTGCATATTTGTCATTTCTGGACAGGAAAGTGCATGATTATTTGTAATGCTTGTCTACATACTCAGTTTAATCATTTGCAGATACAAAGCTCTTTGAAATAAAGCAGACATCTATAGTGTGCATGCTACATTTAGTAATTGCACTACAGCCAGATGATAACTATCATGCTCTTCCTTTTCCTTAATTTGTACAGTTATATAATTTCAGTGCATTGCTCATAATTTACTTCTCATTCTTCTACTTGTCAGCAAATGTATTTTATTAAAGAATGTCAACCAATCAGAGGCTACGTTTATCTTTAGACTTTGATTGGCTGCATGCAGGCAATAAGATTAATGAGTACTATTACTTATTGAAAAGCTTATGAGCAATTCAATCTGTAATTGGTTATAAATGTTTTTATTTTTATTTATTTGAAGATAATCACAAGTTTAGAGAACTGAAGTTTGCATTTGATGCCCATTTCAATTTTACCATTAGATGTAAATTTGTAATGTCTGTGCTGCCTCAAAACTAACGGGCATATTTATAACGCTGTGTAAAAAACAGCAGGATACTACACCACACATCGGCAGGCCGCACTGGGTAAAAAATGGCATAAAAAACTGGCAACATTTGTATGTGTTTTTTCTTGGGGTGTCGGAAGCAATGTAAAATAACAGCATTGAATCTGGCATTCGTATTCTGTAATTTTACACATTCCTTGATAAACTCCCCATTTATTTTACACAGCTTTTTACACTATTTTTGTCAGCAAATTTAGTTTTACACAGCATAATAAATATGCCCCTAAGTATAACTATCTGCAGATTTGTACTCCTATCTAATTTCCTTACCATTACATGACAGCAGAATAGGGGTTTAGAGATTAGATGTTCCCTAATACTTTATCCTATCTGCCAGTTATACTTTTATACTTTTTTGTTATTGATCCTCTAATACTATAGGAATGCCTATGATCCTGATCTACAGATTTTCCCATGTATCAATTTGGTTCTCCATCAGCAATGAAGTTAGTTTTCACTTATGACAGTTGCTATACAGTTTTCTACCTCCATTGCAAAGTTAAACCTCAAAGGCAAGTTTTTTTTTTGTGCATACACAATGGATTGGTATATCCACATTGCCTCCACCATGTTACAAGGATGCAATCTCTTCTGTGCAAATGCTGTTCAGTGATAGCAATGAGTGGACCAAACACACTCATTTAATGAAACATTTCTAATGTAAAGATTTGAAGGATACTTCCTGTTTTTAAAATTGAGTAGATCTCTAAAAGCTTATGAGCCCTAAATAAAAGCTTTGGGAAAGCAGCAGTGAAAGTTGGGCAGTGAGGAAGGAGGGAGGACCCAACATTTCAGGGCACACATACTATGGGAATAGCTCTGAAAAAACAAATTACTGGGCCCATGAGATAGCATCTGTGGGTCCTGGATTCCCAGTCTGACACCGGCCTTTTGGAAATGTAAGTGATCACCCCCAAATCTCACTCTGATCTTCCAATGTTTTCCAAACAGGCCTTTAGTCTGAAGTCCCCTACTCAATGACCCCTAGGTGAGACATCAAGTCTTGGAAACAACGTTGTGAACCCAAAGAGTATTCACTTTCACAAAATTATTTTGTGCGGAAACCTCATTAATTCAACTAAAGACTGGGCCCTGTAGCCTTGATGGCACAGCAGCACTCTGCCCTGTGTTCAGCCTCCTTATTTCCTCACTAGGCTCTCCCCCTAACAGAACAGCCCTTTGACCCAAACAGACCCTTAGTATAGTTCATATCCCGCCTCCTTGAGGTGCAGGGAGTGACTGTGCAAAAGTGCTTGGGTTCTTTAAGAGTTGGTTCACCTTTAAAGGGGTTGTTCACCTTCAAATACTTTTTCCAGTTCAGTTGGTTCAAGATAATTAAAATTGGATAGTTCCAGTTACTTTCTATTTATGACTGTTTTTCTAATATTGAAGTGTAAAATTTAATTTATCATCTTCTAAAGCAGCTCCGGAATTGGGTGGGGAGGTTGTTGACACTTTAAAGGACATGTCAACCAAAAAAAAAAAAAAAAAACACAATTATAAGCAACTTTCCAAAATTAATGTATTAAAACTTGTGCTTTTATTATGTTATTTGTAAATGTTATTGCTATTGAAAGCAGCATTTGCATAATTCATGGTTGTTACATTTTAAACAATGTTGCAAAAGCCAGTCTCCTCCAGCAAGACAGGTCTGTTAATAGGTTGGCTTATGTTACATTGTTTCAAAAGCCAGAGCCATCAGTACAGAGAATGGAAAGGGACAGATAAACACTGCTTTCAATAGCAATTCATGTACAAATAACTTAAACACCATAGAAAATGTGTAATGAATGTATATTGCAAAGTTGCTTAGAATCATGTTTTCTTTTATTGGGCAAAATTAATTTTTGGGGTTGACATGTCCTTTAACAGTTTTAAAAGGATACATTTAGCTGATACATTTGTTATCTTTGTCCCTGCTGAGCAGAATCCATTAGTATCAACTAATTGTATCAACTAAATGTAGCAAATTGTAACTGTTCAGAATGCTCCAGGATCATTGAACTGACAGACTGAAACAGGAGCATGAAACATAAATTTTGGGAAAACTGGAAAGTATAAAAGATGGAAAGCAATTGAAAAAAGTATTTGTTTATGGTGAACAATCTGAAAACAACTGTGTTCGTGAACACTTTGGTGACAACTTTTAGTATGTTATAGAATTGCCAGTTCGAAGAAAGTTTTCAGTTGATCTTCCTTTTTTTTTTTTTTCTTTTATAGTTTTTTAATTTTTTTTTTTTCTGAATCTTTCCAGTTTTCAATGAGGGTCACTGACCCCATCTAAAAACAAATGCCCTGTAAGGCTATGCATTTATTGTTATTTCTGCTTTTTGTTACTCATCTTTCTATTCAGGCCTCTCCTATTCATATTCCGGTGTCTTATTCAAATAAATATATGGTTGCTAGGGTAATCTGGACAGCTGAATAAAATGCCAAATTATTCAAAAACCACAAACAATAAAACATGAAAACCAAATGCAAATTTTCTCAGAGTATCACTTGCTACATCATACTAAAAGTTCATTTAAGAGAGGGATCTGTTGAATTCTACAATGAGAACAAGTCCAACCACAGTCTGTTGCACTACATGGGGCCACACAAGGAATGAGTCACTCTGTATTCGCTTTTTTGCATTGGAAGGAATTCATGACTGGCAAAGCAAAAGCAAGTAAGGGGCCAAAATGCTGGAATCCATTTGGAAAGCCTCAATAAAGCCTGACTTTGTTCAGCCAGCAAGCAGGATGACATCTTCTAAAGGATACCCATACACCTCTCCCAGCCTGCTCTACTCCTTTAAAGGAACAGTAGCATCAAAAAATAAAAGGATTTTAAAGTAATAAAGATATAATGCACTAGGAAAACAGCTATGTTTGTGTCAGAAACACTACTATTGTTTATATAAATAAGCTGCTGTGTAGCAATGGCCAGGGCCTGAATAACATACCAGGCGCCCCTAGGCCCGCTGACATTCATCTCCCCATCACCTCCCTTTTATTCACTCAAATCTTCATCAGCAATGGGGACTGGCACATGGAAGATATTAAAAAAACTATCATATCTCTAGTTCATCCCTGAACCAATGTCATGCCTCTGGTCATGTGACTTGTGCCAGCACTTTAGGAGGGAACTGCTTTCTGGCAGGCTGTTGTTTTTCCTTCTCAATGCAACTGAAGGGAACAAAGTGGGACATGGGTTTTAACTATTGAGTGCTGTTCTTAGATCTACCAGGCAGCTGTTATC
>CM044438.1:88362732-88368852 GCA_024363595.1 Xenopus borealis | reverse complement strand
TTTTTTTTTTTTTTTAGTTTAAAGTTGAATGTTCGTGTCTCTGGTGTTTCAGTCTGACAGCTCAGTAATTCAGGCGCAAACTCTAGACCAGGGGTCCCCCAACCCTTTTCCAACCGTGAGCAACATTGAGATGTAAAAAAAGTTGGGGAGCAACACAAGCATGAAAAATGTTGGATTGTGCCAAATAAGGGTTGGGATTGTCTATTGGTGGCCCCTATGTGGACTGGCAGAGTACAGGAGCCTCTGTTTGGTATGAAACCTGGTATTTATACAGTAAAAACTTGCCTTCAAGCCTGGAATTTAAAAATAAGTAACTGCTCTGAGGCCACTGGGAGCAACATCCAAGGGGTTGGGGAGCAACATGTGGCTCACGAGCTACTGGTTGGGGATTACTGGGGGGGATCACTGCTCTAGACTGTTACAATTTTGCAACATTTAGTTGATCCATTTCTCAGCAGCATCTCTGGAGTATTCGCACCTATTTTATCAATTCTAACAGCTGCCTGCAATGAAACTCATGGATCCCGGTCAGCAGGGACAAAGATAAGAAATGTATCAACTAAATGTATCAATTTAGAACATTTTACAGGGTCGGCAACCCCCCCCCCCCCCCCCCGAGCTGCTTTAGAAGGTGAAAAATGACCCTTTACACTTCAATATTAGAATTTCCAGTTTTTATTACATGTAAGTGAAAAGTAACCAGGAGGGAAATGCTATATATTCAGCTGCTGGGCATGGCCCAATCGGTGTACTCAATCTTAGGGGGGAGATTTACTAAGGGACTGAATTTTCACAGTGAAAAAACTTCGAAAGTCAACCTTTTTACAAACGATTTTTTATTCGATCAAAAATGGACCTATTCAATCGAAATAGGTCACTTTTCGACCGAATAGGTCCATTTTTTATCAACTAAAAAATTGTTCGATTAAATCTATTGCAATTCGGTAGGTTGAATCTGGCGAAGTAGGCATTCGAAGGTTTTTAAAAGTTTGATTCCTTCGATGATCGAATTATCGAATATCCGATCTATTCGTTAATTTGGTATTTGATGATCGAAGAGGCTAAATTTGTATATTCAAATATCTGATTAAATTTTACAATCGTAATTCAATCATATTCGATCGAACTACGATAAATTCATGTGAATTTTGTAAATTTGCCCCTTTATCACTAAGCTTTATGTTCATGCGTTTCCCCTTAAATGAAGTGTGACACATTTTGTGTTTTTTTAAACTAATAAAGTATAATCCACTATTGCCCTGCATGGTAAAACTGTTGTGGTTGCTTCAGAAACACTACTATTGTTTATATTGGGAGTGCCCATACTTTACTAATGCGAAGTCTACTTCTTATGTAACCTTAGCATAATATCTGAAAAAAAGCATGAAACAGGAGGGTTATTTAGGCTAGGAGCAGACAGGCAGATTCGGGGAGATTTAATCCCCTCTTCTGTCGGGCGACAATCTCCCTGAACTGTCTTTCCCCTGCCTTCCATCTGCTGTAATGAAGAATTGCCTCACGAGGAAACTTTGGGCGACTTCGGAAAATGAAGCGCCGCGAGCGCATTAGCGCAGGCGATTCTTCATTACAGCAGGGGAAAGGCAGTTTGGGGAGATTGTTGCCCGACAGAAGAGGCGATTGGTCGCCAGGTGACTAAATCTCCCCGAATCTGCCCGTCTGCCCCTACCCTTAGACAAGCTGAGACAATGAGACAATGTCTTGAGATCTACTGATCACCAGCTAAAGGTCTGCTGGTAGATCCTGATCTACCTTTTAGGCACCCCTGATTTATATAAACAAGCTGCTGTGCAGCAATGGGGCAGCCGTTCAAATGAGAAAAGGCTCAAGTTACACAGCAGATAAGCTCTGTAGAACACAATGGTGTTATCTGTTATCCACTATTTAACCTGTGCCATAAAGTCTTTTTTTAATTTCCACCATTGCTTCAGAGCAGCTTATTTAAATGGACTATAGTTATGTTTCTGAAGCAAACGCATCAGTTTTATCAGTGCAGGGCAGCAGTACATGATATTTTCATTAAAACGCCTTCATTTTGTGGTGTTACTGTTCCTAGATCAAGTAGAGCAGCATAATAAATGGGCAATCCTTGGCCCAATGGAAAATGTATTTGCATATGTAAACAATTTAGCAGCACCCTGGCACTTTTTCCTTTCAATTTCTCAACAGAGAAATGTTTTTGGTATGCAGTGGTGCTTTTTTAGGCTGTTGGGACAAGGAGGTTTCTATGCTTTCAATGGAAAGCCTGAATGGTGCCTGGTGACTTTAGTGTGAACCTACTAAAACTCCAAATACAGGTAAGGATTTTATGCTTGAAATTGTTTTCATATGCCTTTTTGGGCCTTAAAATGGCAAGTACTAGTGGGTTGGTTTGGAAGCATCAGGCGGAGCTTCATTAAACAGTCACCGTGTTGAGCTCTACACACCCAAGTAGAGAGCATGGAAGTGTAAAAGTATTCATTGTCAAATAAAAATCTAGTCTGTACCTGCGCACAGGCCAACTCTGTGTCTGTATTTACAGCAAGGAGCAGTCCCTCTTTTCTCTGCACGGAACTGCCAGAAAAAGAATCAAAGTTTCTAACTTAATCGGCTGTTGGCTGAGAGCCCAGAACAACTAACAGGTGCAAATAAGATACTTTGTAACACTTTTGAGATAAGAAAATAAGTGCCACAGGAGACATATTTTCAAACTTTAATAATCTGCCAAATTTTGTAAAATAAACATGGTAATTAGGGGGTGTGGCCAAAAACATGGCCTACGCTACTTGTTAAAAATAAAATGTGTCCCTCTTTTTACTTCCAAAATGTTTGGAGGTATGGGATCAGAACCAGCTGTTGATATGGAGGTGAAGGGATGCTTTATTCTTAATTTGAATTTACTAATCTAATTTGCTGCAACTCGTTCCTATATTTGAATCTCAGCTGCATGGTGTGTCTGCATTGGCCTATACAACTGCACGGGAATTCTGTTTGGATGAGTAAAGAACCCAAACCCTAACGTGCATATGTGGGAAAGGAAAAGTGTAAACTTTTTTTTACTTCCTTGTTTTGTGATGAAAAGTCACCTGATTTCCTTCCTCGCCCCTAATTAACATGCAAATTAGGATTCGGTTCAGCCACATAGAAGGATTCAGCCAAATTTGGATTCTGCTGAACAAGGCTGAATCCCGAACTGAAGTCTGAATTCGGTGCATCCCTGAGTTTTACTAGTCTCACTGATTGCTGTCTGACTTGACACATCTAAATTGCTTGCAAAATAAAGGGGCCATGGGGCCTCTGCAGATCTCTGTTTCTTGTTCCTGTCTGTAATGGATATGCCCCATCGCCAAAACTTCCAACATTCCTGATCTGAGAAAGCGACAGTACCTTGGTCTTATGCCCATTGTACCCCAACACCCATTCCCCCCACTCTAGTACATAACTGGCCTTTTTTTTTTGTTCTTCAGGTTTACATTTCAGCAATGCATACCCTTTTCCACACCATTGCAGGTGCATTTCTAGAATCCTGTGGAATTTCTGCCAAATAAATGAAAGCAAACAATCTTTTATAGCCACATGATACAATATTAAGAATTTGTTTTACTGTGATATATTGGGGCAGAACAATGTTTTTGCCTGCCCCTTTGAAAGCCACAGATCTACTTGTTAATTAACACCATATGGACAGTTTGCTAAATAAATGTATTTATTTTAGAGCAGAGTGAACAGGGGTATTGAATTCCTTACAGAGGAAATTGCATCCTCCTCCACATTTCAAACAAAGGGACACCATTATGGATAAGTATTTTTCTGGTGTATATTCCCAGTGGAATGTGACAAGCAGACTGAGTATGTGACTGTCTTCTCTCTCTCTCTCTCTCTCTCTCTCTCTCTCTCTCTCTTGTTTTTTAATTCTCTTTTCTTATCATTTTGTTGTATCCCAAACAGCATGGGATCAGATCTCTTGCTATAGCAGCACTCTGGTTAATATTGCTAATCGTACATCTGAATATCAATATCAATTTTATCCTGTGGGAATAGACCAAGAAGAGTTTGTTTTAGAAAACATGGGTTATGAAATATTCCAGAGTTCTTAACTGAAATGAAAGTGATTCATTTGCAGCAGTATTTATAGTTGCATGTGATCCAGAACATTTCTTAAGTGTAGAATTAATAGGGAACACCATGTTAAGAAGGGATGATGACTTGTGATTTTAATAAGGCTTTTGATGAAAGGTTTTCTTTTTTTTCAGATTTTAACTCTTGCTAAATATTAGTTATCCAGACGATCCCTTTAAGATTTGTATTGCTTATCAGAAAAGTTCACATTGGTTATGTATAAATACATTTGGAATGGTTTTTTTCATGGAAAGTTTGGATCATTCATTCTTGGGTGCTGGACGTGCATGCGACAAGTCTGCCAGCCCAGTGTTTAGGGGTCTGCGTTTTCTGTGCTATGTGTCGATTTCGGCTAGGCCAACGGGCCTGTCCGACATGAATCTTGCAGGAGTAGTGTGCAGTTGAATCTATGCCTGCAATTGGCTCTGACTGCACATGCTCCTGCAAGATCTGTATCTGCCAACTGACAAAAGATAGGGGATTGTTGTGCCTTTGAACTTCCCCCTGTGCAGATTTATGGCAGGTTTCCACACATTTCAAAACTGAATATAAAAAAAATCAGTTTGCTCTTTTGAGAAATGGATTTCAGCGCAGAAGTCTATTGGAGCAACACTATTAACTGATGCTTTTGGAAAAAAAACATGATTGCCCATGACCGTTTCCCTTTAAGAGGTATGGGGTGCATAATAAATTGTCATGCATCAGTGACAAAAGCTTTCCTTTTGCTCCTGTTGCCTTTAAAGACAGAAACCCACACAGAGATTCGGTTTGATTAGTCGCCCAGCGACTAATGTCCCCGAACTGCTTTCGCGCCTGCTAGAATCTAAATCGCCCACGGGATGGCACTCGTTTTCTGGAGTTGCGTCACGAGGAAACTTCGGGCAACTTCAGGAAGACAGTTCAAGCAGGTTAGTCAACCGAAAAAAAGAGCCAGTGTGTCTATGCCCTTATATTCTCTGGCAACTGACTAACTTGGGAAACTGGCTAATTTTCTTGGGAACTATACTTGTTAGTAAAATATATCTAACTTATGCCTATAATATGCTTTTAGTATATTCTTTTTATGTTTTAGTTCTCCTTAGAGGAGAACTAAAACATAACTAAAGAAGTGGGCTAGAAATATTGTACATTTTGGGATTCTGTACCAGCCCAAGGCAACCACATCCCTTTAGTAGTAAAGATCTGCACCTCCAAAGATGCCCCAGTAGCTCCCCATCTTCTTTTCTGCTGATTCACTGATTCACATGCTCTGTGCTGCTGTCACTTACTGAGCTTAGGGACCCACTCACAATATACAGTACACATAGAATATACATGTTACAATATAAGGCTGATTAGTAATTAATACAGATAATTACAGCACAGAATCTAATTCAATTAGCATTCTAATTATATAATCAGTCTTGTAGCATCAGTTTATATTACAGGCCAAACCTCATTTTCTGCTTGATGATTTGCGACAACCCCTAAGCTTAGCTTCTCAACAGCTGCTCAGAGCCCACTGAGCTTGTGTCCAAGATGGTGACCCCCCCCAGTGAAGTTTAAAGTCCTGGATCATTTCTGCTATTGAGAAGCTGACACTTTATGCTGGTGCAATACATTCATTATATAAAATCTGACATTTTTATCAGTATTCATTTTTAGGGTTTGGTTCTCCTTTAAAGAACAAGTAAACCTTTTTTTTTTCTATCTCTAAATTTGCTCTAAACAGCCCCTCAAATTAATGTACCTTAGTCCCTGCTGCAAGTCTGCTCTGGTTTCTGTGTTATCAGCAGCTTGTTTCCTCTTCTTCCTGGTGCAGAGTGAAGCCCTGCCCCTTAGCTTTCTGAGCTGACCTTATCTCTTGGACTAGTCCAGGAGATCATTTGCATACTATGACATAGCAGAGACCAGTGTGTGCAGCACCTTTTGCTTGGGGAAACTAGCTTACTAATGCACACACTGGCTCCCTCTTCCTCTCTATTGTGGAACAGCAGCAAATGGACTGCTCAGTAAACTAAGGGG
>CM044438.1:88335232-88357732 GCA_024363595.1 Xenopus borealis | reverse complement strand
GATGAATAGCCTTTTGATTTTTGTTTGTCCTGTGTAAGAACGAAAACCATTGTATTCTAAACCACTGTCATCTGCTATGTAAACAAGACTTTTTGCCCTTTTTGACTTTCAGCTTCCTTTGTTAATACAGATTAGATTATTTATATAAATTATAATGGTGTTTCTAAAGCAAGCTCACAATTGTTAATCTGTGCAGGGCAACATTACATCATACTGAATTGCATTCTTATCTTAACCGCTTCAAAATGGGAGTCACAGGCCCAGGAAGTAGCTATGTGAGGCTACAATCATAGTATTATTATTTTATTTTATTGACCATCTTTCTTTTCAGGCTTCTTCTATTAAAGTAGATATCAAGGTGAAGAACAGCTTAAAGGGCACCTATGGCCCAAAAAATTTTCCCCAAACCGAAGGTGAGGGCCGATAGAGGCATCATTCCAGTTTGGGGTTCTAGTACTTTAAAAAAATAGCCCCTGCAGGCGCTGGCTTACTCCCACCGGGATACTGAAAAGCTGCCACACTTCTGGGGCCGCTTTTCATACTGTGCATGCGCTTTAGAAGACATGGCGGCTCACACCGGGAGCTCTCTCCCGGTGGGAGTAAGCCAGCGCCTGCAGGGGGCATTTTTTTTAAAAGAAAAAGTACTAGAACCCCAAACTGGAATGGGGGCTCTATCGGCCCGCACCTTCGGTTTGGGGAAAAAATTTTGGGCCATAGGTGCTCTTTAAGCTTTAAAGCTGAATGTTTGTGTCTGTGATGTTTGAGTCTGACAGCTCAGTAATTCAGGTGCAGACTCTGAACTGTTACAATTTTGCAACATTTAGTTGATACATTTTCTCAGAAGCATCTCTGGAGTGTTGGCAACTATTAACAGCTGCCTGTAATGAAACCAGGAGATTTTGCTCAGAAAAGAGAAGAAATGTTTCCCCCCTCAAGCTGCTTTAGAAGCTGAAAAATTGCACTGTATACTTCAGTATTAGAAAATGGTCACAAATAGAAAATAGGAATTAACTGGAAAAAGTCATTATTTCTGGTGATCTATCTGGAAACTAGTTGCTTGAAGGTGAACAACCACCTTTAAAGAACAAGTAAACCTTTTTTTTTTCTATCTGTAAATTTGCTCTAAACAGCCCCCCAGATGAATGTACCTTAGTCCCTGCTGCAAGTCTGCTCTGGTTTCTGTGTTATCAGCAGCTTGTTTCCCCTTCTTCCTGGTGCAGAGTGAAGCCCCGCCCCATAGCTTACTGAGCTGACCTTATCTCTTGGACTAGTCCTGGAGATCATTTGCATACTATGACATAGCAGAGACCAGTGTGCTTCAGCTTTTGCTTGGGGAATCTAGCTTACTAATGCACACACTGGCTCCCTCTTCCTCTCTATTGTGGAACAGCAGCAAATGGACTGCTCAGTAAACTAAGGGGCTGGGCTTCACTCTGCACCAGGAAGAAGGGGAAACAAGATGCTGATAACACAGAAACCAGAGCAGACTTGCAGCAGGGACTAAGGTACATTAATCTGGGGGGCTGTTTAGAGTAAATTTACAGAAAGAAAAAGAAAAACATTTACTTTTCCTTTAATTGCACTCATGTCAGATGAAAGGTCACAAGATGCTGGCTGCTACGTTTGAATTGGGAGCGATTTGGAGCCTTTTGTGTTCCATCATTTATGCCCCATTTTAAATTTGATTTCTTGTGTACATAAAGTTGCATCACTGCGTATTTTTTGTTTTAAAATAAATTGCAGGATTATTTGGAAATGGCAGCGATGATGATCTAAATAGTTATGAGACTTGTAATGTATTGTGGGGCTTTCTGGGAAATGTAGTTAAACCGCTAGATCACTACCACACTCATTCATCTTGTGTTGCTTTTTCTGCAGTGGGGAGTCCCTTTTTTACTGTGGAGTTGGAGCACGGATTCTCTGCCTCTTACTAACAAAGGACTGTGCCTTTGTCATCTGATACAGATCGTTAGGCAAAGAAAATAACTTTGATGCACAGACTTTGTGACATCTCAGGATCAGCTGAACATCATTTAACTCTCTCTTTCTTGACCTCATTCCAGATACAAATAGAGGCAAAACAACTCAATGTTGGCACACAGTCCGATCTGCATCTGCTTTGAGGGCTGCAAAGTCCTCTTAACTCTACCTGTCACCAAAACAATGAAAAATACCCTGACGTACCAGCAGCCCATGTTTAATGTGGGGTTTAATACACAGTCATATAGTGCTTACATAGATTGTGTTAGTATGTATATTACGGTGCATTACTGTCAGCCTGCTGAATTGGTCACATTACAGGGGGTGTGATTTTAATATAAATGAAACACTCTGTGATTTGTTCCTTTGCTGTTGGATTTTATTACAATGAATTTTATTGGCAGCTTAATTCACACACCATTTTTAATCACACTCTGGCATGCTGGGAATTGGGTTCAGTAGAAACTAAAGAGCCAGAAGCTGAATATCCTAGAAAATGAAGTTAAAGTGGAGATTTATAATGAATATGACTTTTTTTTTTTAAAGCCTGTTTTATTACAGTGTACTTTGCATGCTTTCATATCTCTTCATGATTCACAGTTTCAGACTGTTAGATGCTGGTTTTCATTCGATAATCCAAATAATTATCAGTTTTTGTTCGATAATCTGAATTTTTTGGGGGATCATTTGTAAAAGTTGCACAATTAGGATTGTTGCCTGATTTTGACGAGACTTTTCCTGTACATACAGTTGTCACTCCAAATTTTTCCATATTGTGGTTGGGGGTTGAATTTGTTCCAATGACTAAAATACGAGTTTTAGTTAATATGCCTTTAGTGTCTTAGCAAAGCCAGTTATGATTATTGTCTATTTTGTAGTAATTGCTACTAGTAGCTCTGTGTGTCTTCATCCTTAAAGCAGTCTTCTGCAGGTAACAAATACCTGGAATCCAGGAGAATGGGGAATGCCACACGTCAAACAGTTTACATGTGCTGAACTGGCTTAATTGGTAGGAAATGCCTGTTTTTGGAAGCATCTGCTAATAAGATGGTGAAGATTAGTGATGTGCTAAATATTTCGTTGTGTTTCACCTCAAAAATTAAGCCCACAGGCTTCAACGGGTGAAACAAATTGTCACGCGTCAAAAGCAAATTGATGCGTCACATCGTGCAACAGAAAAATGTTATGCCCATAGACTTTAATGCATTTTGGTGAATTTTCGCAAAGTGAAATAGGGTCATTCTCTGTAGATCCAGCTGCCAACCTTGCTTTTAAGTTCTATTGTGATTCCTCTTCAAGAATCTTGTTACTTAATACATGGAAATTTACACTTTTCCAATCAGTGCATTGCTTTTGCAATAGGGCCACAGCACTTTTGTGGCCCTTACCTTATTGTTGCAGGAGGAAGCATAATTTTTTTGCCATCAGAAATTGGTGCCTTTGATGTTTCCATTTTAAGACTCTAATAAACTCTTTATTTACTCAAGTTCATCTCCCTTAGGGGCAAATTCACTAACCTGTGTAGTTGCGCCTGCGTTGGGTTTGCTAGCGTTTGGCGCACTTCGCCAGTGCTATGCAAATTCACTGAAATGCGAAGTTGTGATCAGGGAGGCAAATGGTAGCAAAGTTGCGCTACTTAGTCAGGCGAAGCGAAGTTATGCTATCGATGCCTAATTTGCATATGGCGCAAAGTTTAAGTATAATAGACATATATGTTACAGCCACTACATTACACTACCCAAGCCCAGGAAACCTTTAATAACTCAAATAAAGGTGTTCTATTGCCCTACACATGTGCCCCCTATATAGGTCGGTTGCCATATGGAAATGTAGGGGGGAAAGGAGGTTACCCTAAAAAAAATTTACTATTATTGGGAAGCTAAATTCTATAATAGCAAAGAGAGAATGAACTATTGGGCACAAGCAATAATTATTTTTCTGCTCTGTTGAAAATGCACATGCTGGGTCTTCATTTGTATCAATGTTTAAAAGACTTTTTGTGAGCACATCTAGATATATATTATATGATAAACAAAACTAAATTTTCCTGTTGCAAGAAAGCTGAATGTAAAGTTTGAATCATCGAACGATCGGATTTCCCCATTCCTGCCACTAACCTTCAGTTTAAAAAAAGAACAGATCAGCTGATGTTAGAATATAACCAGTTACCAGCCGCTCCATCTCCCTGCTGACGCCTTCTCATCTGACTGGCACCGGGATGCATGTCTTCTCCTGGAGGCTTGTTAGAGGGCAGGATGGAGGATCTCCCAGAGGGGAGCACGCCACCGTCCCTTCTTTAAAATGAGCACAAGCACAGTCCTTGTATTCGCCCCACGGGGATGCTAGTGTGGCACCCCCTAGAGACACCTTATCCAGCCCTCACCTCATTCATTGCATTTCAACTACAGCTCTCTGCTTCCAGATCAGATCAGCAATACACGCAGTCATGTTTTTGACAGCCGACAGAAATTTTCTAACCTGTCCAATCCACTGAATGACCGATCGGCACGGCACAACCGATGTCGGGACACTCCACACACAATCCGAAAATTGGGCGAATTGAGGATTGGCATGATCAGATCTTTGCATCTATGGCCAGCTTAAAGCTAGAAGGAATCTGTGTTTCACATGAAATGTTTAGTCTTGATCGGCTACAAGGTCGATTGTGTGATTTTTTTTTTTTTTTTTTAAGTAGATGTGAGGGATCCTGAAGATATGATCTCCAGCTCACGTCAGAGCACAGTGTTTTTCTTGGCTTTTTAGATGCCGTTATGCTAAAACATTCCTTTTGCATTAGCAATCTACAAGAGTAAGAGGGATGAAAAAAGTTAGGAGACAAAAGCAGAATATGAGTGCAGCAAGGAGTATGGTATCAAAGTTGTTTTTTTGTGTTTGTTTTCTAAATCTTATGAATTACATAACCTATATACAATAATATTTGGAACAGTGCACAGGGCTCACAAACTGAGAACATTTTGTTAGCTGGAGTGTAGATCGTTAAGTTTTATTAATTATATGATTGTGCCAGGATCCTGATGACGGCTTGAGTTTGTAAGCCGAAACGTTGAAATAAATCTACCAGCTTTTTTTTTCACTTATCAAGACCTATGTGTGCGGATGTTTTTTTTGCTTTATAGATATGAATTTTTGTTCCAGCACCTAGGCATCACCATGGCGATCTGAGTGCACCTATCTAGTTATATGTCTATGTTCCTGTGCTGTACAAAAATCAGACAAAGATAAATCATATCAGAACTTTTTCCACCTTTAATGTGACCTATAAACTGTACCACTCAATTGAAAAAGAAACTGAAATCTTTGTGGTGGAGGGAAAGCTTTACCAGGGGTGTATAGACTTTTTATCTCCACTGTATATATCTTTTGATCATATTGTGGCAGAAATGTATTCTTGCTGATTGTATTTATTCATTTGCTTGTCTAATTTGTTAAATAAAGATATTCTCAGAATGCTGCATTATTAAAGCAGTTTGGTCAAGTGGATCAGATAGCCATCTGATAAACTGTGAGTTGTAGCTCTGTACACTATGATTAGCCTTTCTTGTTAATAGGATTTATTTATTTACAAGGATTTTAGTTCTGGGGAATGTTATGTTATTATTAAATATCCCATACTTTGCAAGATGAGAAGGGTTAGAGGTGAAGGTTGAAGGGTGAGGTATTTTCTACCATATAATAAAGGGGCTTTAACATATAATCACTTCTTCTGACCCCTACACTCCCTGGTCAGGCAAATGGACTTGGGGGTAATAAACTATGTGACCAAAAAATGTATTCTAGGGATCCGCATTTATAAGAACCAGCACATCTAACACTCCGGACTAATAAAACCTAATTTTACCCCCTAATATCGGTTTGAGAGAAAATTTGTTGTTTTGTCTTGACCCCAAAATCTTTGTCTTTACTATCCAACATTGTGTACAGAATTTTATAATCACATTGGATCCACTGTAATAATAATAATAATCTTTGTATTTTTGCAGAAAACATGCCTTGAATTGCCACAGAATGAAGCCTGCTCTATTCAATGTCTTATGTGAAATTAAAGAGAAGACAGGTAAGGTAATATATGTTTGGCTGGGTAGTTGCAGCAAAGATGTTTCAGATGACTCTCTGACTGTACTGTTGGCCGATGCTCAATGTGCTCTATTTATTTGGCCAATATGGACACATGCAAATGCCTTGCCTTCTTTTGAAGTCTGTTTAAGTTCTGCTGGTAAACAAGTGATGTATTGTATTGGTGGTTGAATAAAATACTGCAGTCAAAAAATAAAATAGTGTTGGTGTGCTGCAAGGATCCTTATTCAGATTTTGTTTTGTTCAGAATAATAGCAGTGTGTTTAAAAAAGTGAATAAAGCTCAAAATTCTTAGAACAGCTTTTATTTCTGTACATGCACATGCATAGGGAACACTGCACATTCTATTCCAAATCAAAACAAAGAAAAATGTATCAAATGTCTGTTACTCCTTTACAGAAAGTGAAGAACAGTGAATATTAGGCTGTTAAAAAATAGCAATGTTTGTATTCTTTTTATACAAATACAAACATTCATTTCCTCTTCGGCATAAGGCCACGTGACCTCTTCAAGCATTTCGATATATTGAAACTTATCTATACTGGTATGCGATAAATAGGCCCAATACCATAATATGAGAAACATCCCCCATATGATGATAATATCTTGCTTCTGAAAGAAGATTGTTCTTTTTGATTCCAGGGGCTGCAGACTGTTGTTAGACAACCCACAAACACTGAATTCAAACTACAGTACATTGTGAAGAATGAATGACCTCACTAATTGCGCTACATACTGCTATTATTTGGATCAAGCTATTATTATTTGGAACATATATTATTTGGAGCACTGCTATTATTTTGAACAAGCCTAAATTAACTATTCAATTACTCCGAATCAGCAGCATGTATGCCACGACTGTTGGGTCTGTCTGTTTTCTATTACTACGCTACACCTACTAGTAAATTATTTGCCAAATAGAAATATATAATTTCTACTAAAAACCGTTATCGATCAGGTTAGTAATGTCGGACTGTTATTATTCCGGACACAGTTGTATAACATAAACGCGTAGTATGTAATGAATGCAGTATTATGATTTTTCTTTTGTTAATGTGATGGCTGTGACCCTCTTTGCTCTCTTGCTGGTCATAATTTGTTTTCTGAAATCCATTGGACAATTACTTTTTCTCTTTCGATCTTTATCTCCCATCGTATACGCCATGTTAGAGAATGCCCACTCCTATTGCGGTATCCTGTAGTTTTTCACTGCTGGCTTTTTCCAAACAGAATAGTGGTTTGCCTCTCTGCAGAGAGGTAATTTATGGAGTATCAAAGTCTGGAAATTGCACAAGTCCCTTTCTGGCTGAATTGCAGCTCTGAGTTTAACCCTACAGTAAAGTGTTCATATCATTCCTTGAATATCTTGTGTTTTAATGTTTATTAGAGTTATGTGTTGCCAATTAATTTTGCACGTTCTCCATTTCATTACCATAATGTAATTCTAATATCATAGGTGAAAGGTTTTTTTTTTTTTTTTTTTTTTTTTTTTTTTTTTTCTATTCCTAGATTTCCATTTCTCAGAAATGTGCAGATATATTTTGTTTTTCACCTATTCTCTTTTCACATATGAAAAAAAAAAAAAAAACTCTGAAATCTTATTCTGCACTATGCACACTTTAACAAAACGACTTCTGCTACATACATTGTTATAATTTGTTTTGGTATCTTTTCACATACGTATAATGTTTCATAGTCCTATAGTTAACTGAATCTTGGTCAAAGCTCTTCTGGCTTCTTGAAGGGGAGTTTTCCTACAGTAGGAGGCCTTGTTGTTCGAAGATGAGGAAAGGTTTGGGAGAAACTAAGATATTTGATTCCTTGTGAACAACAGAATCTGTGAAGCAGAACACATTTAAAATGTATTGGATGCTTGAAATACAACTGTTATATGAAAAGTATTCATTAAAATTTGAATGATACCATATAAAGGTATGGGACCTTGGGTTTTCTGAATAAGGTTTATTTCCATAATCTGAATCTCTATACCTTATAGTTAAATAAAAAAAAAAATTATTTAAACATTACTTAAAGCTAAAAAGATTATTTTGCCTCCAATAATGATCTTAATTTGCATATAGTACAAGGTACTGTATTATTAATACAGAGAAAAAGAGAATCTGTATGCGGAATTGGGATTTTGATGTATCCGACTGGCAATTATTTATTAAAATGGACTCTATGGGAGATAGTCATCCAGTAATTTGTAACTTTCTGGATAACAGGTTTGCTGTTAACAGATCTCATACCTGTGAAACTATTTTTATTAGACCGCTATAAAGGTGATATAAGGTAAGGGCTATTTCAATTAAAACTGTCCCTTACATCTGCTTGTTTCACACACAATTCTCGCATTGTTTTTGTTGCGATTAGCCTTTCTCTCTTAATTCTTTTATTCTTCTCACTTCTCGTCAGTCTTTCTCTCCGCCCATGATGCATTATGGGAGAATAAAACTCTCATTTTTGGTAACTAGGCAATGCTATATGTATGGCATGAGACAAGTAAATACCTTCTGATTTCAGAAGGCTTCACTTTGCATGCTATTGCTTGTGAAGGGCTTTTTGGCTCCTTTCAGTCCTTCTCACCCTAACCAGGTTCGGTTTCTCTTTTTTCTGCTTAGCTAAGTAATAGCCATCAAGCCACCCTTAGTCAGGCTTGAGTTAGTGCCTGATGGACAGTTAGCAGGAACTTTACCAGTTCTGCTGCATTCCAGTCATGTTCCCTGTAAGCTTTCAGCCTATTTAACTCTTTATGTCTAAATATATTCTCAATTTAATTTACATTATATGATCACACTCATAGATTTCCTCAATACCTGGGTGTACATTTTTATTTGCATTGCTGTTTGATTTGGAACAAAGTAACAACCTGCCTTGTGTTTTGGCAAATCTATTGGAATTTGTATTCATTAGATGTTAGAAATATATTTTACTGGTCCTCGTTAATACAGGTATGGGACCTGTTATCCAGAATGCTTGACTGCCCCTGTATAGGGGCTTCCGACGGGTCTTCCCGATCGATATATGGACACGATATCGATCGGGAAAGTTTTATTTTACCCCCAACCCATTGAAGCCCATTGCCTTCGTCTAATCTGATCGTTCAGCCCTCGATATAGCCCTGTCATTCATGGCATATCCGGGAGCCAAACGAGCGGAATCTTCTAGTCCATGGCCATCTTAAGGGATAATTTGGAATTTTGCAAGTGTACAAAATATAATTTAAACATTAAATAATGCCAATAGGATTGTTTTGACTTCAAATAGAATTAATAATATGTTAAATGGGATTAAGTACAAGGCACTGTCTTATTGTTACATAGAAAAATTTAGTAATTTTTAAAATTAGAAACATTTGCTTAAAGTGGACTCTGTGGGAAAGGAAGCTGACCTTCCCATAATTCAGAGCATTCTGGATAACTAGTTTCCCAATTAACAGGTCCCAACACTGTAATTACTTGGGAGTTATTGAATTTAAAATGGGCCCAATAAGTAGTTCAGACATCTGGGAAACCACATGTGGGGCCCTCCAAAAGTGATTAAGAAATAGGTTAAACTAAAATAATTTCACTAAATATTTGAGTTGTGGCTTTGGTCACCCCCCACAGGAGACTGGGAGAGGAAAAAAAATTGATAACCTCAAAACAATGTTCAATTATAATCTGGGGTCAATTCGAGAGCTGGGACACTTGACCGTATGCCTTTAAAATAATTATTAATCTTTTAATCCTTGTCAACATTAAAATTTATGTATTAATGTAACAGCGTACTTTCCATGTGGATCTTGTATGTTAGAGGCCTATATCCGTTACTGTTTGAACTCAGATCCACAGATGTATTTATGTGTCTGGGTGTAATTGGGGGAATAAACTCAACATTGTAGTTTCAGTGTGGTCATATTTCTATTATTTTTCAAATTATAGGATATGAACTTTCTCTTAGTAAAAGGATATATGGTGATAATTATGATTTATTGATTATAGGAGAAGACTCAAGTTTTTGTAAAAGGGGAGTTTATTTAGGTGTTTTAAGGTCTTAAGCCGTCCTTTTCATATCTGCATGGTATTTAGTATTGTTGCATGCAAAGTGCTATGTAAGTTGCAGAATAGATATGGAACTTTAGTGATACACGGTAAATGATTTGATTAATCTACTCCGTAACGGAATAAGAATATGGTGTAACATCCCACCAGAATCTCTAGATGCACTGATCATGAGGAGATTAAAAAAAAAAAAGAAACGCACCTACATAGCTTGTATCCTTCATTTTTATTTCTCTGGATCTTCCTTTTATGCAGGGTCTTCTGATGTAACGCTGATGTTCAAGCTGAATGTTAGTGACAGCATCATCTGTATGTGGGATTGGGATTTTGGTTTATCAGACATTGGCACTGATTGTAAGAATGAACATCACAACTGTGAGAAATATTACAGTGGGTTTTCTGCTTCTTCTCTGTGTGTCTGATTGATGCGTGCCTTCTTTTGTCAGGCAAGTGACAACTAACCATCGTCTTTATCCCAGATTTTTTATTATATTGGTTAATTTGTTGCTTCTGCCCGTGCAAATCCTTCTCCCTTGTTCTCTATAACTCAGGAATACCCAACTTGCAGATAATAACTTAACTACAAATCCCCGCACCCCCACCCCCCCATATCCGTGGCAGTTAAAGAGCTATAGGCTGTACTGACCAAATTTAAATATTTGCCAGTATGGCGGCAACACCACCATTTTAGACTGCTGCTTGTCTGCTTTTGAGGTGCTATCCTGTCATTTATCCCCCTGTACGGTATGGTGGCATCCCAAAACCCTACTTCTGCACTCCAAATTTGAGCATCATCTTAGATGGAGATATATTTAAAGAGATTTCTCACCGTTTTCCTGATTTAGCAGAGGCTCATCTCTGCGAGTTCATCCAAAGTTCACTTGTGGTGGTTTAGGCTTCCCCTGACTTCTTCACCTTCTGTCATCATAACTCAAGGGCAGACAGGACTTCATCCGAGGGAGGGACCCAGGCAGAGAAATTCCACACTTCCCTTGTTTAAAGGCGATTTCCATTCCGAGTTGTGTGCCTGTGAATGGCTTTCATTGTTAATTACCATACAGTTAACAAATCCGCACGCTTTCCTTCTGCCTCTGTTGAGGAGATGTACCGGTGATGATTGATAACTAACATACGTATTTAATACATCAGTACAGGCTCATACTGTGTAGAGGTTCTGTTGATTGTAAAGTGACCTCTTGACTGCAGATTATCTGTGACATGCCTGGATATTGCTGTCTTTCTGTGGAGTGCCTGCCTGATTGATTATTTGTTGTTTTGATATGCCAGGAAGTGGACTAAGTACCCAGAGAGGGTAGTCCTGAGTGTGTTTGAAAACATTTGCCATAATTCTGCATTACTGAAGGCATTTTTTTAGCTCATGGGTTATCCTAACTCAGGTGTGCCCAAGACGTCTACCAGTCAATCACGTTAAAGTTCCTGGTAGACTGTGGAAAAAATTGCTGCACATAAAAAAAAATACTTCAATGCATTTTGGCAAATTGGGGTACTTTGGGGTATTTATACATGGAATTGCCACTGTTCCATCCTGCTATTAAGGTAGATCTTGTGATGGAAGTCAAGTGGCAAGAGTAGACCACGAGTTGACAAAGTTTGTGCACCCCTCTCCTAACTGATAACCTGTAAAATAGGCTTGTTCTCTTCCCCAACAGAGGTCAGGCAGTCACTGCAAGTATGTAGCTTACATTCCTGCATGCAATTCTATATTCAGAGAGTGCATAGTCTTGAGTGTGCATGCAAACATTTGCCGTAATTCTAATTAATAATTCTAAATTATCCTAACTCAGGTGTTCCCAAGAGGTTGATCTCCATCTACCAGCTGACCACTTTAAAGTTCCTGGTAGACTGTGGAAAAAATTGTTGCACGTAAAAAAATAAAATTGTCTCCCATAGACTTCAATGCATTTTAGCAAGTTTGGGTACTTGGGGGTATTTATACATGGAATTGCCTCTGTGTAATCCTGCTATGAGTTGTTAAGGTAGATCTCATGATGGAAGCCAAGTGGCAAGAGTAGATCACAAGTTGACAAAGTCTGGGCACCCCTGTCCTAACTGATAACCTGTAAAATGGCTTGTTCTCTGCCCCAGCAATACGAACAGATCGGATCTGCAGACACACTATTTTGCAGTTGGGGAATTTTCCCCCTGAAACGTTGAACCTGTTGATGGTAAAATAAAAGGGGAAATTCCCCAACTGCAAAATAGTGTGTGCGGATCGGATCTGTTCGTATTGCTGTTGCCCGGTCTACGGAATTCCAGCACCATCAAAGGCAGAGTGAGGGTTAAATTATATGAATCTATTGTTCTCTGCCCCAACAGAGATCAGGCAGCCATAGAAATCACATATCTTACATTTCTGCATTTCATCCTAATCTGGTGCTGCTGCCTGCCAACAGGAGCCTGCAATTCTATATAGGAACAATGGATCCTGCATTCCAGCAGAAAGCAATGAGTCTGCATTTTAGCATTTTCCATTCCTTTCTGTGCCATGAAAGATTTTATATACAGTTGTGCTCATAAGTTTACATACCCAGGCAGAATTTATGATTTCTTAAAGGAACAGTAACATCAAAAAATAAGTGTTTTAAAGTAATGACCATATAATGTAGTGTTGCCCTGCTCTGGTAAAACTGCTGTGTTTGCTTAAGAAACACTACTATTGTTTGTATAAATAAGATGCTGTGTAGCAGTGGGGGCAGCCATTCAAAGGAGAAAAAGCTCAAGTTACAAAGCAGATAAGCTCTGTCTGTCTAATGGTGTTCTCTGTTATCCATTAGCTAACCTGTGCCATATAGCCGTTTTTCAATTTCCGCCATTGCTCTACAGCAGCTTGTTTATATGAACTATAGTAGTGTTTCTGAAGCAAACGGATCAGTTTTACCAGCGCAGGGCAACAGTACATGATATTTTCATTTTTTGGTGTTCCTGTTCCTTTAACCATTTTTCAGAGAATAGGAATGATAACAAAAACTTTTCTTTCACTCGTGGTTGGCTGAAGCCATTTATTGTCAAATAACTGTGTTTACGCTCTTCTTTTAAATCATAATCACTACACAAACTACCCAAATGACCCTGATTAAAAGTTTACATACCTTGGTGATTTGGCCTGATAACATGCACACAAGTTGACACAAAAGGATTAGAATGGCTATTAAAGGTAACCATCTTCACCTCTGATCTATTTGTTTGTAATTAATGGGTGTATATAAAAGGTCAATGACTTTCTGGAATCCTGACAGACCCTTGCATCTTTCATCCAGTGCTGCACTGATGTTTTTTGTATTCTAAGTCATGGGGAAAGCAAAAGAATTGTCAAAGGATCTGCGGGAAAAGATAGTTGAACTCTATAAAACAGGAAAGGGATATAAGAAAATATCAAAGGCATTGAGAATGCCAATCAGCAGTGTTCAAACTCTAATTAAGAAGTGGAACATTAGGGGATCTGTTGAAACCAAACCAAATAAAATTACAATTTCAGCCACAACTGCCAGAAATAGTTTGGGATGCAAAGAAAAACCCACAAATAACTTCAGGTGAAATACAGGACTCTGAAATGTGGTGTGGCTGTTTCAAGATGCACAATAAGGAGGCACATGAAGAAAGATGGGCTGCATATTCGAGTCGCCAGAAGAAAGCAATTACTACGCAAATGATACAAAGTATCCCGCTTACAATATGCCAAACAGCACAGAAACAAGCCTCAAACCTTCTGGCACAAAGTCATGTGGAGTGATGACACTAAAATTTTACTTTTTGGCCACAACCATAAATGCTACATTTGGAGAGGAGTCAACAAGGATAAAAGGTACACCATTCCTACTGTGAAACATGGTGGTGGATTGCTGATGTTATGGTATGTGTGAGTTACAAAGGCACAGGAAATTTGGTCAGAATTGATGGCAAAATTAATGCGGCAAGTTATTAAAAAATACTGGAAGAAAATTTGCACTCATCAGCCCAGAAGCTGCGCATGGGAAGTACTTGGACATTCCGACATGACAATTGTCCAAAAGCACAAGACCAAGTCGACCTGTCATTGGCTACAGCAAAATAAAGTGAAGGTTCTGGAGTGGCCATCTCGGTCTCCTGACCTCAATATCATTGAGCCACTCGGGGGAGACCTCAAACGTGCAGTTCATGCAAGACAGCCCAAAAATTTACGAGAACTGGAGGCTTTTTGCCAGGAAGATTAGGCAGCTTTACCGTCTGAGAAGATAACAAGCCTCCACAACTACCACAAAAGACTTTAAGCTGTCATTAATGTTAAAGGGGGCAATACACGGTATTAAGAACTGGGGTATGTAAACTTTTGATCAGGGTCATTTGGGTAGTTTGTGTAGTGATTAGGATTTAAAAAGAGTAAACACAGTTGTTTGAAAACAAATTCCATTCATATTTTCTGAAATCATAAATTATGCCAGGGTATGTGAACTTATGAGCACAACTGTATCTTGGTAGAGTCTAAGATGCATTTTTTGTAGCATTTGTCATACTATTTCAACCATTTACCTGAGAAAATCTAAGACCTGGATTTTATAGCAGTGTGGATTTATTAAGGAAATCTTTTAATAAAAGCCTTTTATTTGTTTTTAATGTAATATTGCCACCCCCCCCCCTTTTTGGGAAGAGTCGAAGGAATGTTTGGGTGTGCAGTTATTATGGAATGATATTCTAGGTGCAGGTTTTTGTACTAATTAAACCATCCTTTGAATTACCCTTTTGGATTTTTAGCAACTAACAGAATGCCAGCTCTGCGGTGGAGAACATCATTATACAGTAATTGCACAATTGTTCCTAGTTTGCCAAAATTCTAACAGTTTATTGATTTGAAAAATTGGCTGGGCATGTAGGTTTTTGTGTAATACTATATATTGGGTATAGAACGAGTTTGTTGTTGGTTCGTTCTGTAGAGAGATGCAGACAATGGTTCTTCCAGAGTCTAATTCTGTGATAAAGAAGGGAAAGTGATGCATAGAGTGTTTAGATAATGGGACTGGTGAATGAAGCAGCTCCCAACACTGTATTGTTATGCTAATAGAATCTCTGCAACACTCATTGTGAAGGCTGAGTGTTTTATTAACACCAGAATATTGTTATTAATACATGCAGAGAGTGGCCATGGAGAGACTTGGATCCCTCAGGCATCCAATCAGTATTCCAGCTGTACCGGACTCTAAAAAAGAAAGGACAACAAAAGAATATACTATCTCCCACTTCTCAGCATTTAAACTCCAACATATTAAAGATGTGGTCCCAAAGAGAACCCAAAGTAAAAGCATTTAGCCATGAGACATATTTCCCTTTTAAGATATCCTGGATGAGAAGAGCTGCAGGCCTATTTTATTTTATTTTTTTTTGTATAATGACTTTTTTTATTTTTGGCTGTATGTGAGACACTTCCTGTAGTACTTTCCAAAGAGTCTGATTATTGCATCTGACAGGGCTGTAGAGGGTTTGAAATGTGAATTTTAAAGATGTTTGTTTTTCAACAGGTAAACTGCTGTTTTGATGTAGGAATAAAAGTAAATAGTCCTTTGGGACACTATCCATATCACAGTAGAGTCATTTTCAAAAATAGAACCTATTTATAAGTAGTATTTTTATAAGTTGCTAAAACTATTGCCTTCTTCTAGCTCAGTGGTCCTCAAACTTGGCCCTCCAGCTGTTAAGGAACTACAAGTCCCACAATGCAATGATGGAGTCTGACAGCCACAGTCAGGCAAATGCATTGTGGGACTTGTAGTTCCTTAACAGCTGGAGGGCCAAGTTTGAGGACCACTGTAGCTGCTTGCTTGCTGTGATATTACGGCTCATAGGGAAAATCTTCAGCTGAGGCAGGAAATGCAAAAGGGCCAATGCTTTTATATAACTGCAGGTATGCAGAGGAAGATTGCTCGGTTCACTTAGTAAGCTGTGCCCAATATTTTACGTTCTCCAAACTGCATGAAAAATCTTAGCACTAAAGTATTTTTCCATTTACATGTCTTACACAGGAGCAAATGAAGGCTTGGATGCAGGCTCTACTATATGGGGTCCCATTCTACCATTTGATAGAGCAGTTGTGAACCAACGGTTTGCAAAGGGTTTAGGAAAACTAAGATCTCCACACTTTCACATATTTTTCCTACACTTGGCATAATTTCTAACTGCTATCTACAAATATATCCTTTCTCCCATGGCCAGTTTGATGGATCCGCTACAAACGTGAGTTGACCAGCCAAAATAATATTAATGGTGCATATGTGGGGTCATAGGTGCATCTGCACAGAGCTACCCTTATGGGTATTGGTGTATTTACCAGTTAGCATGATTTTTTTTGTTGGATCAAGGCAGTTTCCCATCTGATATGTGACCAAGATCTGACCATCATGCTGGTTAATTAGACGTTGCTGTAAAATAATTTGCACAGTGGTTGTCGGAATTCAGTGTGTTCTAACTTTATAATGTTTTCATATATAATAATAGAAAAGTTCATGCTCAGACTGGAGATTAGTCTGTTTCAGAATATTTCACCCTATTTTGCTTCATTTGATGCTAACAAATGTAATATGAAATTTCATCTAAAAAAAATGTTCTGGTGGGACAAAAGTTGCATAGATGTTCTGTCATTAAATCAAGTTTTTGGATAGTGTAAATATAAAATCCTTTTTGCGCCGCTATTGTCTGGTTTATCTTACCAGAGCTTATGTGAGCTATGCGCCCTTCCTTAGTAATTCATATTGTGAGTTCTATAGAGAGGATCACTAAATTAATAATGCCTTCTGTTGCACATGTATATCCCTGCTGGAAAGAATGTAACATGCTTCTTCATATCTTATAGTTAAATGTTCCAGGAATTCATGAGGGAAAAAAGCCTGTCCTGGAATTATAAAACATCTGTTTCCAAGTTACTCAAAGCCATTTTGTTAGAGGCAGATGTGCCTGTGTGTGTTTGCATAAATCTCTCTCTCTACCATGTAATGGAGATATCGATACATTGGGTACTATGAAAACCTGGCAGTTAGAACTGACATTTCATAGTGGATACAGAGTGGAATGCTGAGTCATGATATGGCAGGTATCGAAGGAGATCCTCTGGTGTGCGATCCCTTGTTGTGCTCCAATAAGTTAAAGGGCTGAGCTTTCCATGGGTCATGTGACACATCATTGTTCAACACCAGTTATAACTGATGATGTCTCTAAGCTTTGTTTTTCTGTTTTACCAATTACACATGGCTTTTGTGTCGGATAAGTAAATATAGGTGCAGTATGGATTTGCTCATGTACTTGGTGTTTGAGAGCATATAATTGTTGTTCTGTTGCTCAAGTTCTGAGTTGTTGGATACAGGGATTTTTTTTTTTACTTAATAAATATGCTTAATTTAAATCTGATATACAGGTGTGGGATTTGTTATCTAGAAAGCTCCAAATTACTGATAGGCTATCTCCCATAGACTCCATTTTATCCAAATAATCCAATTTAAAAAAAAATTCCTTTTTTTCTCTGTAGTAAGAAAACAGTAGCTTGTAATTGATCCAACTAAAATATAATGTAATCCTATTAGAAGCAAAGCCAGCCTATTGGGTTTGAAGATCCAAATTATGGAACAATCTGTTATTCGGGAAACGCCAAATCCCAAGGCTGCTGAATAACAATTTAAGATTAGCAGGCCTCTTGGGGAAACTCGCTTGCAGTTAATGGCTGGTGGCAGACTGGGGAGATTAGTCACCCAGCGACAAATCTCCTCTACTGCGGGCAACTAACCTCCCAGCAATGTGAATTGCCAACAGGTTGCATTTGGATCACTTTGTTTCCAAGTCTGTGCTACAAATCAATTGTGGACACATGCTACTAGTTTTCCCCCAGAAGCAAGGTGTTTTATAGGCAGCCAATCCACCCAATGCCTTCATATAGGTAAAAATTGGTAGCGATTCCCTTTTTAGGTCCATTTACGTGTTGGGGTAGCCGGCACCCTACAGTTCAACACAGCTGTTTCACTTCTCTTCTAAAAACTTTTGTAAATATTTCAGTTATATTTTGTTTTTGGTGTTATGATTAGAATTAAGGCTCCTATTTTGTATAGCCTCTGATGCAAGGATCTGGTTGAATTTCTCACCTGTGTGTGTGTTTTGTATATATATCTTTTACAGCATTCTCAGCCTTCCTGCTGGCTACAATGAAAAATCGGCAGCGGGATAGCACACTCGTCTCTACGTTTTTCATTTTAGCCAGTGGGAAGGCAGAGACACAGTTTGGTGAGATTGTCGCCCTGAAAAAAAAGAGGTGATTAGTAGCCAGGTCGACTAAATCTCCACGAATCTGCTCGTGTGCCCTTACCCTTATACAACACTTTCACCATCATCATCATCATGGTATGCTAATAATTGTGCCCAATCTAGTCTGATAGACTACAAGCTCCGTACACTTGGGTCCCCCGGGAGGTGCTGGGTCTGCTGCCTTGTTATTGTTATGCCCATTGTCCCTTGACATTTATGCATGTTTTCCCTCCACTCTGTTCTGGTGCATGGTGGGAAGTTTGCAATCCCTGCATCTGAATTTTCATTAGCCACTTAACAAATCCGAGCTCTGTCTAACCAAGGACGCCTCATACATTATGCTAATGATCTAGAGATGTTAATGATATTTTAGGAGCCTAATTAGTGGAATATATAACTATATGCAATTTGGTAATGGGCTGTGAAGCAGCTGAGAGGGTGGCAGGAGTCTATGATATATGCAAAGTGTATGTGTGCGCGTGTGTAGATGTGTTGTGTGCATGCTCAAACATTGGGCTGTTCCGACTTGGTGCATTCCTACTTCTGTTTGGGATTTATATTCCCTTTCCTCTATGGTGAATTTAACAGCTCTAACAGACTTAAAAAGTCTACTTCATGATTTACATTTTATTTGTTTTAATCTCTACATGATTGGGATTTATATACTCTTCACAGCTGTTAAAATGTATAGGAAGATATAGCTGTTTAGATATGCTCTGAAGTGTACTATGCATAATGAGGTTAACTTTTCAGCAGCATGTAGGGATCTGGCCGATATCATAGCGGTTATATTTTTAAAGGACAGTTGCATGTTTTTTGTTTTGTTTTTTTTTAAGCAAGGATAGCCTGATAATTGCTTGAGCAAGAGCCTTCAGGATTGATTAGGACAATGAAGGGCACTTTTGGGCTTTTTGACCACGCCTGTTTGGGCAGTGGGCAAAACACATGATGACCCTTTTGACATTGCCGTGAAGTCAGGTGGGGGCTACAAAGCGTTGCATTACACATTCAGTGGAAGAACTGTTAAGATCTCCATTCCTGTTGTGATATCTAGAGTAGAACCAGATCCTGTTTCTTTCAAATAGATAAATGGACTGCACTATAACTGACTTAAGAAGGCCTGATATGGAAAGGGAAGCCACATGCTTCTATAGGATCTCCTTTAGCTCATGGAAAGAAAATGTAGAAATAAAATAGAAGAATAAGGAAAGTGAGTCTGGTGTTTGATGCTAGAGCCAACTTACAGAGGAGGCTATAGACTTGGGCACAGAGAGAGAACAATCATTTGTAACTGCTCACTCTATATATCTCCATATGAAATTTAATTGTATGTATCCGAGTCTTTTTCAACTTCATCTACCATATAAAGGCCTGGTTACTTTTTCTCTGCTGAATTTTCATGATCTAACGTTAACTGCATACGATGGTAACTTTTAGAATGCCACCTTTATTCACCACAACTATATGAGCATCGCTGCTATTTATTTATTTGCATGCCCAAGATAAATTCCACTTTTTTTTTTTAAGTACTAATGTTGTGCCCAAGCTGGGGTAATAGAGACAATGCAGTACATTATTGTGCTTGTTTCAGGCTCTGTAGAACAGAGGGGACCTGCCCTGAAGCCATGCACTTGGTGTTAGAATCATTAGAAGTCTATAAAACATGGCAGGTTGGGAATCCCTAATCTCAAGGTTTATGTTACACCGCATGTATTCATGCACTAATGTAAAGTGTGAAACCTGATCATACAGTTCATATACTTGCCATATATCCTCTATATTTTGCAGAGTTTACCTTTTTTTTTGTAAAAAAAAAAGTAAAAATCTAAACAGTTTTCCCTATTCCCTTTCATACTCCACCTGTCCCCATCCTTTATTCTAAAATCCATCTATTGCTTCTTTCTTGGTCCTAGCATTCTGCAATGTTTCCTTTGTATTTTTTCTTTTCTTTACTGAATGCAGCACTCTTTTATCCTGTTTTCTTTATCTCTTTTTTCCTATTCCATTTATCTCTTTTTTCCTATTCCATTTATTTTTCATTTGTTTCTCCCTTGCTGCATTAATTTTATTCCTATTGGCCTCCTTTCCCCTTTTCTTAACTTTCTCTTCTGTGCTTTTTTTTTTTGTCTCCCTCCCCTCCGCTCATCGCCCCCCCCTCTGTTGTTCAGTATCAGCGACTCTTCTCCCTCCAGGCCTTTTATCTGCTGCTTCTTTTTGTTCTTTGTAAAGGAAATGTTAATTTCTTAATCACGGTGTACCCCCTTTGCTCATGGTTGCCATGCCAACACCCCAGGAGTAGATTTTGCTAATTCATGTGAGCTTTGTGTTGAGTCCTGAGCCCTCCTGCTGGTTCCATTTGAATATCCCCATGGTCTGGAGGCAGGAGGTGGGGGGAGAAGTGCAGGAGTGAATCTATAACCGTCACAAACTCATCTCGCTGCAACTTAGTAAAAATGACACAAATTAATATACAGTATTTAAACCAGAGCGAGATTAATGGATCCTTTCAGTGCGCCTTCGCTTTACTGTCAGTTGCTGGGTGGCTAGGCCCCAGGTCTAAGAGTGTGGATATCCTAGCCCAGATAGGAAATGGCAGCCTTTTGAAAAGAAAAACATATGCAAAGAGATGTCATTTTTGTATATACCCTGAAATTCCTTCTTTGTAACGGATAGGTCTATATGAACTCTTGTATCTGTGTATTAAAGCATTGCTCCAATACAGTCTATAGACATGTTAATGATATTTTAGGAGCCTAGTTAGTAAAATATATTTCTATATGCGATTTGGTAATTGGCTGTGAAGCAGCTGAGAGGGTGGCAGGAGTCTATGATGTACGCAAAGTGTGTGCGTGTGTGTGTGTGTGCATGTGTGTAGATGTGTATGTGTGCGTGCAACTCATGGTGCATTCCTACTTCTGTTTGTTTGGGATTATATTCCCACAGCCGCAAACCGAACTGCAACCAGCATATTTACCCGCTTGAGTCCACAACTGCCTTATCTGCAACCTGCCGACCATTAAACAGGAAGTGCTGCTTCTGCAAACCAGAAGTGACGTCATCAAAAGTGGGCGGAGGCAGGAAACAAAGTTTTGTAAAACATAGATACTATAAGATAAGAAATATACAGGAGACCCACAAGGTTCCCACATTTTTTCTGTGTATAGCATTGAAGTGTATGCAGTGTTCTATGCATACACCGATGACCGAATGCTGTATTCTGACCGATGGCAGCATGCCTGTTGATTGAGGCCAGGTGTGTTATATAGCGTATATTGCAGCATGCAGTGTTTTCTTCCTGTTGACTGATAGCAGTGTGCAGTGCTCTCTGTCTGATACATTACATATAATGGTCCACTTTCCACTGGGATTTGGCATGCACATGATGTTTCTGTTTCCAGTGTGTTGTGGAAAGTGCTTTGCTTTATACCGTGCTCCGTACAGATTCTCCCCCCCCCCCCCTTCGGATACACTAGACAATGGTAATACAATCAACTTCCTGTTAGTTTAGTTCTATGGGAGAATTTCACTAAAGCACGAAGCAGCAAACACTAGCGCAAATTCGCCAGCATGACGTGATTTTACCACTTCACTGATTTACTAACGCTTCCTGACATAACTTGGCTAGCGAAGTACAGACTCTAGCGCAGCTTTGCACCCTAAGACCTGGGGAAGATGTGCTCAGACTAAAAGTGGACATAGACATCTCCCCGATGTGCCAACGTTGAAGTGGGCGATATCGGGATGATCCGATGGGATCATAATGTGGGTGATACGGGCGGTCGGATCACGGGACCACAAACACGATCCGACTGCGATCCGACTAGGTTTTGTAACCTGCGCAATCGAGATCTGGCCGTCTTTCGGCCAGATATCGATCGGGGAAGCCCGTCGGATGGCCCCACACATGGGCCAATAAGATGCCGACTCGGTCTGTCGGCAGCTTATATCGGCCCGTGTATGGGGGCCTCAAGGGATGTAACTGCACTAATTCACTAACTTGTGGATTTTACTGCGAAGTGCAATAGATTCCTAATAAAAGCGTTTGCGTTAACTTGCAACGAGTCTTTTACAGCGCTCTCGAGGAATTTTGGCCCACTCATCTTTGCAG
>CM044438.1:88281008-88327787 GCA_024363595.1 Xenopus borealis | reverse complement strand
ACACACACACACACACACACACTCACACATTGGAGGGTGTATGCACTTGTGTGTTGAGCGTGATCTGTTTCTGTTTGTGCACAGGAAGGCTGAATGCAGCTTCCAAACAGTCTTACTATGTATCTCCGAGCACTGATCTGCTATTATTGATATTTGCTAGTTTGCCTCTGCTTCGGTTCAGCCTAAAGCTAGACATACATGGGCCCTGTCTGCAAATTTTCCCTCCCCAGATGATGGCCTGACAACCAATATCTAGTGTAAGGGTTGAACTCCACAGGCGAATTCGGCAATGTCAAATGGAAATGTCAGATGAAGTCGCAGAATTGATCTGATGCGACACGACTGTTGGACGCAGAAAAAGCGAGCAGTGTATGCATCCTACAGTCGTGTTGCATCAGATCAGAGCTGCAACACCATACAACAATGCTATTGCTTACGTTATTTCCATCACATCCGAGGTGATGCCTGCATTTTTGAGCAGCGCGTCGGAACGCGCCTAATTCGCCCATGGAGTTCAACCCTAAGATTTGGACCCATCAGATAACACAACCATTAGGTATAGAAAGTACTAAATGTTATAGATGTTAAGCTGGCTATACACAGGGAGATCCAATGTTGCCAAAATAGCGGATCTCTCCCTGATATGCCCACTTTGAGGTGGGGGATATCGGGCTCGATCAAAATGGATACGGGTGGTCGGATAGCGGGACTGCATCAAAGCACAGATGCAGCCGCGATCCAATTTTTTACCTGCCCGATTGAGATATCGATCAGGGAAGCCTGTCAGATGGCCCCACACACAGGCCAATAATTTTATCAGCCCATGTATGGGGGCCTTTACATAATAAATAATAATGGGCTTATGGGAATCATCCTTAACTGTGGCCCACAGGGGCTTGAATGACTAGGAGATCTTGTGGTGCTCTCGCAGGCAAGTCGGAAACTCTAGACAAGTTTGAAATTGCTACTGGCGGTCCATTTCATTGATCCAGTGTGATCACTATTTTAGAAACTGGAGTGTACTCCGGGTCTGACCGGGCCAATGGGCCCCACTGGCCCGGACCCACTCCCCGAATGGGTCACAAGATTATGCATGCTGGTGAGTGGTGCGTGAGGGATGTTTGGAAGTCAGAGGTGGGCACCCGGTGTCTGCTAGGAGGGCCCTAGCAGTCACAGCCCGGGTGGGCCCCCAATGCTCCAGTCTGACCGTAAGTGCACTTCTTAATATTCTTAATATTCTTAAAATATCTTTGATTTGACTACCCAGGTGCAGACCTTCTAAGAGAGGAAATTGCCCTCTACCTGCAGTGATTTTTAACTCTATTTAAGTATTAATTCCCCATTAATTATATAACACTGACATATTTCAGCACTTTGCAAATATCCTTTACATTCAGTCAATTTAGTCAGAAGCCAACTAAACACTTGCATGCTGTAAAGGGGAACTCACAGAGGACACAAAACATACACACTCCTTGCAGACAGTGCCCTGGCTGATATTTCATTCAGCACCCCAGTACTGCAAGGCAAATGTGCTAACTTTCCCAATCATAAGTCATACTTATCCCTGATCAGATATTGATTGTGACCCCATACACTGGTTAATAAGCTGACATATCATTCAATAGCCAAGGTCTACTCCTATAGCCAGCTTTATCCTACAGCCTGATGAATCCCAGGGGTATATTTATATCTGCTAATAGTATTGGTGCTGTTGCACAACCTGCAGCATCAAAGCAAATTAGGTGCTTTTCTGGACTTCCTCATGTCCAGCCTACTGTTACTGCTACACAGGCCCCACAGGAACTACTCTTACTAGCACGCTGCTACATGCATCTCTCTTTCTGTTTAGGCAGATACATTAAAGTAAATTCAGTTTCCATTTCTGCACTTATCATTGTAAAAAAAAAAAAAAACAAAGCTTTTTTAATTTATAATTAAAACATTAGAAAGTATGTTTAACACAACACCTTATTCATGTTGAACACATAGATATATATCGCCTGTAGGATAACTGGTTTCTAATACATCAGACCTGTTGATTTTGTTCCCTCCTTTAACTCTGTTCACCCTCCCCTTACCCTGGCACAGCCCTGCTGCTCGTTAGAATGAAAGAATACTCTGTTTTAATTAATGATATGTAAATATCCTTGAATGGGCCACATTTGCATATTAAGAGAGATTTGCTGAATCTGTGGAGTAATATATTTTAATTAAGGATTAATTCAAAATAATGTGGATTTCATTCTGCCTGGCAGGAGCATTTGGGCTGCGTGCATGTGTGTTTCCCCTAATTCCCTCTGTCTGGAGGTGGGGAATTGCAATAGTGGGCTTCTTTGAGTAAAAGGGTGTAAGTGGGTGGGTGAAAGGGGCGGATGGGTAGAAAGATTTCAGCAGACAGGGGGAAAGAGGCGTTGTAATGTGAATGTCTCGCTGTCTGAGGAAATGCCAGTCTGTGTAAATTGTGTATAAGATGGGATGCTAAAGAAACTAGTGAGAGTGGTAAAAACAGCATGATGTACAGTTAGGGCTAGGCCACGTGGGAAGATTCAGGGAGATTAGTTGGCGGGCTTCTTTGGGGCGACATATCTTCCTGAATTGCTTGCCCATGTCTCGCGCCTGCTAAACTGTAAGTCGCCTGTGCCTATTCACACGCGGTGATGCACATTCAAGCGACATAGAAAAACGCATCGCTGCGTGTGAATAGATGCAGGCGACTTTATATTCTAGCGGGCGCGAGACATGGGTAAGCAATTCAGGGAGATTAGTCGTCCCAAAGAAGCGGCGATTAGTCGCCTGGCGACTAATCTCCCTGAATCTTCCCATGTGGCCTAGCCCTTAATAGTAAACTTGTGAGTCAAGTGGACAGGATCCTAAATTAGGATAGTGTAGAATTATTGGCTAAAATGCATTGTATTTGGAGGTGGTGGTTGCTAAGCAATCCACAAATTTGTGAGAATGCATAATTGCACCAGCACAGTTACCCACAGCAACCAGTCAGCATTTGGCTTTTCTGACTTTATGCTGTAAGTCAGAAAATAAAAGCAAACATCTAATGGGTTGCTATAAGTAACTACTTTGTACCAATTTATCATCAGTTAGTACGTGAACTCCAGTTGCTATATTGCATATCTGTAGTGTAGAGATGCATAAAAGTACAGTCATGGGATCCGTTATGCGTAACCCATTATCCAGAAAGCTCCAAATAACACAGACTTCCTCCCGTAGAGTCAATTTTATCCAAATAATACAAATTGTTTTTTCTTTTGATTTGTAATAATAAAACCATAACTTGTACTTAATCCAAACAAATATGAAGGAAGCAAAACCAGCCTATTGGATTTATTTAATGTCAACATGATTTTCTCCAATAATTAGGGGCAGATTTACTATTGGTCGAATTTCGAATTTAAAAAAATTCAAAATTCGACCATGTGAAGTAAAATCCTTCAAATTCGACTACTGAAAAAATTTAATTGATCGAATATTTTTTTATTAGATCAAAAGTAATGCTTCCCAATTCGGTAGCTTGATTCTGGCGAAGTAGGTGGTCGAATAAACTTTTAAAGGGGAAGTTAATAGACCATCAAATATTCGAATTATTCTAATTCTTATATTCGATGGTCGAATTTGCCTAATTTGCATATTCGAAGATTTGAATTTAATGCAAATTCGATCGAATTTTGTAATTCTGCCCCTTAAGGTATGAAGATCCAAATTATGGAAAGATCTGTTATCTGGAAAACCTCAGGTCCCGAGCATTCTGGATAACGGTTTCCATACCTGTATATTCCAATGTGTCCGTCCGTGTTCTAAGGCAGGTAGACAAATTCCTGCCCATCTCTTCATTTTGTCATTGAAGTCTCTGCTCACCTTTCATCTCATTCCTCTAGTCCGTTTCCTATACTTGCGTCTGCTCGAGATCTACCCAGAATAGTAATGATGAAGTTCTTCGTTTTGCCAAGCCTACAGTAACACAAAAACGTTGGCTTATTTAGAGCTGCTTGTGTTTTTTTAGCTGAGCACTTGGTTGCATTTAAATGTGATTTTTGCATGCAAGCACGTGAAACAAACTGTGATCCTCAAAGAAAATATCCCGTGCTCACACAACACAGTTCTCTTTTAAGATTAGATTAAAAGGCACTACAATTCAGTGGTCCCTCTGGACATATTGTTCAAATGTTACACACTATTTCAATTTGTGCTAAAGAATAATCTTTCATGCAAGACCTCAAAAACCGTAGCTACCACTGCTTTGCACTTTAGCCTGTGGTAGAGTCCTGCGCGGGTCCATTTTTTGGGACCCGAACCCGACCCGTACCCGCAACCCGAACCCGAACCCGCGACCCGCATTTTTACCCGCTTGGACCCGCGACCCGAACCGTACCCGCAACCCGTGATCCGCAACCCGGACCCGCGACCCGCTGACCATCAAGAATCAGGAAGTGCTGTCATCATAAACAGGAAGTGACATCATCGGAAGTAGCCAGGATCAGAAAAAAAAGGAGTAAAACAGGAAGTGCTGTCATTGTAAACCGGATGTGACATCATCAGTAGTGGAAATGCTCAGAAAAAGGAGTAAAAATCGCTATAGCGAGGATCCGCGACCCGACCCTCAACCCGCCAACCTGCAGGACCACCGGCCCGCTTCTATACCCGCACCCAGAAATTCTACGAGCAACCCGCAGGGTACCGCGGGATTTTGCGGGTAACCCGCGGGTACCCGACCCGCTGCAGGACTCTAGCCTGTGGTCCCTCTTGTCACACATTGGATTAGATAAGAAAAGGTACTGGGGGGATTTTATGGTGGTTCAAACAAATGGGCCATAGGGAAGGTGCTCTATGCATAGGGCTTTAGATGATACTATTTTTGCTCGGCTTGCTCTTCCTTCCACCAGGGAACTTGTTTCTCTCTCACAGCTTTTGCCATTCTTAGGAGAAGATATACTTGGCAATATGTGTTTGATTCAGTCTTTCTTAATCAAATTACACTTCACTGACCCGTGCGTGAGTACAAAATCGTACACTTTCCTGTTGAGAAAGGACTTCATCTCCTTGCCTACTGTATGCACTCAGTATTGAAGCTAGCTCCCTATAATTATGAGGAAAAACATTACTTGCCGAAGGAGCACTCTTTGTTTCTTTGCATTTTGTTGACTGTCTCTCTCTCTCTCTAGAATGCCTAATACTTATTTGAGTATCTCAAATATAGGCCATGATTAGCTAGGTCCCTGATCTTCCCCAACCACTTTTTTTTTTTTTAACCCTGCCCCTTTTGTGGTCTGTATTTTCCAAACATGTTCCTTCTTACAGCATTTTCGGCCTGTATGTTGGGATACCTTGCTGTGCATGCATGGATGGATGCATACACTAAATTGTCATTTGGTTGAGGTTATTCCTCTTATGTACAGCACTATAGTGAACAATGACCCTGCCTTCCATTGCCATCCCATAAACTGTGTTTGAAATTCGGCGTACTGCTTGACAGATTAGAAGGCACCCATTGATAGAAAGTGATTAATATCACTATCTTATCTCTTAACATTCGTCTCTCCTCCATTGTAGTGTCTGTTTTTCTCAAATCTATTTGATAATTCATCTAATTTCTTTTTTTATTTGCCACTCTCATCTTTTCCTAAGCTACTTCCTTATAGACAAACCCCTTTTGGTTTCAATCCCACACCTCATGCCCCATTTTACCTCGACCTCTGGCTCTGCTTTAATGAGAATCCCTCCTAATTATTTCTTGGGCTGCTGCAGAGAAGCCGCAGAGCCTCAGATCCTGATATTGGGAACGTGACTGTGCTACTGATGGGGATGGGGGATCAATAATTTAGGACGCTGCCTTAATAACAGAACTGACAGAGCTAGAAGAGGCAGTGATCCGACCCTGCTAGTGGAATCTGTTGTTGTACTGTCGCCTATCTCCCAAGCACATAGCTAACAAATACACAGATATACCTACTCAAGTGTATACATATGCACACAGTTTTACTGTTACATAGCTGTTTGTGTGTGCTGTATGCAAATATTGCCAGTGTTATTATTTAGGGAAGTTCTATTGGGGTGTAAACACATACAAGGGAGAATGTGTCTCTATTAAGATGCACTCTGAATGTTTTTTTTTTTTTTTAATATGCATTTTCATGTGCAAGTGTGTTTATGTGAGTTATACAATTCTCAATTCTGTTGTTTTTGAGTATGCCAGAGACATGAACATGCAACATGTTGCATTAAAAAAAAAAACCCACGATGGATCACATTTGAATGTTCGTCTGTACAACACACCGGAATATAATGGAATCTGTTTATCCGTGTAGTTTAAGTGTGTTCTCACACCTGGATGACAAACATGAAGATAATTCTGTGTATCTGCATTGAAAAGTACAGCTTCCGCCTAATTGCAGATACACGGTAACGAAATGGTCCGAAAATGCCTGCTTTCGTATTTTTTGGGTTTTTTTCTTGCATCTGTGCTGTACTTTTCATTGTGGAAGGGAAGGATTCACTTCTCTCTGCCTGCAGAAAAAAACACCGGCTGAGCGCAGCGGAGCCAACACTTGTCCTTATGTGCTTGTGCTCAATGCACATTGATGTGGGCGATATTGAGCTGATCTGATCATGGGCCCTAGGACCCAACAGTTGGATCACAATGCAGGCAATACAGGCAGTTGGATCGCTGGGCTGCTTCAATGAACAGAAGCACCTGCGATCCAACGAGATTTTTAGATGCCCGGGTGACATCTGGCCGACTTTCGGACAGATATAGATCGGGGCCGCACACGGGCCAATAAGCTGCCGACTCGGTCTGTTGGCAGCTTTTATCGGCAAGTGCATGGGGGCCTAAAGTTGTTATTGTCACCCCCATATATGCATGCTTTTATCTCTGGTGAATGCTTTGTGTGGGGGCTCCTGTCGGGTCCCCTCATCTGTAGAATAGTGTTTTACCACCTTAAGAGGTCTACAGAGCTGTTAAGCAGTCTCTGGACCATTTAAAAAAAAAACTTTGGAGGGCCACAGGCTTCAAGTTAGACTGCTCTGACCATTCCCAGACACTTTGAGCTGTCTAACCTGAAGCCTACAAGGTGGATGTGGAGCTCCAAAGGTTTTTTTAATGGCCCCTAGGCAGCTTAACAGCTCCGTAGACTTTATTACAATAGGCAAGTTGTATTTGTGCCGTAATATCTCTCTCACACTCTGTCTCTCTCTCTTTAATCAAATCCATGCATTTTAGCTCAAATCCCTCCTTTTTATTTATTTTCTCTGTAACAAAACTGTTCATTTTATCACCGTGACCTACTTTTTCCATGTGAGACTTTCCAAGTCTCTCTCTCATCTACACCTTTTAATCCAGCATTCGCTATGTCTCAGCCCCTCTTAAATCCAGCCCTAAATATTCAGTTATTTGTTTGTTTTTTGGGTTGTTTTTTTTCAATTGACTTTTAAAAAAAAACAAAACCCTGCTGTTTGTGATAGGCAATGGCTTATATAGGAATGTCAAAATATGCAAACTGATGTTATGATAAAAATATGCATTTTAAGGCAAATGGATGGATGCCGTTTCCATGGGGAAACCCAATATGACCCAGTTTGGTTCATACACACAAAGTGACCAATTCAGCAGTTCTTATTAACACATATTAATAAATCCCCAACATATTTCACAGCGCTGTACAATGAATGGATGAATATGTTAAACATACAGTTTAGATGCAAAGAATAACAATCGATACAAGGTTAAGAGGGCCCTAGCGAAAAGAGTTTGCAATCTGTTGCCTGTTATGTATAGATAAACAAGGATTCTTGTGCGGAATTACCTGTACTATTTCCCTGTCCAGACAAAAAGGATAGTAAAGGGATTGTTCTCCAGAATGCTCGGGACCTAAGGAATTCCAGGTAAATGATCTTTCTGTAATTTGGATCTTCATAGCTTTAGTCTACGTGAAAATCATGTAGACATTAACGAAACCCAATAGGCTGGATTTGCTTCCAGTAAGGCTTAATTATACTGCATCTTAGTTAGGATCAAGTACAAAGTACTGTATTATTACAAAGGAAAAGGAAATAATTAAAAAAAAATTTTGGATCAAATTGAGTCTATGGGAGACAGCTATTCTGTAATTTGGAGATAATGGGTTACTAGATAACCTATCCCATACCTGTAGTCGGTAACATGCAAAACTTCCCTGTCTGTCAGCACTTCTGATGATAGTGAATGGAAACACTGTGGCTTGGGTCTACCTGTCACCCTTCATGTGGGGTGGTTAGGGCTCTGACTATTGTTAGGTAGACACTGGAAATTTGGACAACACTGTTTTGTTTGCCTGACGACATCGGTGGTCAAAAAACTTGTGCCATAGTCCTAAACCTCTCTATAAATGACTTTTCCAGTTAGGTTTGTCTTTTAAAAACCATGCTGCGAATATAACAAATATGAAGAACAGCGATCTAGCTTCGTTATTGTAGTTGGTGGTTTTTTTTAGGGATGCACCGAATCCACTATTTTGGATTCGGCCGAACCCCCGAATCCTAACCGAAAGATTTGGGCGAATACCGAACCGTATCAGAACCCTAATTTGCATATGCAAATTATGGGTGGGAAGGGGAAAACATTTTTTCTTCCTTGTTTTGTGCCAAAAAGTCACGTGATTTAGCTCCCTGGCCCTAATTTGCATATGCAAATTAGGATTCGTATTCGGTTCGGCCAGGCAGAAGGATTCGGCCGAATCCGTATCCTGCTGATAAAGGCCGAATCCCGAACCGAATCCTGGATTCGGGGCATCCCTAGTTTTTTTTAACACACAGGTACTTCAAAGCATGTTGCTTGATAAAGGGACTAATGAGGCCCAAATTGTCACTTTTTTGTACTGTATATCACTTTATGCATGTGCTTGATTGTGAGCCAATAAATTAAAAATAGGACACATCCCCACTGTCCAAAATACTGTAGCATTGTCATTATTCTTCATATTTTATAAACTGCATGCTCTGCAAGTGGGACCGAGCAAGTAATAAATTATACGTGTGCTTACAAAATGTTCTGGTTTCATAACTTGTGTGTGTTACAGCCAAGAGCAGAGCTTAGTGGGACGTTGATCAAGAGTTATGGTATGTAAATTCAGGCAAAGTACACATTCTAAGACCACATTGTAATGTCTCTCTTCATTTTGTGCATTAGTTGCTATTTGTTGCTTTAGATACTGCTCAATGTTGCATGCCTATGTGTTGCTTATTGTAACTCGGGTGAGTGTCTGTGAATTTCCCAGGAATTGTGGAGGCCACACTCCGTAATGTGTGGGGTTTTTTTTCTGTTGCTTTTTTTCTTTGATTCCCTCATAAAATTCATATAAATGCAGCTAATAAAATCCAAGATGTCATTATGTCGGTCATCTTTCCTTGTTTCTCATTTCTGCTTTACAGAAGTTTGTGGGGTTATTTTGCAGGGGTAAAATCTGTAAATATGTGTTATAGAGCAACTACTCCCCTCACAGCTTAGCCCTGCAGATAACTAACGGCAAAATGTGGAGGGGAGAGCAGGCAGTGGGGGCACAAACTGCTGACTGCACAGAGGTGTCATACGAGAGGAATTGACACTGGCCAAGGGGTCTTGTGGGGAATATGATAATAACAATAAAAGAGATCTATTGCTCCCCCGCCACATCCATTCAAACCTTTTTACAGTCAGTTCAAACATATAAAACTTTATTGCTCCTGTGGATAACGAGAAGAGTTGGAAGCAGCGCAGATTCTCGGGCTGACAGGATACGCTTGCTCTTATAGCTCTGTAGTGGCATTTTAAACTTTATTGAACAAGACTTTTAGAATTGAAGGAAGTATATAAAACCGTAAATTTATTAGATTCTGTTTTTTTTTCCTTTCCCTCCATCTCACTCTTGCTCTTATCTGGAAAGTGCTTGCTCTATCAGTGGCCGGAATCCCACAGCCTTCTGGCACTCAATTGCTGACCTTTTCGGTTCTCGAGTGAATGAGGAATGAGATGATGTACTTTGCATTAGCGTCAGGCCTACTTAAAGAGATAATGACACTAGAAAAATAATCTTTTTTTATATACATAACATTATCCTTGAGTGCTTTTTATAATTTTGCTATAAAAGTATTTCCCTGATGCTTTTACATTGCCTTTCTTACCCCCATGTTCCTCTACGAAAGGGCTGCCATAGGTGTGCATTAGTAGTCCGTTTGCATTAGAAACTCTGACGAGTTAAAGTAGAACTCAACCCAAAAGTTAAAAACAAAACCCTACCCCCCTACCGTACTTTTACCGGGGGCAAATGCCCCTAACTTTTTACTTACCTCTCCGTGCAGATTCAGTGATCGGAGTTCAAGGCAGCCATCTTTCAGGGTCTTCGGTAATCTTTGTATCTTCCCCAGAGTTTCGGCACATGCGCATTTGTCCCTTACCAGGAAATTACTCCAACTGCTCATGCTTCAAAACGGCAATCCATTCACAAAGATTACTGAGTACTTGGAAGACGACTGCCGCAAACTCAGATACCTGAATCTGCACGGAAGGGTAAGTAAAAAGTTAGAGGCATTTGCCCAGGTGGGGCGTGGGGGGGGTTAACTTTTGAGTTGAGTTCTCCTTTAAGAAGGGGCAATCAGTCTGGCAAAACAGTCAGGTTTAAGAATTTTTTTTGTGTCTGTATCACTTTAAAGAGAACATCATTTACAGGGCAATATCTGGGGTGTGAATGATTTTCGTGTTATTATCTTTAGTAGCTTGTTAGTTAAATATGCCACCATGTTCTTTCCACACATCTCTGTACTTATAATTACAAACCACATCAGTTAAACTTTCAGCTGATGGCAGGGTTGTGCGCCCATAACCCTGTAGGAGAAGCTGCATTTCAAAGTAAGTAAGTAAGGTTGATGTTCTTTGCTATATGTAATAATATCTAGTGGCAGTAACCTTTGTCAACAAGATCTTTTTAAGTTTTACAGTTACTGATAACTATATGGCATAATGCACTTTTAGGGGAATGTAATGTATGCCGGTAATGCAAAAACTATTCGCAATGCAAAAAGTTAAGCCTTTGTGTGAACACATTTTGCTTTGCACGAACGCAATATACCTTTTGCGAACCCGGAAACTATTATAATCCGCAATGCGCAATAATAATTCGCAATGCAACAACCGTTAAAGGAACAATATTACATTGCGAGATGTGGATTTCAACTCTCTTTGCGACTTTAATAACATTCCCCCCTTTAAGAAGTTAGTATGCTTGAGGACCTCGGTGGCTTGCAGTTCTGCTTTGTGAAACATTTGCTGAAACTACTGGAAAATGTTTCTTTTACCCCTTTTTTTATTTGTCTGCAAATAAGTCCTGACTAGTTTACATTCACTGACACATACTATGCAATTTCAAAGCTGTCCAGGCCACCCCTAATTTTGAGAACAATATTATTCAATTGTAAGCTTTTCTAAATAGCACCCTCTAATTCCATTATTAAACAACCCTTGCTTGTTAAATTGATGTAAGGTCCCTTATTTGTATATATTAAAGTGAAAATATACTTACCTTTCTGACACAAGTTGTTCTTATGTAAAATATGTGCATAAACTCCATCTGAACTTTCATAAATAAAAAGTGATAGTAAAGTGATGACAAACCGTTTCCCAAAATATCTTAGGTTCACAGTCAATGTTCCCGCTAATTCTTTCGTGGCTGCTGAAATAAATTACTTTGTGTGCACATTTTTAAAACACTGTGTTCAGGTCAGAAAAAATACAAAATTTTGTATTTCCTCACAATATTCTTTGTGCGCAGCACAATTTTGTGTGTACTGACCTCAAAATTTATGCTCAAGCATGCAATCGCACACCTTAGATGGAACATTTTTGACTATGCAATGCAACCCATCAAATACCTTGTTCCATTGTGAAGTAAAGGCTTTGGGTACTTGTAGTCCCTCTGCTTTCCATAGTCGATGATGCACAGATTTGCTGGAAAGCATTGGGACTTTGGGTGCCAGAATCCATCAATGGAATACGGTCTATATTTGTGTGGTTACAGTGTGAGCTTAGTGGGGTGGGGAACACATCCTTTGCAAAAAGAGAGAATATCATGATTTACTTTCAGTATATATCAATATATGCAGCAGTGCCTCAATTGTTTGTATTTAATGGCTGGTGTATAAGGTCACCAGCCTAGCTGGTAAAATCATGGTCAAGGCCAGGCCAGTACTTGCTGGTAGATTTGTAATACACAGATCTGCCCTGATTCACCCCATTGTCCAGTAAAATCTCACCTTTTGTATTCCTATCCCTCTGAATCCACCCTGCAGAGGCCCATTGATGTCATAACTCTGCCTATAAACTTCATCATCCCACCCACCAACGTTATAGTCAATCTCCCTCAGCCCACTTTGTTGCTTACCGGACATTTAAATAGCCAACAATGTGCTCTGTCTTTCTGATTATGTAGCTAGACATTATTCCAATATACATAACTGGCCCTAGAAAATGGGGTTTGGCAAATAATCATCCAGCTACAAGTAAAATGTTGCACTCTATTTCCACAGTTTTGGGTTAGTTCTCTACACTTACTAATGCAATGTTGCCTTTGGTTAAAGGAAAACTACACCCCCTGAACAATGTAGATCTCTCTAAAAATATGTAAACCCCTGCTTCATGTAAATAAACCATTTTCAAAATAATATATTTTTTTAGCATTATGTGCTATTGGGTAATCATGAATAGAAAATTGGCATTTTAAAAAAATAAGAGCAGCCCCCTGGGATTGTAGGATTCACGGTGCACACAAACAAACCAAACAAACTATACTTGTTAGGTCACATGAGCCAAGTAACAGGCAGAGTTGTGTCTTTTGCTTCCATACTTCTTCCTGTTACAGTTAGAGTTGTAGTATTTCTGGTCAGGTGATCTCTGGGGCAGCACACATACCATCACAAAATGGTGGTTCAAGGCAAGAGATGTAAAAGGGCAATATTTACTTAAATATATATTCCAGTTTGGTGAAATCCTTTAAAATACCGCTTAATTTTAAATAATCTGTTGATTAAGTATTCGTTTTGGGGGGAATAGTATTCCTTTAACAGGCACACTTGCTTGTACTTTGCATTTAGTATTCCTATCATTCACTGTATGTCCTTAGTATAGGTTCTGTCTACTAGTCTGGTAGAAATAATTTCCTTGGCCAATTTCCTCCTGAGATTTATTTGTCTGACCCACACAGTAAGCAGAACAAGGGAACAAAACTGAGAGGAAAGAGAAGCTGCAAACATGAACAGAATAGCAAAGAGGCTGATGGAGCCATAATGTAACTCTGGCTGTGGACTTCCCTCTCCCTCTGTGAAAAGAAGAGCGAGAGAGAGAGGGAGATTGTTGTGGGCAGAGAAGAAGTCATTGTGCGTTGAATGTTTCATGAGGTAGATATTCGTATCGTATCCACAGTGAGATCAGAATGTAGATTATAGCATGCTTTTGCATGTGACATCTTTACCTGTTTCACATCCCCTTTCTCACCTGTCTTTTTCCATATCATGTGCCTCTTCCTTGCAAAGTACATTTATTCCACATCCTTTCTTAGAAAGTCATTTTTGGCAGTAATTGCATTATACATGGTTAGGGCCTTTAAAGATGGCTGCATAATTTTTTTTCTCACAGTAAAATTGACTGCACCATGTGTCCTCTCCGCCTCGGCTTTGGCATCCTCTGTCATTATTCTCTTTTCTGTCCATAGTTCCGCTCAATATCACCAGCCCCAGAGCTAATTTCCCATCTATAAACCTGCTGAATTACTCCCGGGAAGCTGCATGAGTAGAGGCCTCTGTGCTGCTTCTGAAGGCTTGGATTCCCATTCACCCAGCGGACACAATTACTGCAAACACTTACAGCGGCAGGGCACTGATTCCTAACCATTCCAGAGCGTGACCACTTACACATTTATCACTGTATACAGAGAAAGCAGCAAAGAGAAGAATAAAGAACAATAAAGGGAATGAGAAATGAAAGGAATAATAAAATACTAGTACTAAAACCAAGAGACAATTTCTGTAGCTTAGGAGGGAAGTATTGCTTTGATGGAGAAACTGAAAAAAATGTAAATAAGTGGGAAAAATTGGTAAAATAGGTAACAGAGAGAAAACGTGCATCGGTTCCAGGCTACACTCTGCAACAACTGTAGATTTGTTCCTCTATGGAGCAGATCTAAAGTTGTACTTGGAAACTTGTAGTTGCTGCATGAAGGCTGTTATTGCTTGTGGTTGAAAATGGTGGAGATTTGTAAGAGAGGAACACATACAATTATTAATTATTTGTAGAAAACAGCATGAAGCAATTACTTCTCCATTATTAATTTTAGCAATGTGCTCAGTACTCTGGCACAGTTCTCTAGCTGCCTTGACCATTCTAAACCGTTCTCTGTTGCCCTTATGATCCAACCATCCCAGTGGAATCAAAAGAGAGCTGCAAACTATGTGATTGTTCGGCTTGTGGTGGATTTTTCATAAATCGAATATCCATCACAACAGATGTGACCAGGGCAATCCGTTGTTCTACAATCACATTTATAAGACATAAATTATGAAGACCAATTGAAAAGTTGCTTAGAATTCGCAATTCTATAACATACTAAAAGTTAACTTGGAGGTGAACCACTCCTTTAAAGGGACAGCTCAGTGTAAAAATAAAAACTGGGCTGTGCAAAATAAAACAATGTTTCTAATATAGCCAAAAATGTAATGTATAAAGGCTGGAGTGACTGGATGTCTAACATAATAGACACACTTCTTTCTGCTTTGCAGCTTTCTAACTCTGAGTTAGTCAGCGACTTGAAGGGGGGCCACATGGGACGTAACTGTTACATAGTTACATAGTTACATCCCTATCAATAACATTGGGATCAACCATCATTTTTACCGGCCAGGCGGCAACCCTAGTTATGACCCATGTGCCCCCCCCCAAGTCACTGATTGGTTACTGCCTGGTAACCAGTCGGCGGAAACCAAGAGAGGAGAGTACAGTAAGTAGAGTTCTGGCTATTACGTTGGACATCCAGTAACTCCAGTCTTTATACATTACGTTTTTATCTACTTAACTATATTAGAAACATTTTTTGATTTTGCTTTTTATTTAGATGTGAGGCATCTAAGAATGACTAATTCCTTATCCTTTTTAACATGATGATATTGGGAAATTGTAGACTAGCTTGTCCAGCTTCACAGGAACCACACTGAATTCACATGTGGCATCTCTGCACCAGGCTCCATTCTTTTAGCTTTATGGGGTTATGTAAGGGCTCATCCAGACGCGAAGATTCGGGGAGATTGCGAAATTGCTGCAATTTCGAGCGACTTTGAAAAACGCGTTGCCGCGTGTGAATAGGTGCTAGCAGGTGCGAGATACCAGGAAGCCATTCAGGGAGATATGTCGCCACAAAGAAGAGGTGCTTAGTCACCAGGCGACAAATCTCCCCGAATCTTCACGTCTGGATGGGCCCTAATAAAGGACAATAAATTGGCCCAGGTGTAGTAACCCATTGTAACCATTCAGTAGGAATCAAATCTAGTGCCTTTTATTACATATGGGAGTTATTGAGTCTTTAAAGCCGCATTTTCTCTGAAAGAATAATCCATATGTAATTTACTAATTGGATGGTGGAACTCTTCTAGTCAAGTTAGGGAACAGGGGAAGGATGTGGACTGGGAGTCATAATTAAAATACAATATATAGTCAGTCAACTCAGCTTACATTATTACATGGTCAAACCGTATAATATATAGTTATTGTAAGGTTACTTTGTAGTTTATATAGTTATGATTTATTGCATGGTTATTCAGTCATTTATATTATTGTGTGGTTACACAGAAGCTACTAGAATTGCATGATTGCACAGTATCTGATATCATTGCATTTTTACATAGTAGATAATATTGTTGCCTTTTTCACAAATCAGCTTAGTGCATGATTATGAAGTAGCTACTATTGATTGGCTACATTGTAGTTGGTATCATTGCATGGTTTACACAGTAACATATTTATTGCATGCTTACACGGTAGTTTTGTTGCATGGTTATACAGTAACTTTTGTATGGTTTTAAAGTAGCTTGTATTGTTGCATGATTGCACCGTAGCTTCTATTTGGAGTTTATATCCTGGTTACACATTTGTATTATTGCTCAGCAACACAATAGCATACATGCATTGCATGGTTACATAGTAGGTGGTATTGTTTCATGGTTACACGGTAGTTGAGCCATAGCATTAAAGGATTTTCAATCAAAATTTCCCACAAGTGTATATTCATGGTATGCCCCAATCAGTGTGGCGTGGTCCTTGTGCTGATAGTGGCAGGATTACTGTGTGACTAGGCTCCTGATAAGAGCTGTTTATAACCTTGGCTCAGACCATGGCCTAATCAGACAACAGCACATTTTCAGCTAGCCTTTGATAACAGACACTTTTATCTCCAGTGCAGAGGCAGCATCTGAATGGCATCATTATGAGAAGATGCCTATGCCCCTTCAACCCGCCTCTTCTGTGGCTCCAGGGAGATCTTCCAAAACCTCATCAATCTGCCTGGACAGATCAGTTGGTATACACCCTTTCAGAACTAGCACCCTTCATGTTAGGCATGCCATTTCTTCAATGCTTTATGAATGCAGTTTGCCTGGTAATGGATTGAGAATGCCAAAATAGAATTGTATCTTGCAGAGAATGTCATTTTTATTTTAATCTTTTTAAGGGGATTCGCTACCCAAATTGTAAATGTATTTATTAGCAATATATATTAAAATATACATTAGCTATCAATGTTCAGCTTGTTAAGATGATAATAAACATGTAGGTGACTGGTAAATTAACCTCTCAGTATATTTAGCAGACAGTCCCTAAGTGTTATAGACACCTAAGTAGGTCCTAAAATACAGTTAGGAGGGGGAAACTATTTCCTATTCCTGCTCTAATCCATGCCCCTTGCTGTTACTCACAGTGACCAGTAGATGTCTCTGTGCTTAAGTATAAAAGCACTGTAAGCCATGCTTTCAGGGTCCATCTTGTGCTGGCTCTGGCCTGAGCAGGCAGGCAGAGCTCGAGTGGAACCTAGACAGGTCAGGTCTAGTAAGGTTAGGCTACTCACCATTATAGGTCACTCTAGGAGTGACAGATAGCTAGGATTATTTAGATGAGCAGTTTGAGGCTCCTACGAGGATTGTGAGTGGGATTAAGATCCCGCGTACTAATTGTGCAGAGTAGGGACTAAGTGTACAGACCTAGGATTAGAAGTCTCCTCAGGTTCCACTTAGGGAAAAGGCTGAAAGCTGAGTGTACCTCCTCCAGGCTGCACAAACTCTGTGTCCCATGTGTGAAGGGGCCAGTCTCTGACCAAAGGTGCTGTGAGTATTGCCTATCCACTGTTGATCCTGCATGTGCTGATGTGATTGGTGTACTCTTCAGTGTGGATTGTATGACCTATAAATATGTTCTTTGGTTAAGTTAAAAGAACCACTGGCGCCCAATTATTTGCACCCTGAATATAGTTACACTACACCCTGCCTCCACATTGTTGCGAGGGCTTACTCCCTAAGATTTAACATATTATATCAAGTAACGATACACGTGTTTTGTATGTCACTGTCATCCAATGGGACCAGTTGGAGACAATCGCCCCTATCTGACTGCTTCTCATGTTATGTAATGACCAGTGCCCTGACTGACGTACAAGGAGCAGAGATGTTTTCAGATTTCTGGATGTGTCACCCCTCTATTACTGGGGTCCCCAACCTTTTTTAATCATGAGCCACATTCAAGTGTAAAAAAAAAGTTGGAGAGCAACATACGTAAGCTTGCAAAATGTTCCTGTCGTGCCAAGTATGGGCTGTGATTGGGTATTTGATGGCCCCATATGGGCTGGCAGCCTATATGAGGCTTTGTTTGTAAGTACACCTGGTCTTTATGCAGCCACAACTTGCCTCCAAGCCTGGAATTGAAAAATAAGCACCTACTTTGAGGGCGCTGCGAGCAACATCCAATGAGATGGAGAGCTACACGTTGCACATGAGCCACTGGTTGGGGATCACTTCTCTAGTAGATCTAGTCAGGATTTTTTTTCTATGAGAATCTGATTGCCTGCCATGGCACTACGCAAACAGACTTGGATTTTCAGCTGCAGTATACTGCTTATTGTGAATAAACCCAGTTCCTCCCATTTCCACAAACATACAGATGGGTTAACTGGCTCCTGGTAACATTGACCCTAGTGTGTCTGAATGTGATGGAGACTATAGACCAGGGATCCCCAACCTTTTGAACCTGTGAGCAACATTCACAAGTAAAAGGAGTCGGGGAGCAACACTAGCATGAAAATTGTTCTTCGGGTGCCAAATAAGTGCTTTGATTGGCCATTTGTTAGCCCCATGTGGATTTTCAACCTACATTGAGGCTCTGTCTAGCATGTTACCTGCTTTTTATACAACCAAAACTTGCCTCCAAACCAGGAATTCATAAACAAGCTCCCATTGAAGCCACTGGGAGCAACATCCAAGGGGTTGAAAACCAACATATTGCTCATGAGCTACTGGTTGTGGATCACTACTATAGACCATAAACTAAAGGGCAGAGACAGACGTGAACATTCAGGGAGATTTAGTCACTGGTGACTAATCTCCCCAATCTGCATCTTAATTGCTGGCGACATGGCACTCTGAACGCTTTGGTTTCCGAATTCGCCCAAAGTTTCAAAGTGAGAACAAAGTGCTCTAAGTGCCATCCTGCCAGCGATTTAGATTCTAGCAGGGCAACTAAATCTCCCAGAACCTTCTCATCTGTCTCTACCCTTACTGGGGCAGAGGTAGATGTGCAAAATACAAAGTGCTGTGAAGGATAATATTTCAGAGCCTTAAAGGGCAAGGAAAGTGTAAAATAGAATAAGGGTAGAAATGCTGTTTTTTGTATACTAAACATAAACATGAACTTACTGCACCACAAGCCTAATCAAACAAATGATTTATGCTTTCAAAGTTGGCCACAGGGGGCTGTCATCTTGTAACTTTGTTATACATCTTTGCCTGACACTGGCACGGCACATGCTCAGTATGGTCTGTGCTGCTTAGGGATCGTCATAAATGATCAAAAAACAAAGCTGCTTGAGTTCTGCATGGCTGGTAAGGCAGGGGCTCCCCCTGCTGTTCATAAGTGATTGTTTCCCTGCCAGAAGCACTAAATGAAGGGAAAATTTCACTGCATACCATCGGGTTTCTTATAAAAACGGTACACATTTTAAAATTAAAGTATAATGGAGATAGATTTCTTTTTCATTAAAGAAAGTAAAAATGGGATTTTATTTCTTTGCCTTTCCTTGCCCTTAAGTTCTGCCAAAATTGGGGAATATGTTTGTGTTTGTATCATTGTTCTTGCCCTTCTTGCCTACAGCAGTCTGTAACAAGGGGCAAGTGCAGATGGGCCTCCAGCCTTGTACTGCTGTGTTGGTAGGTGAAGGAACTAGTTTGAATGGATTTCAGCTTTAAATGAATTGTATTGTTAGTGAAAATGAAGGTCAAACTAAACTGGTTATAAGTTCCATCTTAATTATGATGGGTGTGTATGATCATTGGAGGCATTGATAGTATTACAGGCCTGGTGACAAGAATATATATAATATATATTTCAGAAGGTAACTTTCCTTTATTGGCTGCTTCTAAATTACTGTCACCCAACAGGGTTCTTTCCACCTCTGGTCTTGGTGAGGTTTAATTGCTATTTTGTTTGCAATGCCATTGTTCTGGGCTGGGCCTTATGTTAATGATTTATAAATAATAACAATATGTACTGTGGGAATTTCAAGGCTGGCATGTTCCATGCTGGGGATATTGTAGGCTTGGCATGTTTTAAACAGTACATTCAAGGCTGTGTATTCTCACAGAGAGATATATGCTGTTCTACTAATGATTGCCTTAGTTGCCAACTAATTATTTTCACTTGAAATGAGCAATTAAAATTAGTAAGTAATTACATTTTGTGTGTAGTTAGCATGTATGTAAATCCCACTCTGGAGACACTTAAAGACAACTGCTGTTAATGTGTCATTATCAGACGTAATTCCGTAACGCATCCTCTGCTGTAATCTGCACAATGAGGCCTCATGTCCCTCTTGGTGCCACCATACTTATGCCACCTGTCTTCTGCGAATACAAGGCCAGGACCATTTAACATCTGTCTGAGTGTTTTCAGGGGTTCTAAATCTCATATTAACTATCTTATTTGGAACCTTTCATAGCGCTTGTGTAGAACGGTTTTATTTTATTCCACTAGAGATGTATTTTATTTAAACATTGCCTTGCTTGTTGCCTGAGCTTCTCTGCACATGCCATAGTATGAATTAACATGAACTGATTTTTCTAGTAAGACGATCATCTATTTTCACTGTGTGTTCTTGCACAGCGATCTTTGAACTGTACCTCATATCTCAGATGTACCATATCGTTGTGACTGGGTCACCTTCATCTGTATATAGAACAGTTCCACAGCTGAGATGTGTGAAAGGACCCTGTGGTTGCCAAGCCGCTCCTCTTCTTAAAGGACCAGTCTAGAGAGTAAGGGCGCCCACTAGTGTCACAACATGTTTGTGTGTTTGTGCATTCTGAAAGAAATTTAATTCTCTATTTATATCTCGCCATAGCAGCATTCCTAAAAAAAACTGCAGTTTCCTTGTTGCTTTATTCTGTTTTCTGTCTTCTGTTTACTGTTGAACAACGTTTTGGCTGCACAGAACTACACGAGACCTTGGTAGGGTTAGAACTGGAACCCATTTCATGCACAAGGGTTTGAAAACTAGATGGGTGTTCAAAGGGATTTGGTCATGATTTTTATGATGTAGTTTTTATTTCTATATAATACTGGTTAGACTGCATATAATTTGTGTATTATATGTGTATTATATGTGTATTTTTTTTGGTTGTAATATTGGTGTGTACACACCAATGCCTGGTCATGTGCTTTCAGAATGAGCTAGCACTTTATGATGGAACTGCTTTCTGGCAGGCTGTTGTTTCTCCTACTCAATGTAACTGAATGTGTCACACTGGAACCTGACTTTTACTATTGAGTGCTGTTCTTAGAGCAAAGACACACATGGAGATTTGGTGAAATTTATTTGCCCATACGACAAAAGCCTCTTCTTCGAGCAACTAATTTCCTCATGAGGCAACTTCGGGTGACTTTGGAAAACAAAGCAAATCGAGTGCTATCCCGCTGGCGAATAAGATTCTAGCCAGCGGGAAGGCAATTCAGGGAGATTAACCACCCAAAGAAGCGGCGATTTGTCGCCAGTCGACTAATCTCCCAGAATCTCCATGTGTGTCTCTGCCCTTAAGGACTCTTCCAGACGAGAAGATTGCAGGGAGATGCATTTGCGAGCGATTTTCGAAAGCGCCGCGCCTGGTGTGAATAGGCGCAGGTGACTTTAACTTTAGCGGGCGCAAGACTGGGGGAAGAGATTAAGGGAGATTTGTTGCCCCAAAAACGCGGTGATTTGTCGCAGGAAACAAATCTCCCTGCAATCTCCTGGTCTGGAAGAGCCCTGTTATATTGTGTTAGGGAGCTGCTGTTTACCTTCCCATTGTTATGTTTTTGGCTGCTGAGGGGGAAAGGGAAAGGCATGATGCCACTCCAAGAATGACTGAAGTTATCAAACTGGTGGCAGCTGGGAAACTGACAATATGTCAGATTTCAAAATTAAATATAAAATTAATCTTTCCTCTTTTGAAAAATGGATTTCAGTGCAGAATTCTGCTGGAGCAGCACTGGTAACTGATTATAGTATCCCTTTAAACTGTTATATATTTGCACTCTAAATTAATGCCCTTGGGATCTAGCAGAGTGATCCACTGTTATGTTCTGAGACAGAATCTGAAATGTCAGTGTGTGATTTGTGTAATGATGATTTGCTGCTCTGTTATCTAGTGAGAGCTTCAGCCTCCTCAGGGCCTGACCTTTTCACAGCTCGTTATAATTAGATGTTGTTGAGTCCCTAACGTCCTCTCTTGGGACGTCTCCTATCTCAAATTGTACTCTTACCTTCAGGCATGGATTAAAGGACCATCTCATTTCCTCACCTTACACTCAAGTTGTGTGTATCCATGCTCATAGGCCCCTAACGGTTACATATAGAAGGGGTTTTGGTGACACCCTCTTCTAATTGACGCTTCCATATAGAGTACAAGCTTCCCTCTCTTAGATTGGGATGCCATTAATCTGATTTGGATTCTTCTCACTGAATGGGACAGGTCAATGCACTAGGTCACATTGCATCTGTCAGTACGGGTTGTGTTTGCCTCTGCAGGGAAGAATTATTAGCATATTTATGGGTTTCAGACATGCTGGACCATAGCCTTTGTTGCCTGACCCAGAGTATAGGAAGGTTAGTGATTGGGATGTTTAATTTTTTACACTTTGGTTGGACCTAGTTCTCATCTGTGTGGCTCGGCTGTGCATTCAGCGTTGGTATGAAGGTATTTACTCAGAGACAGGATCTACATTAATTAGATTGCAAGTTGTGTAGGACAGGCGTGGCTGTTTCTTTAGTTCTCTATTTAAATAAATATGAGTAATAAGAGCATATTGTGTTATTGAGGCCTGTGCTGGGTCTTCTCTGCCAGGGAGATAATCTGATTATTGCTCTCACTATTTAATGCCGGTCTGAGAGGCAGCTGGTGATGTTTTAATGAAGCTGGAATTGTATAGTCGGCAGCGCAGGATAATCAGAAGCTGCAGAGTCAGAATCAAATTAATAATTCATGTCATTAAAGTGTGTAATTAATTCGAACAGTCCAGATGAGGGAAAACCTTTTCAGCTTTAGAAATGTATCCCGAGGGTTTGGGGAGATGTGCCAGGCGGCTTTGCTGCTGGGGGAGGGGTGCAGCGGCGGGTTGCTTGTTCGAACACCCAGCCAGGTTACTTTTTATTCAGCCTATCCGGTAGCTGTAACATTCCATCGCTATCAGAGTGTGTGTGTGTGTGATCAGGAATAACCTGATTTAATGGAATAGCCTAAGTCCTTTTTATAATCACCTCTATTTTATTATTATTATTATTAATAATAATATTTTTTATTATTGTAGTTTTTGCATGCTTATGCCGCAGAGAAAAGCATATTCTTATTAATGAAGTAAAATAATTGTCTCCCTGGCCTGTGGTCAAAAGGTTTAAATGCAGGTTACAATCAGGGCTTGATGTTTATAGTTTCTTCCATGTGGTGTCTGGGCCCTTGGAAGAACTGTACAGCACTTTTTATTAAAGAAATGATAATGTAAGTTTAGTGTTATGGGAGTGGGGTAAAGTCGGGTACAGACTTCAACTGCTACCTAGTTATGTAGCTTAACAGTGGGTTGTTATCTCCAAAGACTTTATTGCTGTCTTCTCTTTTAATTCAAAAATTGTCAATGAAAGTATTAGCTTGCCATTGTGCCAGCTGGAAGCTCATCTTATCCTTGTTTAAAAAGTATTTTTATGTATTCTTCTTGTGAAAAGAACTGTGCTACCCATAGGGTTAACAGGAAATAATACCTAAGCTGACCATACTTAGGCCGATAAAAACAGCAGGCTTGGCTCCTGACTGAGTTGCCAATTGACAGGCCGATTTATAGGGAGCTCCACACACAGCTTAGCCAGATAGTTGTGCTCATAAGTTTACGTACCCTGGCAAAATTTATGATTTCTGAACCATTTTTTCAGCGAATATGAATGATAACACAAAACATTTCTTTCACTCATGGTTAGTGGTTGGCTGTAGCCATTTATTGTTAACTAACTGTGTTATCTAGTTACATAATTAAATTGGGTTGAAAAAAAGACAGTCCATCAAGTTCAACCCCTCCAAATTAAAACCCAGCATACACACACACACCTTTCCACTCTTTCACACAAACCGTATTTGCCCATAGCTATACTAACTGTAGAGTTTAATATGAAAATAGCCTTTGATATAATGTCTTTCCAAAAAATCCTCCAAGCCCCTCTTAAAAGCATCAACAGAATCAGCCATCACAACATCACCCGGCAGTGTATTCCACAACCTCACCGTCCTGACTGTGAAGAACCACCTACGCTGCTTCAAATGAAAGTCCTTTTCTTCTAGTCTGAAGGGGTGGCCTCTGGTGTGGTGATCCTCTTTATGGGTAAAAAGGTCCCCTGATATTTGTCTATAATGTCCTCTAATGTATTTTTAAAGTGTAATCATGTTCCCTCGCAAGCACCTTTTTTCCAGAGAAACCAACCCCAACCTGGACAGTCTCCCCTCATAATTTGTTTTCCATACATCTAACCAGTTTAGTTGCACGTCTCTGCACTCTCTCCAGCTCATTTATATACCTCTTAAGGACTGGAGTCCAAAACTGCACTGCATACTCCAGCTGAGGTCTTAATAGGGATTTATAAAGAAGTATAATTATGTTTTCATCCATTGAGGTTATGCCCTTTTTATGCAAGACAGAACTTTATTTGCTTTAGTAGCTACAGAATGACACTGCCCAGAATTAGACAACTTATCTATAAAAACCCCAAGATCCTTCTCATTTAAGGAAACTCCCAACACACTGCCATTTAGTGTATAACTTGCATTTATATTATTTTTGGCAAAGTGCATAACCTTTTACTGCCCAGTTTCCCAACAAATTACTCTGCAGAGTGGCAGCATCCTGCATGGTTATAGCTCTGCACAATTTAGTATCATCTGCAAAAATAGAAATCATACTTTCAATGCCCACATCCAGGTCATTAATAAACAAGTTGAAAAGCAAGGGACCCAGTACAGAGCCCTGCGGCACAACACTAACAACACTGGTCCAATTAGAAAATGTTCCATTTACCACCACTCTTTGAAGTCTATCTTTTAGCCAGTTCTCTATCCAGGTACAAAAACTGTCTTCCAGGCCAACATTCCTAAATTTAACCAGTCACCTTCTGTGTGGCACTGTATCGAATGCTTTAGCAAACTCTAAGTAAATCACATCCATCACTGCCATCCCAGAATCGAGGTCCCTGCTTACCTTCTCTTAAAAAGAAATTAAGACAATCTATTACGCATAAAACCATGCTGGCACAAACTCATAGTATTGTTATTTGCTATGAAGTCCAGTATCCTATCTTTTATTAATCCTTTGAAAAGCTTTCCTACCACCGACATCAGACTAACTGGCCTATAGTTTTGAGGCTGATAACGATATCCCTTTTTGAATAACGCACCACATTTTCAATTTGCCAGTCTCTCTGCATCATGCCAGACCTCGAGGAATCCTGAAAAATTAAATAGAGAGGTTTGGCAATCATAGAGCTAAGCTCGCTAAGTACCCTGGGAAGAATCCCGTCTAGCCCTGGACTTTTGTTTATCTTAACATGTTCTAGTCTCTTTTGAATTTCATCATGTGTGAACCATGCATCATTATATGTATTATTAGAATTGGGAATATTAATAAGGAAACCTTCATTAACTGGTTCCTCATTTGTGTAGAATCTTAGCTTTTTGCTTTTTCTCATCAACCAGCTGACCCCCTCTAATAATAAAGGTCCTACCCCTTCCTGCTTCATTTTTGTTACTATAAACCTATTTAAAAAATAATTTTGGATTCTTCTAACTGCTTACTGCAGCATCCTTTTCCATATCAATTTTAGCTTGTCTGACAGCTTTTTTGCATGATTTATTGGCCTCCTTGTACGTTATAAATGATTTGGCTGTCCCAGCTAACTTGAAAGCCTTAAAAGCATGTTTTTTTCTTACCCACTTTAACACCAATACTTCTATTGAACCAAAAAGATTTTGCTTTGCAACAACGTTCCTTGCTTTCAATCAGAATATACGGACATGTATATTTATTAAGCAGCATTTTAAAGACTTCCATTTTTTTACTCTTTTTAAATCATAACATAAACTACCAAAATGACCCTGATGAAAAGTTTACATACACTGGTGATTTGGCTTGATAACATGCAATCTAACTTGACACAAAAGGGTTAGATTGGCTATTAAAGGTAACCATCTTCGTCGGTTTGCTTGTAATTAGTGCTCAAGTATTCATTTTCGGGGTATAGTTTTCTTTTAAGAAATCTTAAATTTTGCCAGGGTATGTAAACTTATGAGCACAACTGTATTTATCAGACAGGTTTGAAAATCCTTTTGGGTGAGGACCACATTGAGGCATTTATGTGATTCACACCTGATGAATTCCTAAGCTTCTGCAGTATGATCTGGTTGTTGTGGGTCCAGCAGGTGACTGGAGATCTTCTGGTTTGGTGACTTCGCCAAAACTTTCAATGTATATGCACAGCTTAAAAGGGAAATATTCCCCCTTGTTCAGCATGAATGTATGTGAAATGCACTCCTGTATGTGAAACACAAGTCCCTATTCATTGAACTCAACAGGGTATACTGTCCCTATAGGGGTGGCAGCTCTCAGTATATTATTTAGCCAGCCAGTATCTGGAATCCCAGGACTTTAACAAGCCATTTTTATTCAATCTGCTTAACAAAAATATTTCCTCGTCCTATATTCATTATTTATTTAAAATGATTCCTGAAATGTATATACGTGAACTCCCTTTTCTTGTTCTGCTCTGCACATTATTTAAATATTTTTGTAGAACACCAACACATTCCACTTTTTTTCCCATTTCTAATGCCACTAGTTCCTTCTGCTCTGTCTTTTACTCCTTCTCTTCCTTAGACTCACACCATCACTTCCGTTCAGCCCTTTGTTGCCCAGCTAGTAGCATGTGCACCACATCATTCCCAGCCCAACGTCTGCTCCAGATGTGGCTTAATTTACTGCAACTCTACTAATTACTGTAATTAAGGATTAATTACTGTTAATTACTTTCACATAAACTCAATGCCAGTCAAAAGAGCATAGCCTTGTGAAGGCTGCCACATACATATACACAAAGCTCTGAGTGTTATCCATAGTAAGCGAAGGTCCGTGCAGTTGGGATACATGGTGTCACTTGACTGTCACCTCAACATGTCTTGCGCAGTGACGGGTGACAGGGACACTTCCCCTAGTGTTTCTGCTCAAGTGCCAAGAAGATTCATACCTTTACTAAAAAGACTCAAACCATTCAAAAGGTAGGGCAATAGATCAGGCAGAGTATAATGTCTTCTGCCTGCCATGGAGTGCATTAAATGAAGTGGTCTTACTCTTTATGATTGTAAGCATATATATTTTGGACAGATGTTTGTGTTGATGTTGTTGCCTTGTTCAGTATACTATATTTTTTGAGGTCCCTAATGCCCTGTTTTGTAAACAAATATTAAAACTGCAAAACAGTCCTTGGCTCCTCTGTATTTCCGTGTCATCAGTGATTCTGGGAACTGTAGTACCTTTTCCAATGTAGTCCAAACTATATGGTGCATAGTGGTGTGTGTGTATGAAGCACCGCATGGAGCTAAAGTTTGCTTAAAATATGAATAAGTTATATGTAATTCTTTAAATATGTCCCTTATAGGAAAAGGGCAGAATCGGAGGAGACTACTTCTGACTTGTTTGATTCTGGCCTGGGAACTATATGCAGATAATTTCTATGTTCTCCCTGTGTCTGTGCATTCCTCAAGGTGCAATTTAATTGGCTTCTGGTGAAATTGACTGTTGTGTTTCTGTAAAGTGTTAACATGTTGGCTATGTAAAATAAAGCCAATATATTGTTGATTCTGGCATTATAATACACAAAAGCCATGAATATCCTGTAAATTATAGTTTTATAAACAGCTTTTAGTGATATAATTTTTGTCACATGACTCGCTAAACCTTGTGTATTATAATAAATAAAGTACCCCTTGTTGGAAAATATGAAGACATTAGAAGTAACCGTAATAATTGTTCCTCCAAAAAGTCAACCAAGAATGGTTAAAAGTACACAAGTTTTTATTGGGACATTATGGGTCAGATTTACTAAATTCACATGAAGGATTCGAAGTTCTAATTCGAATTTTCAAAAAGATTCCAATTTTCAAATGTTTTTGAAGACCACCTCAAACAGTGAATTTTGAAAATTCAATCGAATAAAATTTCATTAGAATATTCGACTATTCGACTGTCGAAGTACTTCCCCCTTAAAATTTTTATTCAACTGCCTAGTTCACCAGATCAAAGCTACCGAATTGGGTTTCATTATTTTTGATCGAAGGAAATGTTCGATCGATTGATACAATCATTCAAATGAATCGATTCGAAAGATTTATCGACCGATTCAAACGATTTATCGATCGATCAAATATTTCCTAGTTGATCGTTCGTTCGACCAATCGAATTGTGGTAGAATCCTTCGAATTTGATATTCGAAGGGTTTTACTTCCCCTTTAAATTCTATGGTTGAATTTCAAATTTTTTTTCAATTCAAAATTCGACCCTTGATAAATCTGCCCCTATGTGTTAGGCCATCACCTATAATGTCCCAATAAATACTTTTGTGCTTTTAACTGTCGTTGGTTGACTTTTTGGAGGAACTCCCAATTATTGCTGTGTTTTTATGTACCCATGGGCTGGAGTGAACTGTGAGTATATCATCCTCCCTTACATAATATATTTTTTTGCCTTAACGATTAGACTCTTATGCGCTGTGGTAGTGCCGATACTGGCTTTGTGCACCAATTTATTTTATTATTTGTCAATATTAGAAGTAACCTCAGAGTTCCATCACCTGTATAAATGCACTCTGCCTTCAGCCTCGTGCTTTGATATGGTCATGGAACACCTTGGTGACTTATAATATCGTGATATTTTACAATAGATACTATTTTAGCCATTTAATGCAAGACTGCTCACTGGGGAGGGACACAAAGACTTGAAATACAACTCTGTCTAGTCGGCCTACTGAACTACACAAGAACTATTTTTGGCAAGGAAGGCTGCCAAGTTTATGAATTTTGCAGCATTTCTAACTTGTAAAATGTTTGCGTGAGACTGTAGCGAATGAGAGCCTGAACTACTTTTCTTCAAGTGCAGCCTGACACTTCACATCAATATCAGCCATGTCTAGGCCATTCTGTTCTCCCATGAGAATAGCCTCCATTTCGAATATTCGCTCCGTGCTTCATTCACATTTCTAACTGGCCTTTATATAATGTATATCACTGACGTGTTAAACAGCATTTTACCTTCATTATACTTTATATATTGGCATCATACGCTACAATGCTTTGCAGAGAGGATTGAGTTTATAAGCCCCTACCATATTCACACACATGATGGCCTATTGCATCAGGAACCTACTAACTGATACAAATCTACAGAAATAGTCTGCCTCTTATGTTTTTGGCATTTGGAAGAAGAAGAAAAAAGCCTCTGACACGGGCAGAGCATACAAACTGCTTTTGGGCTAACAGGATTAGTCTTTGTGTGAATCTATGTTGATTGCATGACCCGTCATCAGGTTTTTAAAAATGTTGCCACCAGCGAGGAGGCAGGATTGTAGTGATGGAGCTGCCCAGCAGATCATCCACTGTCCTGGTTTTCCTATTTTGCCAGATCTAGTATGTTGTGATCCCACTAGGCTTTAATCAGACAAAATGCTCCTTAGGGAAGGCCATGCATTGACTGTTGATTAAGCAATTTGGTTGAGAATGGATCAATTGTATGATATGATTGGACTGTCTTGGTTTATGCCTTCATTGCTGGATTTGAAATCCATGTATTTCATCCAGTGCTGACTCTGGATTTCCTAAGATGGTGCAATTCAGTCCTAGCAGTATTGTATATATCTTCTTCTGTCTGTGCCTCCTTCCCTTACTCCATCTCTCGCTCACCACTGCTTCTTCTTTCTTCCCCTCCCCTTTTATCTCCCTGTTAATCCCCCATCTCCCTCCCCTCTCCCTTCTCCTCTGGCTGGAGATTTTCCCAGAAGACGCCAGTAATACAGTATGTAGAGCTGTGCCCCAGCTCTCAGCATGCAGCAGACCAAATTATTCTCATGTATTCATGAAAAGCTGCCACCGATCCGTCCCTAACACAGAAATGGCCTTTGTTAGTGTTTCTCAAGTGGATTGGCACCGAGAACAACCCATGCAATTTGGCTTCAAAAGAAAGCGGAAAGATTTAACCGCGTCACCTCAAGGAAATTTTATTCCTAAAATACAGATATAGCAATTTGACGAAATTGCCACTGTTTTTTTTTGTAAAATTAGGATTTTTTTTCTTCCCTTCCTTTTGCAAACAAAAATGAACAGTTTCGTGCAGGGAGCAACTGCTCTGTTATTGTCTATAGGTACATGAACCAGCCAACGAATGAGAACAGCAACCGAAAATTGGTACCAGCTATGGGAAGCAGGCAGCTCTTATTGCTCTGGGAATTAATACCAAGTAGCACCATGTGTATATATGTTTACACTTTGCAAACACACCTGTGTCTGTATTGCTTCCTTTGTACTGCTTCCTTTGTACTGCATATGAACCAAACACTTGCTATTAGTAGTTCAGTCAAACTGCCTAGACTGCTGCCATGTAGTTGTACTGTTAGCAGTACTTTTATAATTGTCTTCTAAATTACAATTATAGTGTACAGGTTTAAAAACTGTACGTTTATGTTACAGCAGGGGTGTCCAACCTTTTGGCTTCCCAGTTGTCTGGGGCCACACATGAAATACACAAACACTTTTGATTTGAAAAAGTAAAGAAAATGTACAGAAAATAACTACAATACCAGCTGAATAACCAGATGGAGCTATACACTGGAATATGGAACACCTGGATATTAAATAGGCTTATTATATTATTATTATTACTACTAACTGGGCGATGGGCAGAGTACACACTCCTGCCTATTCCTATATCCTTTGCAGCATGAAGTTTCCTCAGGAGCCAAGTCTTTCAAGCTGGGCTGCATTCATATCCATCCTGGGCCGCAAGTTGGACACCCCTGTGTTACAGCTTTAAGCTTATAGCTACATTGAATATACATCTGTAAGAACCTAATATGAGCAGTCCACAATAATACAGATTTGAGGATTGTTACATGGAAACAATTTCCCACAGTCTCCTGTTTTTTTTTAAATTTCAATATTTCTTTATTGCAAATATTCAATAATTACATCTTAGTACATTAATATATAGTGTACATTTTACCAGCCGTTAAAGACATTAAATCATAGTTAAACATAATACATATGATTCAGTTGTCTGACTCCTTAATATGTGCTATATGTTACCGAGAGTGTAATAATATTGATTAACATGGTATTCTATTTTTTTTAAACAGAGGTTAGATAGGATAAGGAAAAAGGAATAATTGAAAACAGTAAGAAGAAACAAAAACAGTCTCTTGATTTAAAGGACAACTATACCCCCAAAATTAATATGATGTAAACAATCTGTTACTTAAGCATTAAGTGGAATACTAAAATACATCTTCCAGTTATGCAAGATTCTTAAGTAAATATTGCCCTTTTACATCTTTTCCCTTGAGCCACCATTTTATGATATTCTCTGTGCTGCCTCAGAGATCACCTGACCAGAAATACTGCAGCTCTAACAGTAACAGGAAGAAGTGTGGAAGGAAAAGACAGAACTTTTTACGTCAGTTAGCTCATGTAACAAAACGTGTGGTTTGTTTTGTTGTGTGTGCTGTGAATCATAAGATCCCAGAAGGCGGCCCTTATTTCTTAAAATGGCAATTTTCTATTTAGAAAAACCCTCATGCTGCTCAAAAAAGTATAGTATTATGAAAATGGTTTCTTTACATGAAACCAGGTTTTACACATGAGCTGTTTTTATACAATTTATTGTTTGGAAGTATAGTTTTCTTTTAAGATCTATTTAATAATTTTTGCTTTTCCTTTGTAATAATACTGCACCCTGTATATGAATTAAACTGAGCTAGTATAAATGAATTCTAATAGCAAAAAAAAAAACCACAGTCTTAAGAATTTCAGGTCTAGCTATGGGAGATGTTATACAATAATGGGAATATTATATTTTTTTTTAATTATTTGCTAAAAGTGAAAGATTCTTTTGGTGATCACCAGATGCAGATGCTGCTCTTCACCTCTACTCCGTTAAGCAGCTCCTCCTTAGTTCTGTTCAGATTCACACATTATACTCCCCTCCATTCATATCTGCAGCTTCTCCTTCCCTCTGGTCAGATCTATAGATTCTCCTCACCTCCACTCATATCAGCAGCTCCATCTTAGCTCTGTTAATATCCACATCTTACATAGTTTACATAGTTAAATTGGGTTGAAAAAAGATAAAGTCCATCAACCAAGTTCAACCCCTCCAAATTAAAACCCAGCATACACACACCTATACTCTTTTACACAAACCATATCTGCCCATATCTATACTAACTGTAGAGTTTAGTATCAAAATAGCCTTTGATATTACGTCTGTCCAAAAAATAATCCAAGCCCCTCTTAAAAGCATCAACAGAATGAGCCATCACAACATCACCCGGCAGTGCATTTCACAACCTCACTGTCCTGACTGTGAAGAACCACCTACGCTGCTTCAAATGAAAGTCCTTTTCTTCTAGTCTGAAGGGGTGGCCTCTGGTGCGGTGATCCTCTTTATGGGTAAAAGGTCCCCTGATATTTGTCTATAATGTCCTCTAGTATAATCATGTCCCCTCGCAATCGCCTTTTTTCCAGAGAAAACAACCCCAACCTGGACAGTCTACCCTCATAATTTGTCTTCCATTCCTCTAACCAGTTTAGTTGCACATCTCTGCACTCTCTCCAGCTCATTTACATCCCTCCTAAGGACTGGAGTCCAAAACTGCTCTGCATACTCCAGAAGAGGTCTTACTAGGGATCTATAAAGAGGCATAATTATGTTTTCATCCTTTGAGTTTATGCCCTTTTTTATGTAGGACAGAACCCTATTTGCTTTAGTAGCTACAGAATGACACTGCCCAGAATTAGACAACTTGCTATCTATTAAAACTAGTGATGGGCGAATCTGTGGCGTTTCGCTTCGGCGAAAAATTCGCGAATTCTCAGCGAAATTCGCGAAACGGCGAAAAAATTAACGAAACGAGTCGCGCTGATGTTTTGTTGTGCGCCCAAGTTGGCGCGTGCTTATTTTGACGCGTGTCAGAATAGTTTTGACGCACAGTGCAATGTAATAAAACTGCCAGGTGAAATGCATACCCCCAACAGTCGCTTTTTTTGGAGGGACATTCCCTCTTTTGACAGCGCAACCTGCAGTCCCTCGGAATAGCCAGAAAAAGAAAGAAGTTTCTAACTTAATTGGCTTTTGGCAGAGAGCCTAGAAGAACAGCTAACAGGTGCAAAAAAGATGCTTTTTAACAATTTTGATATAATAAAATAAAATAATATTTGATGCATACAATATATAGTATAGAAAGAACAGAGGCGCCAAAAAGGATAAAAGCATATAAACGAGTTTAAAAGCCAAAACTTGGTAATCAGAGGAGGCAGTGGTGGACTTACCTCCTCCAAGCAGACACAAAACGACTGTAATTAAGCAGTCAAAATTTATTAACGAACTCCAATCAGTACAACGCGTTTCACGGGCTCAGACCCGCTTCTTCAGGCAATAAACATAGGAGTTACAGCATCTGGCAGTAGTATACACACTCGGCACCTATATATATGCACTACTGATATACATCTATGTAAACAAGCTGTTTACTAGGTCCTTCAGAATTACTTATAAAACTCGATGTTATTATACTAAAACTTCTTAACTTTCTTTGTATTAAAAATGTTACCATCTTACTGATATGGATATGTCAAAATTTAAAGTTTGACCTTTATGGTTTGTTGAAAAATTCTCTCAATAAAGATTATTGAAACAGATATAATAAAATAAGTAATTGACTGTATTTGTAACAGTTTAGATAAGGAGAAATATTTTCAAACTTTCATAACCTGCCAAATTTGGTAAAACGAACATGTCAGTTAGTGGGTGTGGCCACAAAAATGGGTGTGGTCAAAATGTTGCAGCGCTACATATGGAAAAAAAAATTCTGTCCCTCTTTTTACTTCCAAAATGTTAGGAGGTATGGAAATGTGAAAAAAAATTGTAAAAAAAATGGCATCTTTTGCTTTGTGTGTGAATGTGCTGAATAGCATTGGAGTCAATGAGAAGAGCAATTTACACACGTGTTTCACACATACCCTGCATTGTTAGTGGGCTCTTATCTTTTCAAAAGAAAAAAAGGCCTCCCATTTTGCCAGCTTTTTAAAAACATCTGTGATTATTATTTAAAATAGTGAAACATTAAAAAGGCATATTTTAATATATATTCATTTATTTTAAAAAAAAACACGCGGCAAATTTTCGTGAGCGTTTCACCGAAACTTTCGCCATTGGCGAATGTCGGAAATCACTGCAAATTCGCCTAGGGTGAATTTATTCGCCCATTACTAATAAAAACCCCAAGATCGTTCTCACTTAAGAAAACTCCCAGCACACTGCCATTTAGTGTATAACTTGCATTTATATTATTTTTGCTTAAGTGCATAACCTTGCATTTATCAACACTGAACTTCATTTTCCAGATTGCTGCCCAGTTTCCCAACTTAGATAAATCACTCTGCAGAGTGGCAGCATCCTGCATGGAACCTATAGTTCTGCACAATTTAGTATCATCTGCAAAAATAGAAACCGTACTTTTAATGCCCACATCCAGGTCATTAATAAACAAGTTGAAAAGCCTCACCTTCACTCATATCTGCAGTTCCTCCATAGCTCTGATTGTATCCACACCTTCTCCTCACCTCCACTTATATCTGCAGCTGTTCCTTTAGCTCTGGTCAGATTTATAGCTTCTCCTCACCTCCACTCATATCTGAAGTTCCTCTTTAGCTCTTATCGTATCCACACCTTCTCCTCTCCTCCACTCATACAGTATCTGTAGCTGTTCCTTAGCTCTGGTCAGATCTATAGCTTCTCCTCACCTCCACTCATATTTGCTCCTCCTTGGCTCTGGTCAGAACTATAGCTTTTGCTCATCTCCACTCATGTCTGCAGCTCCTCCTGAGCTCTGCTCATATCCACATCTTCTCCTCACCTCTACTCCTATATCTGCAGTTCATCCTTAGTGTTGCTCATATCCACATCTTCTCCTCGCATCCACTCATCTGGTCAGTTTCCTTGCCTAACCACATAGACTGCAGATCACATAAAAGCGGACCACTTGAGAGTGCCTTTGTATATGTGCTGCTAAATCTGTGTTTAACAATGTGCTACCTAGTGGTGCTCTTATCATGTAGAGGGCTGCTGTAATGCAGCATATATTAACAAATCTCACTTTCTGCTTAAGTTATATTTGCAACAATTGCCTGTAATGTTCCCAGAGAATCTCTATCCTATGAAAAAATCATTATACTGAGCTGGATGGGTGCCGGGCTGCCTACAGGGTTCCAATATGTTAAGCTGTCATGCCTTTAATAAAATTGACATATGAGGTATGTGAATCTCTGACACATTTCTTAAAAATGGCATCTATGGTCAGAAGGTTGACTAAGAATATAGTCAACCAATACAGCAACTAGTTTAGGTATGTGCAACCTGCAGCTGTCTGGAGATTTTGGGAGTTGCAGTTTTAAAGCATCTGGGAAGGGCTGCAGTTTGTTCCACCCTGAACTTGGTTATACATGTATGGGATCCATTATCCAAAAACCCATTATACAAAAAGCTCTGAATTATGGAAAAACATCTCTCCTAGACTCCATTTTATCAAAATAAGCCAAAATGTTTTTCTCTGTAATAATAATATATTACCTTGTACTTGAACCAAACGAAGATATAATTCATCCTTGGAAGCGAAACCAGCCTATTTGGTTTATTTGATGTTTACATGCTTTTCTAGTAGACTCAAGGTATGAAGAGCCAAATCACAGGAAGATCTGTTATCCGGAAAACCTCAGGTCATGAGCATTCTGGAGGACAGGTCCCATACCTGTGTTGCATGTGTGATATATTTTGAAATGGATATTCAGTACTTCCAAAACTAATTTAGTGTGATTATTCTTGTTCTTATTCTTGTAGGCGATGTTTTTTTTTTTTTTTAAATCTTTTTTTTTTGTATTCCACTCACTTTGTATTATTTGTCTGTTTATGTGTATAATAAATATACAGTTGAACTGAATCTAAAAATAGCAAGTACTGGATACGCCAATATCTATCGTATTTAATACATTTAGTCCCACCACACCCAATAGAACTATTAATTAATTTCTGTGCCAATTAATTTTGCATCTGACATTTCCGCTGCTTTTGGGAGGTGAACCAGAGGTATCTGCAGTCAGTTAAGGTTGTTTTGTGTGCAGCACTCCAGATGCAGCATGTGTCAAGATGCAACATGCAAAGTTTGTCAGCAATATTTCCATTCCAAGAATGTCTTAAGAACTAGAACAAGTAGAAATGAGAATATGACACTGACCATACTTGTTGTAGCTCATGGACACCAAACAGTGTTGACATTTAGAATTCTCTTCACTTTATTTGACCATAGGTCTTTTTTAAACATGATGTTTTTTAGGAGAAACTCTGAATAACATGGGAGCACATTGTCTGTGTTTTAGGATCATAAGGAAGAAGAACTGAGGCATTGTCCTAAATGGAATTTGCTCTTGACTGTTAATACTATCAGCCTGTGTTATGTGCAAGTGCACAATTGGGTGCCTGGCTTACTGTGGTTGGTGCATGTCTTTTTTTATTTTTTTCTCACCTAGTCTCTTCTCTTCCTTTAGTTCTCAGTATTCGGGGAGCACAAGAAGAGGAACCCTCAGACCCCCAGCTGATGCGATTAGATAACATGCTGCTGGCAGAGGGCGTTGCTGGCCCAGAAAAGGGAGGAGGGTCAGCGGCAGCTGCAGCCGCTGCCGCAGCATCAGGCGGAGCTGGAGCCGACAACTCAACTGAGCATTCCGACTACAGAGCAAAACTTTCCCAAATAAGACAAATCTATCACACAGAGCTGGAGAAATATGAACAGGTACCATAACAAATTCCATTATTGAGGATTTCCAAAAAATCCTAAATGGCCTAAAACTTGCCCATGTTCTATTGTTGTTCCTCCCTAAAATAATGTATGGAAACGCATTGAGAAAATTTGAGATCTAACATCCCCTTCTCAACTTCATGTTGTATAAATATTATTTCCTCCCCATGTTATACCTTTTGGCCTCAATATTGGTCTTTCTTCTACTGCTCCCAGACTTTTTTCATCTTTTTAGAACAAGGGTCCCCAATCTTGTTTTTACCCATGAGCCTCATTCAAATGCAAAAAGGGGAGGGGAGAAACTAAAAAAATTAAAAAGGTCCCTGCAGTGCCAAATAAGGCATGTGATAGCTAGGGATGCACTGAATACACTATTCTGGATTCAGCTGAACCCCCAAATCTAAGATTTGACCAAACCAAAGCTGAACCCTAAATTTGCTTAAGGAAATCAGCAAGGGAAGGGAAAAAGAGAGCCACTCACGAAGTGCATGGCTAAAAAAATATTTACTCTCTTGTTTTGTGACACATATTTTAAGAATTCTGATTTGGTTTGGCCATTCACAAGGATTTGGTCAAATCCAGATCCTGATGAAATTGGCCGAAACTTGGCCAAATACTAAACGAAATCCTGGATTCGGTGCATCCCTAGTGATAGCTCCTATTTGAACTGGCAGCCTACAGGTGGCTCTTCTTGACAGAACACGTTTTTCTGCATCTAAAGCTTGTCTTCAAGCTAGGAAATAAAAACAAGCCCTTGCTTTGAGGCCACTGGGATAAACATCCAAGGGGTTTGTGAGAAGCATGTTGCTCACAAGCCACTGGTTGGGGCTTACTGTTCTAGAATGTTCTATTCCCTAGCTACATATTCAAGTCTTTGTTTGTCTTCCTCCCAACAGGCTTGCAATGAGTTCACCACTCACGTAATGAATCTTCTGAGAGAACAAAGCAGAACCCGACCCATTTCCCCGAAAGAGATTGAACGTATGGTGTCAATTATCCACAGGAAATTTAGCTCTATACAAATGCAACTGAAACAGAGCACATGTGAAGCTGTCATGATCCTGCGCTCCCGCTTCTTGGATGCACGGTAAGCACCAAGAAGGACATTTCCTATTATTAGAATTATAATAGGAAGCATAATGCCTAATTGCTTTGGATTCCAATGCATGTAATCAGAATGTGGTCTGTGACAAGTAGTTCAGCAGTCTAGACGCTGATCCAATAATACCTGCTGTTACCTTTTCCTTTAGTTGTGGTAAACAGAGAAAGGACTTAAATAGTAACACCAAAAAATAAGTATATCAAATTATAATATAATGTACTGTTAACCTCCACTAGTAAAAGTTCTGTGTTCGCTCCAGAAACTCGACTATAGTTTAAATAAACAAGCTGCCATGTAACCATGTGGGCAGCCATTCAAGCTGTAGAAAAGGAACAGGTCACATTGCAGATAACAGATAAGCCCTGTAGAGTACAATTGTGTTTTATCTGTTATCTGCTTTGTATCCTGTGCCTTTTCTCCTTTTTTTCATCTTGAATGGTTGTCCCCATAGCTACAACTATAGTTGTGTTTCTAAACTATTTTAATTACTCTGATAAACTTTTTTTTTGGTGTTACTGTTCCTTTAAGTCCATGTACCATTCCTCTAAGCAGTGTTTTTAAAGGCCTGATTTCATGCCCTTTTGTGCCCATAGTCCAAATAACCACATCAAAGCTAATCTGCTTGTTCAATTGGTATGAAAAATACATATATATATATATATATAAAGAGTGTTGTGGGGGAAGACAACATGGGCACAGAGACTGTGCATTTTAAAAGAAATGGTACTGGGAGGGAAGGAAAGCCATTTTCACCAATGGGCCAGCAGATGATCTTGGTGCAAACACATGTCAACTGGAGTCATTTGTAGTCCTGATTTCTTTTGTGGACAGGCTTACTTTTCAAGTGTGGCTGTTAATTTTATGGAGATCAATAAAATGAAACTGCACCTATGGGCAATAAATGATTAATTTATGCAAACCCCGCGAGCGATATTGGTTAACTTTATAAATGTTAACATTTGTGTTGTTTTTAATTTGCAGGCGAAAAAGAAGAAATTTCAACAAGCAAGCAACAGAAATTTTGAACGAGTATTTCTATTCCCACCTCAGCAACCCATACCCTAGTGAGGAGGCCAAAGAGGAACTAGCCAAGAAATGTGCCATCACAGTGTCACAGGTACAGGAGTAATCACCATTGCATTACTTTTTGTTGCTTGAATCTGTGTTGTTGACAGTAATGTTGAAGGGTGGCAGGTAATTTACATTTTCAGGCTATATACTGTGCATAGAGATGGTTACAGATATGCACAGGTACCATGACTCCCATAGTCAGGACTAGGTGTCTTGCTTCATCTCACCTGTGCATTCACTGTTGATAAAGTGACTTGCACTTACGAATACAGAACATAAAGAGGACTGTAGCTAGAAATATGGGAACCCTGGCCTCAAAGAAGGCAGGGATGTCTCGCCTGTATCACTCTTAAATACTTCTTCCAGCATCCCACTGGCGGTTAGTTGCATGGATTTATTTTGCAAATCTTACATTTCAGCTCTCAGCAGCATTTTAACCCAAGGGGCCCCTGTTGTTTGGGTTGGGGGGCAAGTCCAATACCCTCTTTGTACTCTGAACTGGCCCTGCACATACTATATAGTATGTAAAAAAAACTACTGTATTCCAATTATTTGAAACAAAATGAGATGTGAGAATGACAAGTATGAAAATATATTTATTCTATACATAGACATAAATGATTCCTCAAGGACCATTTTCCTATTTCCCCTAAGACTGGCAAAGTAAATCATCCCCTTCTTAACCCTTTTCCATGTTAAAGTGATGGCTTGGGGAACTTTAGGTCCCCCTGTTTTCTGCAGAAAGCAGGTCGTTTTATTAGTGGAGTCTCCGAATTGTTTCTACATATGACCTTTTTGGATTGTTGGGTCTGTCACTTTCTGTTCTGTGTAATGTAGTCATACAGGACATGGCTTCTTCATCAGTTATTCCCAAATGCTTTCAATTAACTTGTTGCTTTTCTTGGACTTGCCACAGGTATCAAACTGGTTTGGAAATAAGCGAATCCGCTATAAGAAGAACATAGGTAAATTTCAAGAGGAAGCCAATATTTATGCTGCCAAAACGGCCGTGAATGCTACCAATGTGTCAGTTCACGGAAGTCAAGCCAATTCGCCCTCAACTCCCAGTTCTGCTGGTTAGTTTATGTTTTGTTTTTTTCTTTTGGTTTTTGCGTTTTTCTTTTCTTTGTTTCAACTCTGACCTTTCTCTGCTAATAGTCCTTGTGTGCCATTCCATTTTCCAGCCATTTTTCTATGGCTCACGTCTCTTGTTCTAGAATCCTCCATTCTGTTGTTGTCTACCTATTTATCCCATCTTTTTTCCCTTTCAGCTCAGTATTTTAGTTTTTCCATTTCATGTCTTTTATTTATTTATTTTTTTAGTTTTTTCTTTTACCCCTTTTTATTAGATTCCTGGTGTGTTATTTTTTTAAAATGTGTTGTCATGATGTTTATTCCTGTTTGTCTGTATTGGTTATAACTGGCAAAGGAAAATATACCCCACAGTAAACATTTTTATTGGGCATAGTTCATTGTGTACACAGAACATTTAATCTCTGTGTGTTTGCAAGTGGGGGCTGTCCTGTTGGTTGTGTCTTGCAACAGTGTTATTTGCCATGTATGATCAGTTAATGCACTTTTTTCTTGGATGGCCACAATAGAAGCAATGTGGCCCCTGTTTTGTAAAGTTAGAAAAAAACAGTTTCATTGGCCATGGTGTTCTTCTGGCCTTTACACTTAATAATTAGGCAAATTGCATTGATCTGTGTATTATGCTGCTGAGAATTTGCAGTAATCCAACCATAAACCTAAAAATGGCAAGTAAATGATCATTACAGGCTTCCAGGACCCTATGGCTCCTTCACCTTGTAGGGATACACCGAATCCAGGTTTGGTTCGGTATTCAGTCAAGATTCAGCCTTTTTCAGCAAGATTTGAATTCGGATAAATCCTTGTGCCTGGCCCAATCAAATCCAAATCCTTAAAATGACTTTTCGTTATAAAACTAAGAAGTTTAAAAATGTATTATTTGTAAATTATTTGTAAATTATTATTTGGTTTGGTATTCAACTGAATCTGTTTGACTGAATATGTTTGACTGAAAATGTTTGGACGAATACAAAATAGTGGATTCACTGCATCCCTAATGTATAATTTAAATATTTATATGTTTGCATTCGCTTTCATTGAAGTAAAATTATGTTCTTTATCCCTGCTATATCAAGACAGAAATGGCCTTTGCAAGACCAAGACTGTGCACATGCTCCGTGTGGCCTGAGCTGCTTAGGGATAGTCCTAAATTCAAATAAGATCTGCCAGAAGCCAATACAGCAAGACTGTAATAATCAGAATATACAGACTGCACTGGGTCCTGTGTTGTCATGTAATCTAATGTGGATTTTATAGTTTTTGTATTGTTTAATACAAATTTCTCCAACTCTGCAGCAATATAATCCTCCAAATAAAATCCCAGTTTATCTGTTTAAATCTGGATCCATCATTTTTGTCCCTGCAGCTGGAGTTGGAAACATTAAATGTAATTTAAAGGCAAAAATAAAATCCAATACATATCTCTACACAGTTGCCGACTGCTCTACAGGGAAACAAAGCTGCTGGAGTTCTGCATGGTTGGGGCTCCTCCTGCTGTTCATAATTATGTTTGTTTCCCTACACAGCAGTTGGGGACCGTCTGACAATCCCTATCCACAGCAGTAAATTAAGGGAGAATTTTACTGCATATAGTCAGGTTTCTTATATAAGCAGTACACATTTTTTAATAAAAGGAACAGTAACACCAAAAAATGAAAGTGAAAGTAAAGAAAATCATGTAGTTTTGCCCTGCGCTGTTAAAACTGCTCTGTTTGCTTTAGACACACTACAATAGTTCATATAAACAAGCAATGGCGGAAATTGAAAAACGGCTATATGGCACAGGATAAGTAATGGATAACAGATAACATTATGTTTGACAGAGCTTATCTGCTATCTGCTGTGTAACTTGAGCCTTTTCTCCTTTGACTAGTTGCCCCCATGGCTACACAGCAGCATATTTATATAAACAATAGTAGTGCTTCTGAAGCAAACACTGCAGTTTTACCAGTGCAGGACAACACTGCGTTATATTATTACTTTAAAACAATTTCATTTTTTGATGTTACTGGTCCTTTAAAGTATATTGGAGATATATTTCTTTTTCATTATTATGTTTGCCTTTGCATGCCCTTTAAAGTTAACGCAAGGTTTGTTGGGGTCCACATATGGGTTGCCACTTTACCACTAATGGTGAAGAGGGCATGACCTAACAGCTATAAGGGCATGGCCCATATAGGAATTATACAGACATAGCTTCAGTCTATTTTATATCCTAACCTTCTATTCCTTTGTGCTAAGCACAATTAAAAAAAAAAAAAAAAAAGTTAGCGTATAGTTACCCCATAAACCATTCTCGCTTTTCCTCATGTTACGCGAGCATTAAATCTTTTCAAAAAATGTCGATTGTAATATTTAAGGGGTCTACTCCTGTGCTAATCTTCAGGGTTTCCTGCAGGTTTTCAGTTAAAGGAAAACTATACCCCGAAAATGAATTTTTGAGCAACAGATAGTTTATATCAAATTAAGTGGCATATTAAAGAATCTTACCAAACTGGAATATATATTTAAGTAAATATTTCCCTTTTACATCTCTTGCCTTGAACCACCATTTGGTGATGGTCTGTGTGTTGCCTCAGAGATCACCTGACCAGAAATATTTCAACTCTAACTGTAACAGGAAGAAGTGTTGAAGCAAAAGACACAACTCTGTCTATTAATTGGCTCATGTGACCTAACTTTATAGTTTGTTTGGTATGTTTGTGTGCACCGTTGGATCCTAGGATCCCAGGAGGCTGTCCTTATTTTTTAAAATGGCCATTTTCTATTTATAATCACCCAATGGCACATGCTACTAAAAAAAGTGTATTATTATGAAAATGGTTTATTTGTATGAAGCAGGGTTTTACATATGAGTTGTTTTAGGCAATATCTGTTTATAGAGACCTACATTGTCCTGGGGGTATAGTTTTCCTTTAAAGTTATTCAATTTCAGCAGCTTGTGCTTTGTAATCTTTAAAAAATGGCAACATACGGAGAAATAGCTGAAAACATGCTGGTACATTATTCAACCTTAGGAGGTGTCAGAAAGTCCAAAATGCGTGAAGAGAAATGACACAAGGAAACATGTTATTATCTGTTTTTACTCTGCCTCCTTGCATTATAAAGTCTTCCCTGATGTCAAATAGGTTTATACAGTGAAACTGCTATTCTTTCCCTGAATTTGTTATGTGTCGCCATAGTAAATGAATGGCAGCCACAAATATTACTCCCTGCCACATAAGCATAAAGACATCTGCAAAAAGATAGTTTTCCATAAGAAATTCCATACACTGTTTTTTTGTTTTTTATTCTGTTCCATCATATATCTACTGCACTTGTGTTCAGTCCTGCTACCTTTGCTCTTTATATGCACTAGGGGGGTAAAGGTTAGGGAAGAGAGTGAGTGCTTGGGGGGGTTTATTCTGTTGTAGAAACCCGATATCCTATCTTAGTATGAAGAGAATATAATATCAGATTCTAGATCAAGCTGCAATAGTGTTGGTTTTGTCACATGGTTCATACAGAACTTCTAACATAAATTTTGGTTTTCTGTGATATATTTATGGTTATAGAAATGTCAGTGGAAAAGATGACCAGTATCACAAGACTGGACCACTATCAACTTCAGTGGCTAGGAGTTGTGTGTGCTGCTTCATTTTTCTTGTTTTTTAATGACCTTTATGCAAAATAACATTTTATTTTCGTCCTACTCATTTGTATCTGCTAATGGAATAGGTCCATGTGTGTAACAGTGCTGCATGCTACATCTATAAAAAGTTTTTTGTTTCATTTGGTGTCTGTGTTTCACACTCGCCAAATGTATAAAGAGTGGAAGAAAATAATTTCCATATGTACACTTAAAGAGATTCTGACACCTGAAGTCAAACTCTTTTTTACTTCTATTATAATAACTTGCTTTGGAAGCTACTACTAACCTTGCCATAAGATATTTGTATGATGCTTTTACATTACCTGTCTGATCCCCATGTTCCTGTATGAGGGGGCTGACATATTTGTGCACCTGTTATCATTAGAAACTGTAATTAACAGACTGAGATGAAACTGTTAGGTTGGCAAAGTAAGAGTGTCAGGGTGTCAGAGAGTCAGGCTTAGAAATTTCGGCTAACAGTTATATACAAAAACAAATATAGGTAACAATTAATGTACATTCATATGTTAAATTTCATTTTTTAGTGTCAGTATCACTTTAAAAGTGCTTTACTGTAATGACTGCATTCCTTTTTTTATGTTTATGCAGGGGCACACAAGCAGATTCGGGGAGATTAATTGCCTGGCGACAAATCTCCTCTTCTTTAGGGCAACTAATCTCCTTGAACTGCCTTCCCACCGGGCTAGAATGGAAATCGCCAGCGGGATGGCAATTGGAGTGCTTCGTTTTCCCAAGTGGCGCGAATTCTCCTCATGAGGCAACTTTGGGCGACCTCTGAAAACGAGGGGCTCAGAGTGCCATCCCGCTGGCGATTTCCATTCTAGCCGGCGGGAAGGCAATTCAGGGAGATTGATCACCCTGAAGAAGAGGAGATTTGTTGTGTGTTTGCCCTAAAAGGTTGGGCGGTGTATTGTGATTCTGTAAACAAATCATTTGTCTATTTCAAATTGTTCAGTGTACGTTTTGACTTTAGTACTAATAGTACCACGTAAAACATGTGAGGTCAAATTGGTCCAGCACATCTGCTCAGCACCTTGACTTATGGTACTTTCCTGCATTTTTCACGGTGCACTATTTATAGTCCCTGCGACGTTCTTATGATTATAAGGGTTTCTTTGAGTGAACTCCCATAGATATAAGTATTTGAATATCTGTAACAGTTTAATTTAGAAATTGGGGGCCTTCTGAGTATTTTAATCAAAGACCAAAAAATTATCCACGATTGGACCTTATCCATTTTTAAAAAATCACAATTTAGTCTGATCTGGGACAAATGAAAAAAATCATGTTTTTTTCCCCAAAATGCCAACATTTTTGGGATTTTTGCCAAAGAAGTCTTACCACAGAAACTTCCAAATAGGATAGGGACCTCTCCCAGTGACAGCCTCGGTAGATCTGAGATGCCTGATATTCGGATTCAGACTTTTTTCATCTTCGGGGATTAATAAATTGCAAAACATTAGAGGTTTTTTTTCCCCCAAGAATTCACATTTTATAGAAAAAAAAAAAAACTAGAATTTTTCAAGTTTGGGAAAACATTTTTTTCAGAATGCATCAGTTAATAGTGCTGCTCCAGCAGACTTCTGCACTGAAAACCAATTCTCAAAAGAGCAAACCGATTTTTTTATATTCAGTTTTGAAATCTGACATGGAGCTAGCTAGACATATTGCCAGTTTCCCAGCTGCCCCAAGTCATGTGATTTGGGCTCTAATAAACTTTAGTCACTCTTTATTGCTGTGCTGCACGTTGCATATAACCCCTCCCCCAGCAGCCTAACAACTGAACAATGGGAAGGTAACCAGTTAGCTCCATAACACAAGATAACAGCTGCCTGGTAGATCTAAGAACAGCACTCGATAGTAAAAGCCAAGTCCCACTGAGACGGATTCATTTACAATAAGTAGGAGAAATTACAGCCCAAAAAGTAGTTCCAACCTAAAGTGCAAGTCACATGACTGTGGCAGCTGACAAACTGATATGTCTAGAGCCATGTCAGATTCCAAAATTGAAGTTCTATTTGCTCTTTTGAGAAATGTATTTCAGTGCAGAAGTCTGCTGGAGTAGCACTATTAACTGATGCATTATGAAAAAAATGTTTTCCCAGGACAGTATCCCTTTAAATGTTTGCTTTTAGAGAAACATACCATAAAAACTGTGGATCCTTCTAAATCTCTCTCCTCTGTTATGGGATTGGCAACACACTCTGGGACATATTTAATATGCTGTTTAAAAAAAAAAAAAAACAGCAGGATAATACACCAATAGTAATGGGCAAATCTGACAAATTTTGGTTCACTAAAAAATCTGCCAAATGCACAGAAGTCTATGGGCAACACATTTTTGATACACATTGAAGTTTATCGGCATCTTTATTGCGGCAAAAAATGTCACTCATCACTAAGTACCACCTGTCACCAGCCTTTGCAGTGTAAAAAACAGAGCAAAAACGGCATAACATTTTTACATGTTTTTTCTTATTTGACTTCTGCCTGAAGCAATGTAAAATAATTGCATCAAATCTGGCATTCTCATGGGGTAAAATGACATATGCCTTGATAAACTCACCATTTATTCTACGCTGTTTTTTCTATGAATTTCGTTTTACACAGTGTAGTAACATGGACTGTTAAATTAGCACTATTGTCCAAAAGGTGAACCTTTACTTCAAAACAGTGTGGAACATACCAGCTTTGTTTCTTGTATGACTATGAGGGTAAGGCCACACGGGGAGATCTATTCACCTATGCGCCTATTCACATGCGGCGACGCGATTTTAAAAGTTGCTCAAAATTGCCGCAGGCGACTTTACGTGTAGCGGGTGCGCACAGCTACCAAGCTATTCGGCGAAGGCCTCGTGTTTTTATACAGGTACTGGAACTCCTCGGTAACTTATAATATCCTCATATTTTGCAACTGGGGGTACTTTATTTAT
>CM044438.1:88250854-88280399 GCA_024363595.1 Xenopus borealis | reverse complement strand
TCTATATATATATATATATCTATATAGATATATATATATATATATCCATATCCAAATATCCTTCCTGCACTACTTACACTCATTATAGGGGAGTTCGTAAGTGTGAAAGCAAACAACGTTCCCTTATTGCTTTATAATAGCAAAATTAAAATATGTATTTTTAATTAAAGGAGAAGGGGTTGCCAAATGTTAGTCACCCCTAAATGATTGTATTGACTTACCTGAAACCCCAGGCTGGTGTTCCTATTGGCAGAAAACTGCAAAGGGTTATGCCAGTGAGCACCACAGAATGATCCTCTTCTGTCTTCCTCTATCTTCGCACCGTCGCACGGCTGTGTATACACAGTAGAGCGAAAAGCCAAACTTTAACTAAAAAGGCTAAAAAGAGAGAGGAATCTGGAAGAGGAACGCTCCATGGTGCTTACTGGTATAACCGGGGCTGGTGCAGTTTTCTGATGATAGGAGCACTGACCTGGGGTTTCAAGTAAGTCAATAAAATCACTTGGGGGTGCCTAACATTTGGCACCCCTAAGTGCACAAAGACTTTCCTTCTCCTTTAAAATAATAGACTATGTATTTTCAGCAGAACTGTATTATGTCGGAAAAAGGAATATATTGTCCCAATACATTTATCAGTTTATTCGAAAGCTCTTTAAATAATTCAGTTGTAGCTTTTTTTTTTTAGACAAGGGTCACAGCATTTGTTGAATTACAAGGTCTACTACTTAAAAAATGGCCTTTAACATTTGCAAGATTAAGGTTGTAGGTCAGAAACCCCAGTGGGTTAGTTGGGACTTCTTACTGAGCTCTTATGAGGTTGCTGCAATAATAATTCATGATCTAAAGCATAGATTATTGTAATTAAAAGTGGAGGGAAAAGCCCAGAGAAGAAGCTGTTTTATTATGAAATTTAGATCAATTGAAAAATCTGTTGTTCATTTTCCATAAAGACTACTTCTTTTCTCCAGTCCCCTTTTCTAAAGCCCAAACTCATGAGCTGACCTCCTGTGAACTTAAATATTAAGATGTACTTACTGTAGTGCTTGTTTAAAAGTTGCCTCTATCCAGTCTTACTTTGAATCCAATGACGACTAAGGTACACGGTTAATTTGAAGCCACTTGGTCATTCTATATATGCAGTGTGTACTAGCTAAACTTGCACCTGTACAATGCTTGGTGCTGATATCCTTGAAATTGCTGGTTTTGTGTTGTGTTTCGTCCAGGAAGCAAACAGACGGAGCGTGGGGCAGTTCAACCACAAAACAAAATGCCGTTCCTGTCACCGCAGAACCTCGGTTAGTAAGCATGGTCCCCAAGACACGTGCACGTGACTTTGAGTTTTGTGGATATTTTGTGATTTCACTTGTTAGTTATGTTTTTATTTTGGTTTCTCGTACGAGTTAAACATTTTCATCCATTCTTGTTTTCCCATGTTGCTATTTTGCTATTTGGAGGGTATGGTTCTATGCTGGAAAGTGAAGGGAATCGTTCTCCCATGCCTATTGAATGTTATTCCAGGCATCAGAGACCTAATGCTAAGCTAAAAATATGATTTTATATATTGGTTCCTACTGACCAAGTACTTTAAGCAGTATTGTTGTTTTCTACAGCAGCTTATCTCTGTGTTCTAACTTGTGAACTGTAAATAGCTAAAGAGTTGGAAAGTGGGGTTTTGCTTCAAGAACCTTTGGGAAATACAATGGACACTGTTTCAAGCATTTAATTTATGTTGAGACATTTTGTTCAGCATGTTCTAAAATTTCAGTTCACCAAGAATAAATACAACAGGGCAGTTTGCTTTGAGAGACCGTTGAAGGCACAGTGATATTGCCTTAGGGTGAGCTTCTGTATATTTCAAAATAACGGAAAATATGTCAAGAAACTGTGTAGAATCTGCACATTTTCCATGCTAGTGTATAGTTATATTGCACAAATATTGTAAATATAATTACAAAGAGAAAAAACACCTGATTGCATATATTTTGCAAGGCCATTGTCTCCATTCTGATGACATATTGCTGGCAATTTTGCACCATGGCCTATTTGCTAACATTCCAGCTTTTCTTGTGATGCTGCCATACATGTATTTTTTTTAAATGCTTTTTATACAAATTTCAATGGAAAAATCTTTTTATTCAATCTTGAACACTTCCATGTCAGTAGGCATATATTATGAGCTAAACTTCAGGACACACCACATTTTCAAATCTTATTTCAATAGAATTCTATCAGAATGGATTTGATGGGTTATTCCATCTCAAGGCAGGCAAACATACAGTATGTCTAATTCTAAAAACATGCATTACTGAATATTACTGAATAAGTACAAGACAAACATCAAGATTTTAGAAAATCTTAAAATTCTCTTTATTGCAGTAAAATTTCTACATAAATGTGTACACATCTTGTAATTCGAGCATTAGTAACTAGTCCAATGTGTGAAGTAGCGGAACAGTTTTTTCCCAGAGTTTGCAAAAGTTTTTTGGAATTAGCTGGCATCATTAGTAGAAATGTTCATTCTGTGCTTTGATTCCAAGTCATCTACTTGAAATTTCATTAAACCTGAATTTCTAACTGTTTCTCCTTATATATAAATGATACGAGTCTGCTTTGAAGAAAGCCTTGGGCTTTGCATGTGTACCAAAATTTAATTACCACAAGAAATCTATATTCAAAATGAGTTTGGTGCAGTGACAAATCTTTAGATTGTGTGACAATGGGTGATTTGAGCCCAGGTTTTTTTTCATTTCATAAATATCTTGCATAAATTTGTATTGTATTGTATTGTACAGCCATTATGGATGCTGCTTTGGAATTTTAGTAGAGTACGAAGCGTGTGTTTAAAGAACTGATCTTTCTTATCAGATCATCCAGTAAAGGGACGCACTTTTTCTACAGATTCCTATTACTTGTATCTCTCTCAATTACCCTCAGACTTTTCATTTAAATGCATGCTGTGATATCATTTAAATCTAAATGTTCCATGGCCGAGATAAAGCTTAAAGACGGCTTTTCCTGCATTTACAAAATGTTACCAGCTCTGCGAGAGATGGGAATTTTTTTAAATGTAATTTTGTTATTTGGTGGTGGTGTCGGTGTTATAGGTCCTAGATCTAGAACGTTGGCTTTCAGTGTTAACGAGCATTGAACCATTGGCTATTTATATCAAGGTTATCTATAGTGCAATATTTTGGCAATATACTGCTCACACAATTATTCTAGTTGGCATTTCCAACTCTGGTGCCCAGAGTACCAGGTCTGAGGTCCCTGTTTTTATGATGCAAATTCATTGAACAAATCCATCCTTACACAAAAGCTCAGAATCTGAGATCAACTTCTCCTCCTAATACTAAAAACTCTCTTAAATATTTCATCCATTGCTTATCCTTTCTATAACTGGTAGATTCACTGCTCATCCTGATTTGCCTTTTACCTCCAATACTAACATATTGGCCTCTGCTAATACTTTCTCCTGTGTCACTCTAAACTGTGCATGCCAGGCCTCCTCTCCAGGGTTTGAGCTTCCTTCTTTCTTTGATTCCGGTGCCTCACTCTTTCCTTTCCAGGTTCTTCCAGTTCTTTTAACATGTCAAACTCTGGCGATTTGTTCATGAGCGTGCAGTCTCTCAATGGGGATTCTTATCAAGGTGCCCAGGTTGGAGCCAACGTACAATCACAGGTAGGGACCTTCAGATGTAACATGCCCACGATGACCAGATTTGGCCTTGATTCATGGTGTATAGAAAATGTCTTAATGACTCCGTCTTAGTTGTAGCATTAGTATGACAAACAGGTGGAAATATTATTCCCATTATGCCAGGTTATAGCAAGTACAGCTACCCCTTTAAAAAGGAAGCCTTTAATTATTTGTCCTTTGGTTCGACCAAAGGAGAAATTAAAGGAACAGTAACACCAACATTTTTTTTTTTAATTCGTTAGTATACAACGAAAACTAAACACCCAGACAAATGAAACTTTTAAATAGCAAAGCTTTTATTAAAAAAGTTACTTACAGAAACTCCACTTCCTGTCCACTTCAAAAAAGGCGAAAGGGTGACCATCCATGCTGCATTGATCGATTTCTCCTCACTGGCTGTTGACTGACAGGCATCTCCTTCATCGTCCAGCAGCAAAGTCTCTGAAGTTCCTTTCCGCTCTCCTCTCCTGCAATTTCCCAGCTACATTTTTGGAAGTCGATGAAACAAAGAACCAAGTCCTGCAAACCTGAGCAAAGTATTATTACTCCTCGCTGTGATGCTGGCTGGACTGGGTTCGGAACAGTAATCCTCTGTTTAGGTTACCCCGCGGGCTGGTGAACCAACAGCGACTCCAGCGCTAGTGAATCAGCACTGTGTGCGTGACTTTGATCCTGCGGAAGTAGATGGCTATGTATAGGACATAGAATAGTGATAACCAAGCAAATTTTTTAATTTGTGCGATATTTAGTGTAAACGTACAAGTGTGTGCAATGTGGATGTCAGCATTATCAGGCTGTCTAGTGGTACACATGCGCTTTGGTTGTGGGGTGCAGAAATTGCAGCACCTGACCTGTTTGGTGAACACAGCGATATCTTCATTAAAGGAGTCCGACGAACACATATCCCCTCCCGCTACTCCCGTCTCCTGCGGCGTACACATCGCCAGTTCATTTCTCAAAAACCAGAGCTAGCAGGGGGAAAAGGGGGTGTTACATTAGCTAGTAGTAATTATGGCGCTGATGGATGGCCTGTTTCCTGACTGCTGCTCCCTTTCTATTCCGTGGTGTACCGGTGGGATAGGGTGAGGGGCATGGGGGTCGCCATACATTGATGTTGGCACCCCTGCTCCATCCATGCCATAGTGCGGTAACTCATCGTACCACCAGAAAAAGAAAAGATGTATTTAGGGGAAATCAAAGTCACGCGCACAGTGCCGATTCACAAGCGCTGCAGTCGCTGTTGGTTCAACAGCCTGCGGGGTAATCTAAACAGAGAATTACTGTTCCGAACCCAGTCCAGCCAGCGTCACGCTGAGGAGTAATGATGCTTTGCTCAAGTTTGCAGGACTTGGTCCTTTGTTTCATCGACTTCCAAAAACACAGCTGGGAAATTGCAGGAGAGGAGAGCCGAAAGGAACTTCAGAGACTCTGCTGCTGGAGTATGAAGGAGATGCCTGTCAGTCAACAGCCAGGGAGGAGAAATCGATTACTGCAGCATGGATGGTCGCCCTTTCGCCTTTCTTGAAGTGGACAGGAAGTGGAGTTTCTGTAAGTTTATTTTTTTATTAAAGGCTTTGCTATTTAAAAGTTTCATTTGTCTGGGTGTTTATTTTTCATTGTATACTAACGAATTTTTTAAATAAAAATTTTGATGTTACTGATGTCAGAAAAGGACAATGTCAATTAATACAGTAGGTGTCGGTATATCTATGAGTGAATGAGGAATTGCAGACTGTGAATGTCGAAATCTTTGATAGTGTACATTGTTGGATATTATGGAAGAAATTTGTGTGGAATAACATGGTTCTTCTGTTAAGATTTAATAATTTGAGTTTTGGCAGTCAACAAAAAAGAGTGACGGTTGTATGGCACATAACTTCAATATGTTTACTCATTAAATTTCATTGCATTGTAGAGTGCAATACACAAGAATACGGGTAGCAGTAATTGTGCATCTCCAAAAGCTGCGCAAAGAATTCAACAAATGTAAAACAATATATCCTACTTTTTTATTCTGCTACAATTCCAGGTGTCCTATAAACACATACTTTTTATACTTGGATTTAAACTAAAAACTAAAACGACAACTTTTCGCTATATTGCTTATATTAAAATAGGGTGACAATATCATGTTCTCTTTGGTTAACATAATGCTGGAGATTCAGTTCATCTATATGATTAAATTATAGTAAACCTGCTCTAATCTGTATTTCACTATTTGAATTTATTGAGAATAATGGTAGTAAATATGTATATATATATATATATATATATATAATATTTATAATTTGTATATCTTTGCTTTGTCCTTAATGTTTTCTGTTGCACTTGAAATTGATGGATAGCGCATACATATATTTATACACGCCAATATAACTGAAATTTAATTGGAGGGGCATGCTTTAGATCAGAGATCCCCAACCCGTGGCTTGTAAACATGTTGCTCTCCAACCCCTTGGATGTTGCTCTCAGTGGCCTCCAAGCAGGTGCTTATATTTGAATTCTTGACTTAAAGGTAAGCTTTAGTTGCATAAAAACATGTGTATTGCCAAACAGAGCCTCCTGTTGGCTGCAAGTCAACATAGAAGCTACCAAATAGCCAATCACAGCCCTTATATGGAAGCCCAAGGAACTTTTAGCATGCTTATGTTGCTCTCCAACATTATTTTACACTTGAATGTGGCTCATGGGTAAAAAAAGGTTGGGACCCCTGCTTTAGATGGAGGCACTAATAAATTCCCATGATCACTTTCCATTTTCCTCAGCAGTGCAAGCCTCCAAGTATTCATAATTTGCTCCCAAAAATAAGCCAGTGCACATTCTTGGGGGACCCATGCGACTATTCAAATGAAGCTGTAAGGGATGAGTAGCATGAGCCATTGCCCATATAGTTGCTAGTTACTAAAAAAAAAAAAATACTTCTTCCTTAAATATAAATTCCTTAGGTGGGCAAAAACTTCAACAGTCTCAATGTTTTCAGAAACGTTGCCGCTTAGCTAGTTGTATGTGAATTAAAGTAATTTGGCATATAAAATTTGTTGTAAAATGCTTTGAGTTTAATATGTGTAACAGAATCAGAGTAGAGAATTTCCATGTAATTTGGAAAGGGAGCAAATCACAGCAAGTAGGGGACCAAGGGAACAATTCACCAGGGAGGTAAACTAGTCGGTGTTGGTAAGAAAGGTGAAAGGAGAGATGGCTTTGCATGACACACGTACAATTTACTCAAATAGTAAAATTACACCTGTTTTTGTAAATGTTTCCCTTCCAATCAATACATTGTGTCAAGTATTAGATCCATGGTGCATATATTAGGTGAACTCTAACTCCAATTCAGGTCTCATGTGGAAGTCCGATTACAGTGAGCAATGGCCTATAACTTGCCCTAACTGTTCCGCTATTCAATTTATGCATAAAAGCTTGTAAGGGCTTTGATGCAGCTAGGACGTTCAGAAAGTTTCTTACTAAAATAAAATTAACTAGGGAACAAAGTGACATTTTCCATACTGACCGGTAGTGTATGTTAGGCAATGAAAGGTAGTTGCTGATTTGCTGCTCTGCTAAATTGTATTCTACCAGTATAATGAACTATAGCTTTCTTTAGATTTTTGTTTAGACTTTTTGGTGCCCTTCCTTTGCTTCTTTGCCACTGCATATTTTCATTTATCCATTTTTTCCTCTTAATGTTCATTTCCTTTACAGTAGTTTTATTCTTTACATTTTCAGTGGTTCTTCGTTGTGCATATGGTCTTGCTTCACATTTCTTATTTCCTCCATATCTTTCACTGTGGGTCCATTCTCCTTTTTGTTGCTGATGCTCAGTTTCTCTGTGTATGATTGCTGCTTCCATTTTATGTTGTGATGCTTTCCTGTGCTGATACTGTTATGTATACAAAGTAAATGAGACTGATTGCTGTGCCTCCACCCTTTCCCCATGGTAACATCTTCTCATCCTTTGTTGTTCTCTGCTTTCAGGTGGATACCCTTCGCCATGTTATCAGTCAGACAGGCGGATACAGTGAGACTCTGACAGCGAATCAGATGTACAGTCCGCAGGGCATCAGTGTAAGCACACAATCCATTTGTTTTGTTTCTCTTTTTCCCCAATTATTTCAAGTCCACGGGGCCCTGACTGCCACATTGCACACACTCCTCTCCCTTTCACGGTCACCTATTTCTCTGTGTGCCAGTGATGCTGGCGGCCAGCGTGCTGCCCACGAATAATGCTCAGAGTCGGCAACTGTAGCCATCCCTGTCATAGGCAATCAGCTTCCTTGTTTCACCTGCGGCCACTTACAGTCAATAGAGTGAAAAAGCCAAACAGGTGACATACAGCATGGCCAAGGCACACAAGCATTGGGACATGTCTGCAGTAACCCACTTATTACCAGGCTCACTGCATTTTTTGTTTTTTTATGGAAAAATGAAGGTTTGTATGTGACGTAGCCACCACTGTCTAACACACACAAGGACCTTACCTCAGCATATTTTTCTGTCTACTCTTCAGAGTTATGACATATATTTCTAATTCTAGTAGTTGGGAAGCTGTCAAAGAGCTATCACTTTCCTCTTATCATTTGGAAGCCCATTTCGTGCATATTGTCCTTTGTGCTTAAGACCCCCACCCCACTCCGATCACCAGTGTATTTTTGTTCCATACTGATTTATACATGGACACAAGTGTATGTGTGTATCTATTGGAGAGGGGCAGAGAAGAGCATACAGCCCTAGCAGTGCTTGCGGCTGGGAATGACATGTAAATTCATAGCGACAAGCCGTGTCGTATGGAGTGAAATCAATAAGACAGACACAGGAAGAGAGGCTGCAGATTTGGGACAGCATTCGAAATACATTTCTCAGATCAGCCATCCACCATCCAAAAGCCATGACAGAGGGAGGGGGAGGGAAGGTGATCTGACATAAACAGAACACAAGATACATGGGAAAGAGGAGAACCGTAAGGATAGACGGGTAGAAGACGGGCTTTTCACTTGACACGTGGGCATGTTCTGAAACCTCTTAAAGGTTTGCAAATACTCAAGTGTTTTATTGTATAACCAAGCCTAACTGGTCAAAACACACATATATCTGTATTCTTACATTGCTGAATATGCATTCCACAATTCTTTCATTGTCATCATAATCTATGGATACCCAAGTTTTCCCATCTGTTAGGTAAAACCCAGGGTTTTGTTATATATAGTCTGGGAATTACTCTCTAGGGCTCACAGTCTGCACAACATAGAGTTCTTTCATTACAAAATAGTTTTCTAGTTTTTCTAACAAACTGGCCTGTCATTCCATGCATGGGAGCAGGGGAGTTTTTTTTTTACCCATCTAGAGTTTATTTCTGATAACCCTAGTACCAGTGGCAGTATAGTAATACAATGAAACCTCAATTTTACATCCCCTGATTTTAGGTTTTGCCTCATTTTACATGGTTGTTTTGTGGCCCCACCTATATATTATGTATGCAATGATATAATGCTCAGTAGGGGGTAGTTAACCTTAACATTTACTTTAATCTGGTGTAAAACTTTGTATTATTGTAATTTACATATTGCTGACCTATTCTGCAGCAATTTCCAGAGATTAGTAATTTAAATCAGTCCCTGCCCTAATGGAGCTTACACTCTAAGGTCCCCCATCACCTTCACACATGCTATAACCGTTTTATAAGAAGCCAATCTGCCTGCATATTTTTGGAATATGAATGGCAAGATATAGTCCAAAAATATTCCCTGAATATATATTCCAGGGATCTCATCCTGTAACAGTCCAACTTTTTCAGACATCTTCAAGTAAAAGAGAGAAAATATCCAGACACTTTGCACTCAGTCTGCCACCCATAGTATTTTTTTTTTTTTTATTCACAGTGACCCCACACAATACTGAGTAACATTCTCTGTGCATTAAGAAGAAGAAAGAGATGATCTTGTGACATGGCAATTGCTGTTGTGAGATAGACCAAGCGAATGAGAGGAGGGAGCTATACCAGGCCACTGTGATTACAGAGAGAGGCTGACTCTAAATAATAGTTTGTTAAATGAAAGGCTGCCAGGTTCTGCTCAGAGGTGGACCTATACATCCATGTAGTGTCCTTGAATCAGGTGTGCAGGAGTAGGGAGAGTATCGCACCTTTTGTGTAGCAGGGAATAAATGGGAAATACAAGCTGACAAGGATAGGCAAAATAAAAGAATTCTGGATTTAAAGATTAATAACCATGCTAAAACATATAGAATGTCATGAGGCAGTACAAGGTCTGCTTCATCTTTGTTTTTGAAAAATGGACCCAATTGGCGATTTGCATTGGTGTTTATAAAGGTAAACAATGTGCTAAAAATATTAAAGGGAAACTGTCATGGGAAAACATGTTTTTTTTTTAAACGCATGAGTTAATAGTGTTGCTCCAGTAGACTTCTGCACTGAAATCCATTTCTCAAAAGAGCAAACAGATTTTTTTTATATTCAGTTTTGAAATCTGACATGGGGCTAGCCATTTTGTCAATTTCCCAGCTGCCCCTGGTCATGTGACTTGTGCCAGCACTTTAGGAGGGAACTGCTGTCTGGCAGGCTGTTGTTTTTCATTCTCAATGTAACTGAATAGTATGCAGTGGTACATGGGTTTTACTATTGAGTGCTGTTCTTAGGTCTACCAGGCAGTTATCTTGTGTTAGGGAGCTGTTATCTGGTTACCTTCCCATTGTTCTGTTGTTAGGCTGCTGGGTGGGGGAAAGGGAGAGGGTGATATCACTCCAACTTGCAGTACAGCAGTAAAGAGTGATTGAAGTTTATCAGAGCACAAGTCAGATGACTTGGAGCAGCTGGGAAATTGACCAATTTGAGAAATGGATTTCAGTGCAGAATTATTCTTGAACAGCACTATTAACTGATGCATTTTGAAAAACTTTTTTTTTCCCACGACAGGATCCCTTTAAACTTTTTTTTCTTGCTGTACCCATTGATATCCTGCAAATATAGAAGAGTAAAACCAATCTGGGAGACAAAATCACTTGCATGAATGATGATTGAGACATCTTGGTTAATATCAAGGGTATGCCTACCAGTTTGGGATCTAACTAACAAAGACTGTACACCCCTATATTGGAATTTAACACATACCTGTATATTTTAGGGTTGAACTGAATCCATATGTTTTATATTTTCAAATCTGAGCACACTTGACAAGATGACACCATCTGCGAAAACCTTTTGCCTTCAGTTGTCCAGCACAACAGATTCTCCTGGATTCAAGGAATTTATTTAATTTGGCAGAAAGTATATATTTGACAAATATCAATAGTGCAAAAGGTGTTTTTGTGGACCATTATACCTTCAGATTTTCCATCAGAACTGAGTTTAATTCCGGGAAATACCTGTGCTTGCATAGTTTTGTTGTGTCTTTCTGTGAAGAGACATGAAAAAGCCTAGGGAGCTCTCGATGCTACAGGGGAGTCACACCCCAACATGTATCGTACAACTTCCCTGGACTGCTAGGGCCCACCCCTAGGGAACATTATAAATGTGAAAGTATAACCGTCCTCACACTGAAAGCCAAAAGAGAAGATCTTGTACACTCTAGCCTCTCCAAGATTAGCAAGACCCTGTGCTCATTACTGTCGTATAAACCTTCTTATAGTTCGTCTGAAAATAAGAAAAGAAAATGTTATTTTGCCAATATTTCATTAATCGTATATGTTCTTGGTGAGATAGCAATAACATCACATATGTGGACCTAATTGTATTCGACATTAATGGTATTATCACATAATTCACATTCTAGTGAATTAGAGTTGTCCTGATTATGTAATTTTAGAGGTTTTTACTGCTGCAAATAAATACTAATTTTAATAAAATTTGAGCTCTCGCTTAATTATTATAAAATCTGAATAAAAAAAAATTTGCTACAAAAAATTGTGAAAATAATGGAGTACCTCAAATTTTCAGTGGGTCAAAAAGGTTAAACTTTTATTGAATAAAACACATTATTAGATTTGCCATAGACATGTCCCATTGATTCTAATTGAACTTGGCAGCTTTTAGAAGGCAAAATTTTACATTAGATCTTTACATATTTTTTGTGCTTAATAAATATCATACATGTGATTTTTTAAGTGCATTGTTCGAATTGACAAGTTTTAATGCAAAAATTAGATTTGTTGAAGAAAATCTAAATTCACACATTGATATATATCCCTCTAGCGCTAAACTCACAGAAGTAAAACCAAAAGGCAGGTAAATTTTTTTTTTTTTTAGTTTTAACAGCGGACTGTAGGCTAGTAGGTATTGGATAGCAAAGGAGCCAATAGCAGATCACTATCATTGAATTTTAAGATCATTTTGTATTTGAATAGTGTTTAGTTACATAGTTAAATTAGGTTAAAAAAAGACAGTCCATCAAGTTCAACCCCTCCAAACCTAAAACCCAGCATACACACACACACACACCCCTCCACTCTTTCACACAAACTGTATTTGCCCGCAGCTATACTAACTGTAGAGTTTATTATCAAAATAGCCTTTGATATTATGTCTGTCCAAAAAATCATCCAAGCCCCTCTTAAAAGCATCAACAGAATGAGCCATCACAACATCACCCGGCAGTGCATTTCACAACCTCACTGTCCTGACTGTGAAGAACCACCTACGCTGCTTCAAATGAAAGTCCTTTTCTTCTAGTCTGAAGGGGTGGCCTCTGGTGCGGTGATCCTCTTTATGGGTAAAAAGGTCCCCTGATATTTGTCTATAATGTCCTCCTAATGTACTTGTAAAGTGGTATTATGTCCCCTCACAAGCACCTTTTTTTCAGAGAAAACAACCCCAACCCTCATAATTTGTCTTCCATCCTTCTAACCAGCTTAGTTGCACATCACTGCTCTTCAGCTCATTTATTTTAAGGAAACGCCCACCACACTGTATTTAATGTATAACTTGCATTTATATTATTTTAGCCAAAGTGCATAACCTTGCATTTATCAACATTGAATCTCATTTTCCAGTTTGCTGCCCAGTTTCCCAACTTAGACAAATCACTCTGCAGAGTGGCAGCATCTGCTTGGAACCTATAGCTCTGCACAATTTAGTATCATCTGCAAGAATAGAAACCATACTTTCAATGCCCACACCCAGGTCATTAATAAACAAGTTGAAAAGCAAGTGATCCAGTACAGAGCCCTGCAGTACCCCACTGGTCCAATTAGAAAATATTAATGTTCCATTTACTACCACTCTTTGCAGTCTATCTTTTAGCCAATTCTCTATCCAGGTAAAAATTCTATGTTCCGGCCAACATTCCATAATTTAACCAGTAACCTTCTGTGTTGCACTGTGAATATTTGAATCTATCAATATTTATCAGCCACTATATTTAGCAAAATGTGATGCATGAAGTCTCATACTGAGGCATATCCTTACAGATGTGTTTGCCAATTACACACTCTCTAGGGTCTTGTCTTATCTTTCCACGTTGTCTTGAGCGCAAATAGACAAACCACAGTGAACAGTGACATAATGGATGAAAGGCCACAAAATGATATGAGTTGACTCCTGTTCATCTGACGTGGCATCAGTGTATTGCCAGAAAGCAGATATAATTCAAATATTTTAAAAGGGCAATTATACTGCTGAAATGGGAACATTATTTGAAGGTTTAAAGGAAAACTATACCCCCGAACAATGTAGGTCTCTATAACAGATATTGCCTAAAACAACCCATATGTAAAACCCTGCTTCATGTAAATAAACCATTTTCATAATAATACACTTTTTTAGTAGCATGTGCCATTGGGTAATTATAAATAGAAAATTGCCATTTTAAAAAATAAGGACAGCCTCATTGGATCCTAGGATCCAACGGTGCACACAAACATAACAAACAAACTATAAAGTTAGTTCACATGAGCCAATTAACAGACAGAGTTCTGTCTTTTGCTTCAACACTTCTTGCTGTTACAGTTATAGTTGAAATATTTCTGGTCAGGTGATCTCTGAGGCAGCACACAGACCATCATGAAATGGTGGTTCAAGGCAAGAGATGTAAAAGGGCAATATTTACTTAAATATATATACCAGGTAGGTAAGATTCTTTAATATGTCACTTGATTTGATATAAACTATCTGTTGCTCAAAAATTCTTTTTTGGGGTATAGTTTTCCTTTAAGAGACACACTCCAGATTATATCCTAATTATTGCCATTCTAATTAGTAATCTGTATGTTTACTTAAGAAAAGATGATCTGATATCGAAATACAAATGTAAACAATGGACCTGCAGTAGATTTTATCTACTAGACTTTGCTCCAGCGCAAATTAACTGCAGGCGACAAATTACCCAAAAAATACCATCCTCATTTCTAACCTATACATTCCTGCAGGTAAGTCACATTACTCATGGTGATTCCGCTTAATCACAGAGAAACGCTTTCACAATGTTAGAAATGCCTTTTCAATGTTAGAAAAGGGGGTGGTATTTTTGAGAGATCTGTTCAGTAACAAATGGGAGGAGGGATTTGAAAGCAATGTATCTGATTTAACCCATGATACAAAATAATGTAGAAAAAGTGAATCTATCCAGGATGTGTCATTAACTCGGGGACATAAAAATATGCAGACAACGTATCCCATCAAGACAAATCCTTAAAGGAACAATAACCCCAAAAATATAAAACGTAATGACAATATAATGTACTTTTATGCTGCACTAGTGAAATGGGATGTTTGCTTCATAAGTTCTACTAAAGTTTATATAAAAAGATTGCAATGGTGGCAGCCATTCAGAGTTGAAAAAGGAGAAAAGGCACAGGTTAAACAGCAAATAACCGAGAAGCTCTGTAGTATACATGGGTATTCTTCAGAACATATCTGTTATCTACCTTGTATCCTGTGTGAGTGGCCGCCCCTATGGTTACACAGCAGCTTGTTAATATAAACGATAGTTTTGATTCTGAAAAAAACACACCAGATTTACTAGTGCAGGGCAACCATACATTATATTGTCATTCCTTTAAAACACTTTTATTTTAAGGGTTACTGTTCCTTTAATCTGGGGGGCTGTTTAGAGGAAATTTACAGATAGAAAAAAAAAAGTTGACTTATTCTTTAAAAAGAACATTACTAAAATAGAGAAACTACAAAGAAAAGAAACAATACTGATAAAGGTTATGGAAGGTCTCCGTTTGGAAAAAAAATGCAGCTATTTATGAGACTTATATGATCACTATGGGCATATAAGGGTGAAATGGAGCTTACCAAAGTTCTCCATGGCTTTTTATTAACTTGCTTTTATAGGCCTTTTAGGGGCCTTATTCATCACCCAGTAGAGAGCTGTAAAACATCCCTCTGGCAAACTGTGACAAGCTCTATTTTCAACATTGAATACATATTACCACTATGTTTTCATATTTAATGAGACCATATAATAAACTTCACCAATTGATTCTGTCTGGTTGTACTCATGGGTTCTGAGTTGCGTTTTACTCCATTTGCGTTTTAGTTTGTTTAGACGCAGCATATTGCATCTCGTTGCGCTTGACGTACGTTCAGCTATCCGTAGAACAGTGGGTCACGTTTGGAAGGGAATGGCAATGCAAATATGAGGGTTTTTTTTATGCTCGCCATGTGTTTAAAAAACAAAAAATGCTCCTGTTAGAGCCCTTAGGAAGGAATTTTTGCCCTCCACTAAAACAAATTGAAGAGGCTTCTTTTCACTTTTCTTTCGATCAGCTAGAGGTTAGGCAGGTTTTATATCGCAATAAAGTTGAATTTGTTGGGATGCTTATCTTTTTTATCCTCTTTTACTGTTACGATTAGTGATGGGCGAATCTACCCCGTTTCGCCGAAAAATTGGTGAAAAAATTCGTGAAACGAGTCAAGAACGACGCGCGACTTTTTTTGGCGAATATTCGCTGGTGTTTCGCAAATTTATTTGCCAGCGGCGAATCACGGGAATTCGCTGCGAACTCGCCCCTGGCGAATAAATTCGCCCATCACTAGTTACGATGTTAAAGTGTTGTTTTCATTTGCCCCCTCTTGTTTGTGAATTATAACAGGCCGAGCTAAAAAGTGCATACATTAAGCTGCTTACATGTATTCGTATGACAGCTGTACTATGTGACAAAACATTGTTGCTAATAATGCACGAGATAAGGACACACTTTACATTTGAAAATGTTAATTACTATCACGTTGATTAATTTGTGAAGCATCTGACATGGTTGTTTGTTTTGCAGGCTAATGGGGGGTGGCAAGATGCAACTACCCCTTCTTCTGTGACTTCCCCAACAGAAGGACCCGGCAGTGTCCACTCTGATACCTCTAACTGAGTTGCAGGCTCCTACATCATCATTCTCAAAAGCCAGATTCCATCCCTTCCCTCTCACTCCAGATGGCCACTGTGGGAATGCAGAAAACCGCAACCTCATCTGACATGCCCATCAGCACTCGCTTCACCATCCATCATGATCTTCTTCTGTCTCCATGCCTTGCTCAGTTTGTGTTAATGAACGATTCAGAAGTACTGACACCACTTTTTGAACCACATGAAAAGAAACTAAAAACAACAAGAGGAAATTGGATGTGGATAGGGAGCAGGATGCAGGTGGTGATTTAAAATTGGCTGCACATTTGCACGAATTCAGCCATCTTTAAATAAGCTGCAGTACTTGATTTGCATACAAAGAAACACAGACTGTATGTTTATCCTTGGAAAAATATTTTTTTACACAAGTTTGGCATACTGCTACTCCACAGACCACCTGAGCCTACACATGAGGAGCATCCTACTAAGCATTTCATGAAGAATCTGCCTTCCTTTTATTTTTGAAAAACTTTTTTTCTCGAAATGTTCATATATATGTCAGTTCATTAATAGATCCTTGAACTCTGCATCATGTGTGTCCTGGGGTCACTGTTGAATGTTTAACCTCTTCACCTCTTAAAGTCTTACCTACTGCACCAGTCATGTAGTAGCCGCTGGAAATAACAGTGAGGAATAAGGCCTAGATTTTGCTACATAGATAGGATGCACTGACCACCACTTAAAGGTAATTCACTGGCAGAAACTATGTGTGTGATGGAGGTGAAGAGATTGCTTACTTTAGAGGTTTCCTGCTTTAATATTATTGGCAGTTGGTCCAGTTGTGGATGAAGATGCTACTGAGCTCCCTGCTAAGAATTCAATCAAGCAGACCTCATCACATCTCTTCAACTGCACTCTGCCTCCTATTCTCTGTTCCACTGTATCTGCTGCCCTTCAACACGTTTTATTTTTCTAATGAGCTTCTTCTTCCTTAGAAATATGATGAGAAAAGGCAATGTCCAGAGAAAGGAAATTTTCAAATTATGAAAATGAGGCCAAAGCCCCATTAGTTTTATTCAATAATTATTCCATGCTCCTTTGTTACTTTACATATATTTTGTTGAAGAACCCATCCTTATCCAGAAATTTCTAGGCCTCTCACCCAACCCTGAAACTTTTGCCTGTTGTATAGTTAGTATGCCGTAGCTAGACATTTTTCTTAATACAATTTCCTTCCCTCTGTTTCATTTTTGAAATATCACTCTGCCAGAACTTGAGGTACATTCTGCTCTGACATTGATGCCTATACATGGTTTTATTCATCCATTTTATCACTCCTGCCAAGGAACTGACCCCATGGACATCACTCTGTGCCACCCTCCTTAATATTTTCACTTGTTCAACATTATTTTGACCTTGGAAAATCGACCTGGCTGGCAGCTTATAAAGGCACCCACAAGGTGTGTCAAATCCATGTTTGATACCAAAAATCTGCACATACTCGCACAGAGGAAAAACGGACACAGAGGGAAGTGTTCAGCTTTATTAACATTCACATAACTTGTGTATCATTGATTGTTATATTTGGGATAAACATTTGATGCTGGATGTTCTTGTATATTCTGAAGAAAAAAAAAAAAAAGAATTGACAAAAAAATGGAAAAAAAGAAGGAAAAAATGTCAAAAGCCAAAAAATCTTCTTCGGTTTACTAATGTTTATTACATTTAAAAAAATTGCCCCCCAAAAAAGAAAAAAAAAATCAAATTGCAGAGATCACACCTATTTAGCATGGAAATAGGTTGCTGATTTCTATTTTTTTTTGTCTTTCATATTTCTTGCTTAAGTTTAACACCTACACTCATGCACACACACAAGAACAAAACTACCTACATGTGATTTTATTTTATTCTTTTAACACCACGCGTTTGTGAGTTAACACAATACTAGAGAAATGTAGCTGGGCACCTTTTACTTTTGTTTAATTTTTATTTTCTATAGGGTGGGAAAGGGGACGGGTACAGGGTTTGGGATGGATTTGGGGGGGGAAAAGGGTGGGGCAGTTTCCAGGTTTAAACCCTTTTACAAGCAGAGGAGTCTACAATATATACTGTATATTCACCTCTCATAGTACGGGGGGTTACTAAAGCAGGCTTAAATTCTGCTAGCTGAATTCATTTTGTAAACTAAATTTAAAACATTTTAAAAAGTATGAAAAAATGTTGGAAAAAGTTGGAATAGTCAAACAATTATAGGTACATCATAAAATGTACATTTAATAACTTTTCTGAGAACGAGAAATAAATTCTTTTTTTTCCTGTTTTCAGCTTTTTCTGAATCTTATGTTGTCTTTAAAATATCTTTTAAAGGGTACCAGATAATTTTTACAAGTCTGTCGGCACATTCAAAAAACTTTTGCAGAGCGGTTTTCGTAGTGGTCCAGAATGAAAGTCTCTGTGGATGTTTGGGCTACTGATACAGGAAACTTACTGATTTACACATATGGGAGCTTTTATTTCTGTAATCTGAATCTCCATACCTTAAGGGGCAGATTTGTTATGTGGTGTAAAAATGTGCCTAGTCTACATAAAATATGTTAAAAATTAAATAAACCCAATAGGCTTGTTTTGCCTCTATTAGGGCAGATTCACGTCCATTTTCGGCAGATGCTAAGCTGTGCGTGAGAATGGATGCGACGAGTCTGACGCAACAGGAACAAGGTAAGGTAAGAGGAAGTCGGATGATGTTGCAGGGTTGATCCGACAAGACACAACTGTCAGATGAAAATGCTGCAAGCTGCATCGAATCAACCCTGCAACACCATCTGACTTTTCTATTACTTACCTTGTTTTCTGTCGCATCTGCCGAAAACGGACGTGAATAGTCCGCGTAGTTCTGCCCTTATGGGTTAATTTTATCTTAGTTGGGATCAAGCATAAGATACTGTTTTATTTCGACAGAGAAAAAGGAAATCATTTTAAAATTTTGAATTACTCGATTAAAATGCAGTCCTGTAATTTGGAGATTTCTAGACAACCAGTTTCTTGATAATGCATAACGGATCCCTTACCCTGAACAGTGTAGGTCTATAAAAAAATATATTGCATAAAACAGCCCAAGTGTAAACCCCTGCTTTATGTAAATAAACCATTTTCATAATAAAATACTTTTTTGTTAGTGCGTGCCAATGGGTAATCTTAAATAGAAAATTGCAACTTTAAAAAATAAGGGCTGCCCCTTGGATGTACTCAAACAAACCAAATAAACTATACATGTTGGGTCACATGAGCCAATTAACAGACATTGTTCTGTATTTTGCTTCCATACTTCTTCCTGTTACAGTTAGAGCTGCAGTATTTCTGGTCAGGTGATCTCTGAGGACCATTACGAAATGGTGGTTTAAAGCCCAAGAGAAGGAAAAGGGCAATATTTACATAAATATATATACCACTTTGGTAAGATTTTTTAATATGCCATTTTATTTGATATAAACCATCTGTTACTTAAGTATTCATTTTCGGGGTATAGTTTTCCTTTAAAGGGATACTGTCATGGGAAAAAACATTTTTTTCAAAATGCATCAGTTATTAGTGCTGTTCCAGAAGAATTCTGCATTGAAATCCATTTTTCAAAAGAGCAAACAGATTTTTTTTTATATTTCATTTTGAAATCTGACATGGGGCTAGACATATTGTCAATTTCCCAGCTGTCCCAACTCATGTGACTTGTGCTCTGATAAACTTCAATCACTTTTTAACTGCTGTACTGCAAGTTGGAATGATATCACCCCCTCCCTTTCCCCCACCCAGCAGCCTAACAAAAGAACTATGAGAAGGTAACCAGATAACAGCTCCCTACCACAAGGTAACTGCTGCCTTGCTAGATCTAAGAACAGCTCAATAGTAAAAGCCATGTCCCACTGCGTTCTATTCAGTTACATTGAGAAGGAAAAACAACAGCCTGCCAGAAAGCATTTCCCTCCTAAAGTGCTGGCACAAGTCACATGACCGGGGCAGCTTGGAAATTGACAAAATGGCTAGCCCCATGTCAGATTTCAAAACTGAATATAAAAAAATCTGTTTGCTCTTTTGAGAAATGAATTTAAGTGCAGAAGTCTGCTGGAGCAACACTATTAACTGAAAACACATTTTCCCATGACAGTTTCCCTTTAAGAAAATGAAAGCAAATGTCTGATGCTAAATTATACCAGTGCAGTTACTGTTGTGTTAATAATAAAGCTCAAAATCCTTATAATAGCCTTTATTTCCATACACACAAATGCATTGGCAACACTGCACATTCTATTTCAAGTTTGTGTTAGTCCTTTACAGTAAATGAAGATAAGGGAATATTAGGCTATTCAAAAAAAATTGCAGTGTCTGCATTCTTCTTTAGTAGAAAACCTAGCCTGGTTTATTTTGCAGTGTGCCATATACACTGCCTTAATAGCACAAACCAGAGGTTAACTCTCACATAAGGCATATGTGGACACATGCAAATCACTCCTTTATGTCCCTTTGGCCAACTATACATCCAGAACTGCTGATTTTATAGCACAGATACAGCCTAATACAGTAGTTCAGATCCAAATTTCCAAACTTACAGACCGTCTGTTTTGAGCTTATTAGATCTCATCAGTGCAAGATATTGGTTAGGTTACAGAATGGGTACAAACTCAAACATTCACTGTATAAAATAAAGTTTCAAGATTAACTTTCCCTTTGAATCACTGAACTAATATTTAGTTGTATAAACAGTGCTTTTGACTACTGCTGCATATCTGAGTTGCATGGAGTCCACCAAGTTCTGGCACCTGTTACATTCCTCAGAAACCCCATGTTTTATGTCACCCCACAAGTTTTCTATTGGATTACGGTCCGGGGATTGGGTTGGCTGCTACATAATGTCAATCTTGTTGGTCTGGAACCAAGATGCTGCTTGTTTACTGGTGTGTTTGGAGTTGTCTTGTTGAAAAACCCATTTCATGAGCATTTCCTCTTCAGGATAAGGCAACACAAGGCAAGTATTTTGATGTATTAAACCTGATCCATGATCCCTAGTATGCAATAAATAGGACAAACACTGTATTATGAGAAACATTCTCATATCCTGATGCTTGTGCCACCATGCTTCACTGTCTTCACAATTTATTGTGTCTTGAATTCAGTGTTTGGGGGATTTGACAAACTGTGGCCCCTAGACTCAAGCCAAATCTTGCTTTCATCATTCCACAAAATGTTGTGCCATTTCTCTTAAAGGAACAGTTCAGTGTAAAAATAAAAACTGGGTAAATAGATAGGCTGTGCAAAATAAAAAATGTTTCTAATATAGTTAGTTAGCCAAAAATGTAATGTATAAAAGCTGGAGTGAGTGGATGTCTCACATAACAGAATACAACACAACTTCCTGCTTTTCAGCTCTCTAAATCTGAGTAAGTCAGCGACTTGAGGGGGGGCCACATGGGACATAACTGTTCAGTGAGTTTGCAATTCATCCTCAGCATTCAGCTCAGATTCAAAAGCAACGGTTATGTCCCATGTGGCCCTCCCTCAATTCACTGATTGGTTACTGCCTGGTCACCAGGGTAACCAGTCAGTGTAAACAAAAGAGAGCTGAAAAGTAGTTAGGTTAGACTTGCAGTCACTCCAGCCTTTATACATTACATTTTTGCCTAACTAACTATATTGAAAATATGTTTTATTTTGCACAGCCTATCTATTTAACCAGTTTTTACTTTTATACTGAACAATTCCTTTAAGGCCAGTCAACGGGACTTCGGTGGGTTTCTTGCTGATGGCTTGGCTTCACATAGGCATCTTCTAATTGTAACAGTATCACAGGTAACTTCAGACCTTCTTTGATTTTCCTGGATCTTATCATTGGCTGATTCTTTGGTAGTTTCCAGTTTTCTTTCATGTCTTTCAGGTTTTGGTTGCCATATTAAAGAGATAATTTTAGCTGATTAGGCTTTTCATTTTCTGCACTTCTTTATATTTCCCCTCTCCAATCAACTCTTTTTTCAAAGTATGGTGTTCTTCTGAAAAATAACTGTAACAACCAATTTTACTCATATTCTCAGAGAGAAATGCACTATAACTACCATGCACAACATTTTACTTCACACTTGTTTTTTCACCAAATTAATGACCTCACTAACTGAACTCCACACTGCTATTATTTTGAACAAGCCTCAATTAATTATTCAATTGCACAGAATCAGCAGCACATATTTCATGACTGTTGGGTCTGTTGGTTTCCTATTACTGTACTACACCTACTAGTATTTGCCATGTTGAAATATAATTTCTACCAAAAACAGCGACCAGGTTAGAGATGTCGGACTCGACTATTCTGAACACAACTGTACATATAGCAACCGAAGAAAGCACCTTCAGAAGCACCACCTTGGTGGCCAAATCTAACAAATATCTGTTTTCTGGGAGCCTCAGCAAAGCAGTGGATCCTTAGGTATATGGTCAGTATACCCCTTATTACAAAGGTAACAAGGTATTACTTTTTATGGTCTAAAACATTTGAAGATCTAATGTGATCTAGTATAATGCAGCATTATAAAAGCTAGAGAGACACTACATTATAATAAATGGGGGCATTAAGTGATGACAGTATCTCTTTAGCCATATGGTGGTATACATTCTGCTTTAGGAGAACAATACAGGTCATAAGATTTCACAATTGTGTTGAAAGTTGAAAAAGGTCATTTGCTGTGGTTTGTAAATTATCAGAAGGAATTCCTTTTAAGCACATCCTTTAAAGAAGCATCACATTTGTTATTGCACAACTCCCAGAGTATTCTATGTAATGGAGAAATATTTGAAATCTTTTCACCAAGAACAGAAGCCAGCTTAATAGAAATTGACATGGATTTTCACTCTGCAATCAGGCAACATTTACACAGTCCATTGTGAATTTGGGATAGGTACAGCTCCCAGTCCACTTATCTGCGTTTCAAGGTTTATTTAATGTTCCTTTCATAATACATTTGCTACCCCCTTCAAGTAACCTAGCAGAACATTACTCTTCTTCTTATGCCTAGCAATGGAGATTGTTTTGTTACGTTGTTGCTGTTGGGTCTTCTAGCTTCACCCACAAATTTCCCCAATCTGGTGGTGTTTTGAAACTACACCCTTGCAACCATTCCTTACTTTAGCAAGTACATTTATGGATGCATTGATGACTGTAAATTCTATGTTTAAAATGTTGACATAATGAGTAGAACATTTCTATGCAACTAAGGGAATTATGTAAGAATTTTATCTAATTGGCAATATTATTGCCACTATAACTACTATTTTGTGATATTCTATGTGTGCTCAATCAAACGCCTCACAGGGTAAAATTCTGGTTCTGATTGTAACAGGATGAAGATTAAGACTAAAAGGCACAGCTCCGTCTATTCATTTTCTGATGTAACCTAGCATGTACGAGTGCTCTAGTGTGAGAACAGTGCCACATATGTGCATAGATTTCAGTAATTAAACTGCCAGTGCATACATATGGGATTATAAAATGCTACATACTATTAGAAAAACATACATTTTGTTGAAAAGTTGGGTGTTTTTAGAAGGACCTATATTTAGATCCACTATAATTGCTGAAGTTGTCTAAAAAGACATGATACATTCATGCATAGTGAGTCTTTTACAAACTTATAGTAAGGATGGGAACAGGTTTTCTGGAAAGAAAGCGGAGGTATGCTAAGACAATGGATAATCTTGCAACCTAGTCACAGACACAGACAGCACAATGATTAAAGGGATACTGTCATGAGAAAACACATCAGTTAATCGTGCTACTCCAGCAGACTTCTGCACTGAAATCCTTTTCTCAAAAGATCAAACAGATTTTTTTCTACTCAATTTCGAAATCTGATATGGGGCTAGAGATTTTGTCAATTTCCCAGCTGCCCTGTCATGTGACTTGTGCCAGCACTTTAGGAGGGAACTGCTTTCTGACAGGCTGATGTTTTTCCTTCTCAATGTAACTGAATAGAATGCAGTGGGACATGGGTTTTTGCTATTGAGTGCTGTTCTTTGATCTACCAGGCAGCTGTTATCTTGGCTTCCCATTGTTCTGTTGTTAGGCTGCTGGGTGGGGGAAAGGGAGAGGTGATATCACTCCAACTTGCAGTACAGCAGTAAAGAGTGATTGAAGTTTATTAGAGCACAAGTCACATGACTTGGGGCAGCTGGGAAATTGACAATATGTCTAACTCCATGTCAGATTTAAAAATGAAATATAAAAAAATCTGTTTTTAAGAAATGGATTTCAATGCAGAATTCTGCTGGAGCAGTACTATTAACTGATACATTTTGGGGAAAAAATGTTCCCATGACAGTATACCTTTAAGGGAGTTGTTGCCGAAACACATTGTATCCATCTGCAGCCTTCTGCAAGATTGCCATCCAATCGTTTTATTTGGAATATGGACACAGTGGGGACACTGAGGATTGAGCACCTGACTGTGGGAGCTGCTATTTTGAAAAAGTGTGTTTGGAGCGGCCTTTTTTTCTTTGATTTTACAGCAAGTTTCCTTAGATGTACGGTCTCTTTATTGGTCATAAAAACAAGGATACATAGCCTCAAAGATATTACTACATAATTACATAGTAAGTTAGGTTTAAAAAAAACGTGCATTAGTTCATCCTTTTTAGTTAATATATAAACTTTCTTAAAGGACAAAGAAAGTTAAACTAAAGAAGTAACTAGAAATGTTTTACATAATGTTTTGTGCTTCTGTACCAGCCCAAGGCAACCACATCCCTTTAGCAGTAAAGATCTGTGTCTGTATATGCTGTCACTTACTGAGCTTAGGGACCCACTCACAATATACAGTACACATAGAAATGTCACAATATAAGGCTGATTAGTCATTAATACAGATAATTACTACATGGCAGCACATAAACCAGTGCAACTAGCATAAGTATTTATTAATCTCTGTAGCATCAGCTTATATTACAACCAAACTTCATTTTCTGCTTGATAATTTGTTACAACCCCTAAGCTTAGCTTCTCAACAGCTGCTCAGAGCTCACTGAGCATGTGAGTGTCCCAGACACTTTCCAAGATGGTGACCAATTGTGACAAGTTTGAAGTCCTGGATCATTGCTGCTATGGAGAAGCTGAAACTTTAGGCTGGTGCAATAAGTACAGTATATAAAATATAGCATTTTTAGCCATATTCATTTTAATGGTTTAGTTCTCCTTTAACTGCCAAAAAAAGGAAGGAAATTTCTGTACTATGAGCTATCTTCCATAACCCTGTATTCCCTCACTAGCTAAAAAGACATCCAACCCCTTCTTAAAGCTATCTAATGTATCCGCCGGTGTCAGGGGGCCTATCGGCTCCCAGTGGGAGGAGTCCGGACCAAGGGGGAAGCTAAGCGGTTAAAGTCTAAGTTCGTGGTATCCAAAAAGGGTCAGGTGTAAGCATAGTCTGGTCCAAGCTTTCGCCCTGGGCATGTGATGTCATCACGCCGTTGTCACGTCGCCGGTGTCAACCCACATGGAACATAGGCGCCACCATCTTGGATCTGACGCTGCCGGAGACGAGCACCATTGGGCACTCCTGACAGTCTGTACACCTGATTCAAGGAGAGAATTCCACATCTTCACAGCTCTCAATGTAAAAAAACCATTCTAAATATTAAGCTGGAACCTCTTTTCTTCTAATCGGAATGAGTGATCTCATGTCCGTTGGAATGACCTACTGGTAAAAAAGCATTGGACTAGAGAGATTATTATATGACTCCATTATATATCTGTAACCCTTTCAACACCGCTTTGTTTGTGTTACACTCCACGAGTTGGCATTTACCTGATGGCACGGGACAAACCTGAGCCACTCCGCAGTGGTATTGGGAAAGACTGGGTACCAGGTACTTACTAGCACAGTGCCTCCACCTAGTAGGATCCGGGAATACACCTATGGGTTGCACAACTAGGAATACAGTAATAACACACATACAGTATTTGTTAAACTGAATTACTGTTTATCTAAAATTAAATGGCCAACTAGTACAAATAGCACTCCTAACCAGTTGAGAGTGGGGCCTCACTAACTAATTTAATCTAGGGGTTTTGCAGTGAAACTTCACTCCTCAGTAATGCTGTTTGCATCATTTTTTAACCTGCTTCCATGTAAAAAAGTCTGTTTTTGACAGATGACTGAAAATAGGAACTTGTCTTTCTCCGTCTCCGGATTGCAAGCCTTTGTCCCTCTGTGAAGACCCATAGACAAAGCCTTTTAATTTCCTAGTTGATGTGAAAAAGTAATTATAACTAGTGGTAATTTTTCACTATGCATGCATGCTGATATTTGATATGCATTTAAAGAATACTGATAAATAAAGGTTGTTATGTTTTGGTAATGAGGATGAGTAGAGTATACTATTGCTTTATTAGCAGGTTCATGACTATAGATCCAGGTTGAAAGTGCACTTTTCATGCACCACGTTTTCTGTCAGTATAAGCCTTGCATTTGGCTTGTTGACATTTGACCAAATCAGCAGTAGGTTATTTTGTAGGCACAGTGTGTTGTGGAAGTCTGATGTCTGCAACATGCAACTTAGTGCACATCTGTCTACCATGTAATAATTCAGCTGGAGATGCTTGGGTTGTTGCATGGCACATCGTTCTGTAGTTATGTAGGAACTCTGTTGTAAATACTTTCCAAGATTTCCCAGTAAGATTTGCTTTCTGTAGTGCTTCTTTCAGACTTCGGTTTAATCCATTTGCTTGTGGGTAATACACTGAAGATTTCCTATGCACAATATTCCTCTCTCTCAGAAAGATTTCAATCTCAGATGAAACTTAACTGTGGTCTGTTGTCTGATATTAACTCCTTTGGATTACCTTCTCTGCTGAAGACTGTAAACTGAAATATTATTACTGTAGCTGATGTTATATGAGAAGCAAATGCAATTTCTGGCCATTTACTGTAATAGTCTATCAGAGTTATAGCAAATCTGCAGTCTATAGGAACATCTGCAAAAGTACCCACTATCAAAAGCACATTTTTACCATGCTGTATCAGGAAATGGTACTGGTTGAAGTGGTGGTGTATATGTGATAGCTGTTTAGTCATGATTCTGACAAGTAACACATGAATGAATCACAGTTACCACATCAGCATCCATTGTTGGCCACCAGCATAGTTCTCGCAGTCTTTGTTTTGTACTTACATGATGACTCTCGTGAAAGTTGAGCTTTTCTCTCAAGGTCTCTGGTACCAGTAAGTGGTGAGCTCCATTGACAACATAGTCATCTACTAAGGACAGTTCATGTCTAATCATGTAGTAAGGTTGAAGATCAGGACTGAGTTTCTTCTCAGCATTTGGTCATTTGCTTTATAAGATGTCCCGTAGTTTTACTTTAAAGTGGACCTGTCATTTAGACACAAAAATCTGTATAATAAAAGCCCTTTTCATATTTAACATGAAATCCAATTTCTTTTTTATTAAAGCATTCATAGTTGTTTTAAAATCTCAGCTGTCAATCAAATATTGTATGCCCCTCCTCTATGCCAGTGGCATAGAGGCAGGGCAGACAATTACTTTCACTTTCCATTCAGCACTTCCTAGATGTCACTGCTTTCCACACATTCCCCCATTCTATTCACTGTTTAATTGTGTAGCCAGGGCATGGGGATGGACATTGGGTCCCCTATTCTGGTGCACAAACAAGATTCTAAGATGATGGGATGCTTTCCTTAATGACAGTGTCCACAAAATGGCTCCTGCCTGCTTGCTAGAATTTTGGATTCCCAGACTGAAGGAAACAAGAATCAATTTTTTTTTAAGTGTAAATAAAGTTAATTTTGCTTGACTAATGTGTTCTCATCCAGTGTATCAGAAGCTGCAGGTAAAGGTAAATGTGACAAACAATCAGCAGTAACAAGTGACTACACAACTGAAGCATAGTTGGGATAAAACATTGAATACCATGAAGAAATACCTAAGAAAGCTTGTATGGTCTGAAAATCAGATGGAGGAGGTGCTTGTGTAACAGCATTTACATGGTTAGGGGCATGGCAACAATCCCTCTTGTTAAATTATATGACCCAGAAATGTCAGCTGAGTTTGTCTGAAGTGCCATTTGGAAAGGTTCAGTTTCAGTCTTGCAGAATCAATGCATTTCAGGACATTTTCTATGTACTTGTCATGAAGATCCTTAGTTGGAGCGTAGACAATTATATCATCTTATATCAAGTAGCATTGTAGACCATGTATGTCATGGCGTATAGAAGACATCAGACTTTGAAAACAACACTGTGCTGAAGCCAGTCCATAAGGTACTCTCGCGAACCGAAAAAAAAACCGTTATGGGTGATAAATGCAGTGAGGTCTCTGCTTTCCTCATGCAGTAATACTAGATGATAAGCACTCTGAAGATCCAGAGTAAAATATAATTTTGTTCCTCAGAGTTCTGAAAATATTTCCTCTATGTGTGGCAAGGGATGATTATCCATAACAACTGCTTTATTAGGTTCAGGGAGATCAACACACAATAGTATACCTCCAGTTTTGTTACAACAATTGGTGAAACCCACTCGGAGGATTCTGATTTTTCAATCACATCTTGCTCTACTAGTTTCTTTAGTTACTGTGAGTCAGTCTCCCTTATAGAGTAGGGCAATGGCCTCAATTTCTGGCATACTGGTTTTACATCTGGTCTCAATGTAACTTTGTGTACAAAGTTCTTTGCACAGCACAGTGAAGTGTTGCTTTGTGGTGAAATTTTAGACACAGACTGTGTGGCAGGCACTGGTGCTGTGGTAATGAGACCATCAAATAATTGTAGGTTTAATTCTGCAAAGAGATACCTTCCAAGTATAGCAGTACCCTTATTTACAATGTAAAACTCTCATTTTGCAGTTTTTGATTCAAATTGTACAGTAACTGGCAAGCAACCAAGCACAGGGATTGGATCCTTTAAGTAACTGACCAGTCTCTGTGCAGGTGCAACAAGCAGATCTTTTGCAAAGTATTTCAAGAAAATATCCTTTAGTAGTATAGAAACAGCTGAACCTGTAGCATCACGTTAATGGAATGTCCCTTGTCATCAGCAGAAGCAGTATTGACACTGACAGTGCATATAAACTTGTCTGGAATAAATGTATCAGCTTTATCCACACTTAATATCATAACATTTGGAGTAGTTTCTTCACAAACAGCTTTAGCAGAATTACGGCAGATCTTCGCAAAATGTCCTACTTTTTTGCATTTGCGGCACTGTACAGCAGGACATGCAGCACAATTGGCAGTGTGTTGTGTTGAACCACAACAGAAGTGGTATTTTTTATTTGTATTTGCTGCATGATTTTGCAGTGTAGGTGAATCCCTTTCCTTAGCACTGTATTTTGGAGTAAAAGAAACTCAGAACCCTCATGGGTACAACCTGGTAAAACATAATTGAAGAAGTGTAAGAAATGCAGAAAAAAGTTTTTGTAACACCCTCTACATATATTACTTATATGTAGAAAACAGCGCCTAAGGCAACGGAAAGTTTTAGAAAAATGCAATATAGTGTAGT
>CM044438.1:88197209-88247609 GCA_024363595.1 Xenopus borealis | reverse complement strand
GGACCAACATTGTGATTCTGGGACACTTAGGAATAAGTTGTTTCCAATATTTTTTGAAATATATTACTTATATACTTGACCTCTGCTGTGCCTCCCCCGATGTGCCCTGCACTGGTGCAGAAACATTGCCGCTGCTTTTTGGGTCTTTGGGGGGGCTGTGGTCTGTACTCACGCTGTAATACCTGCATGTTGCTTTCCTCTCCCCTGTTCCTATACTATTCGTTGATCTCCTGCTGCTTGTCAGTATGTGATGATGTCACAGAGGAGGCGAAGCTACTCATCCCATTTCCCTTGCAGCTTTCCCCTCCATGCATGGGAGGAGAAAGCAACATGCAGGTACTATATGTCCCTCCTCCCCACCCGATTCTGCATCTCTCTGACAGGGGCCCTGCCACAGTGTGAGTACAGCCACCGACCCCCCCCCCCCCCCCCCAAGACCCAAAAAGCACCGGGCCCAGGATAAGTGTCCCTCCAGTCCCCCCCTGATGGCTGCCCTGGTTATAAGAAACCTCTACTAAAGATTGTTTTGGCCAACGGGCAGGTGACCGTTTACCTGGTATTAGAGCCAAGGATGTACTTTCTTTTACCACAGAAGGGAATGTCATACTTGATTATTTGTTGAAAAAAGATTGAAGTCATTTTCCTTTTTTATTTAATTACACCACCATTCTCTTTATATATTGCTTGAATGGAGCTCAACTATTGAGATGTCATCCTATGTTAAAGAATGGACCTTATATGAGGTGTACTCACATGAGTATATGTTTAGCCCTGAGGACTTATTCTGTTGCATTTTTCGTCCACCACAATGAGGAAAGTTAAACTAAAGAAGTAGCTAGAGATGTTGTTCATTATGTTTTGTGCTTCTGTACCAGCCCAAGGCAACCACAGCCATTTAGTAGTAAAGATCAGTGTCTCCAAAGATCTCCAGTAGCTCCCCATCTTCTTTTCTGCTGACTCACTGCACATGCTCTGTGCTGATGTCAGTTACTGAGCTTAAGGACACATAAGGGCAGATTTACTAAATTTGTGTGAAGGATTCGAATGGAATAAATTTGAATTTGAAAATTTTTTTTTTTGGCTACTTCGACCATCGAATAGGCCAAAATTCGAATTCGATAGTCGAAGTACTGGCCCTTTAAAAAAAAAATTGATATAACAATTCGGCAGATTAAACCTACCGAATATAACCCTATGGGAAGCTCCCATAGGAGTTACCAAAGTTTTTTTGATCGAATATAAAAAATTCGATGGAATGGTTAAAATCGTTCAATCGTTCATTACGAACAATTTTATTGATCAATCAAATTTTTCATATTCGATCGTTTGATAAATCGAATTTGAATTAGAGGGGTTTTAATTCAATACAAATTCAATGGTTGAATTCGAGGGTTAATTAATCCTTGAATTCGACCCTTAGTAAATCTGCCCCATAGAATATAAATGTCACAGTATAAGGCTGATTAGTAATTAATATGGATAATTACTACACAGCAGCACAAAAACAGCGCATTTCACATCAGAATTTATTAATCAGCCCTGTAGCATCAGCTTGTATGAGAGGCCAACCACATTTTCTGCTGGATAATTTGCAACGACCCCTAAGCTTAGCTTCTCAACAGCTGCTCAGAGCCCACTGAGCATGTGTGTGTCGCAGACACTTTCCAAGATGGTGACCACCTGTGACAAGTTTGAAGTCCTGGATTATTGCTGCTATTGACAAGCTGAAACTTTAGGCTGGTGCAATAAGGTCATTATTTAAAATATGGCATTTTTAGGTTTTCCTTGTCCTTTAAATCCCTAGTTGGAGATGTATTTCTTTATCTTATGGCAGGGAGTGTTTAACTAATCTATGTTATCTTGTTTCTTCTTTCATCTTGGAGGAGTAGAGTGGTTAAGAATTATGTTGGCCATAGCTACAAGTATAGATTTTTTGTGTGGATCGATCTGACATTTTTCATACCATGTCGTTTGGCCACTTAGTTGATAACACCGGTTAGAAGATTTCTGTTGGCTAACGATACTATCTCTGCATGTATTGCCTATCTGATTATATAAATGGTTGACTGTCACTGCTATTTGTCAAACATAACTTTGTAAGATTGCTGTCTGTGAATTAATAACCAGAACATTGTCTGGTTTGTTCTTTTTACAATTAGTTGTAGCTACTAGTTGTAGGTCATGAGATTGCATTGCACAATTAGACATAAGGATATATCTGCATGTCTATGGCCAGCTCCTGAATTCAATTTGAGGCATTTTAGCACTTTATTTAATGAATGTTTGTAAAAATAACACTGATGCAGTTGCCAGGCAGTAGGGGCTTTAAAAGGAATGAACTTTATATAAACCTTTACTTAATATCTTCAATGCAATTTTCACATGCTTCAAAGACAGGAGACTCTAAAATTGATATTGGTCTAATCATGGCTGTAATGAGCTCTTGTTAATGCATGTTCGGATCCCATCCAGCATTCCAGGGTTAAACACTAAGATTCAATTATTATTTTCCTGCCCCCGGTCATTTATAAATAATAATGGCAAATGAACGTTTAAACCTTTACCCCTACCAGAAAGAAAGTACACCAGTTCCACAGTGTGGCCATCGGTTTGATATCATACAGGGCCGGCAAGTGTAGGGCCATCTTAAACGATCTGTAAAGCTGAGCATATCCGAGCTAGTAATTTCCTTTTTGGCTCCAAGGGCCTTTACAGATGAATAAGTTCATCTAGAAATTCACACTGGGACAATGATGAGCCTAATAGTGAGTGATGGCTGCTACGTTATGAAGCAATCTGTTCATTGCTGTGGCTTGCAGACATCTACTGATTCAGGGAACAACCTGTGACCCCCTCCCCTTCCCCATTGCTGAAGTTATTATATAAATTAGCTATAAATTTGGCCTTGCAATTTGGGTTCAAATGCATAAGGGTACAACTTAAAGTGAACAATGATCCCATGCTAAGCAATGACTTTGCATTACAAAAAAATGTAAACATTTTGAGATGATATTTATTTTTACTTTTTTTAATATTTTTTGCAGTGTATTTCATATACTGTAAATCACTGAGGGCTTAGTTAGGGATAACACTTTCATAGCAGTAAGCTGTTTCCTGTCTGGCGTGGCACCAATGGGAGGCTTGCTTTATTAAACTTTAGAGTGTTATAATAAACTTTATTTATTACCGCATTTGAGGGTGCATTAAAATCTCAAGTTTTGCACTGGCACCTAAACATGTTGCATGCACTTCCACAGTTCCACCCAGCATCAGTGCATCTGTTCGGTACTAATCGTGCACGAGTACATAATGACGCTAGCAAACCCTGAAGCTACGGTCACCCTGGGCATGGAAGTAATTCCAAGTTTCTCACAGTTGGTTGGGTCAATAGAGTCTATAACGTGTCCACTAAATTGGAAGCTAACGCTGTTTCTAATACTAGCTCCAACGTGAAATTGATATATGAAAACTTGCTTTTTGACACATGGCACAGATAAGTGATGACTAGAATGTGTTTGGGTAATGCTTGAATTATGGGGAAAAAAAATCTACATTTCTACATCTCATGTGTAAAAAACATGGCAAATTGTTTCCAAAAATTGCATACTGCACATAGTAAGTGCCTGCTTTTTCCCAAGTAGAATGCAGGCCATATTTTCTATCAGAGTGTGAATTGGCACCACTAGACTGTATGTTTGGAGCACAGTACCCAAGCCCCATGTTCAAGGTGGGTGATGTTATGTTTTGATAGCCGAGGATGAGTTGAGTATAACCGTGCTTTATTAGTAGGTTCATGCAGCCATAAGACTCAAACAGGGATTTAATGGTCTCTTTTATAAAGGCCATATTTTAGAGAATATTTAAATTAGGTTATTAGAGAGGTTTCAGGAAGAGTATTTTTAGTTAGATGTCCTTCTCCTCATTTGTATGCAAAGCAGCAGGAACCCAAGTTTCCATCATGAAATTTTCTTGTTAAACCCTATATCATTTAACTGGCACACTGGTCTGCCAAACGCAGTTACCCTATTTGGATTTGTCAGTATTCTGATCATCATATGCAAAGCCAGACAAGTGGGTCCAAAAACACTGAGCAAGGAGTTGTAAAAGAAGAATATCGCTGAGGTATGATCAACAACTGCCATGGCTATGAGTTAAAGTCTATTGGGTAAGCTTAATCTTGTAGGTTGTAACATAAAAATGGAGATTTCAGGGTAAAATTTGGTTTCCTTCCCATAACTCCTTCAGCTTTGCAAAAGGCACATCGTACCCACACGATGGGTATTGCTATACCGTTAATAATTAAGTTACTCTGCAAGATCCCTCAGCAGTCTCTCTACATGCAAGAATCAGATTTTGATTGACAGGTCAAATAGAGTTGCGTACTCCCTTTGCTTAGACAATGTACAGTATTCGAGTTGAGTCTTTCAAAGTAATCAGCTCTGGCACAGAGCCTACACATAGAAAGAAAGATTTCTGAATGGGGATAGTGAAGAGGAAATGTAGTGGATTACATTTTTAAAGTTTTTTTATTTCAGTGAGATGACGCTTAGCGTAAATTTTAATTTTTAAAAGTGTAAGCCAAAAAAGTGTAATTAAATTACGGCACATCATAGCTCTGGAAAGCTGGGGATTTGTCATCACTTATGTTGGATGTCTTGAAAGCACCAGTTGAGGGGGTTTTTGCACCTTGAATCAAAGCTTCTACAGCTACTGCTTATTCACCACTCTAAATACTGTTCCTCCTTACAGTTATTTATGACACACTTTGCACAGCAGCCACGTGAATTCTTAAATGTGAAAAGAAAGACCATATAAGACTATTTCAGTCACTTACAAAAAAAAAAAGTATTTCAGTGTTGCTAGACAAAATAGAAGAGTTCAAGTGGAAACTATAAATTATTTTACGTTCTGAATAAGGAGTATAAAATTGGCAAATATAGAAGAAAGGCTTTGGAGGATAACCCTCCCCTTCGTTGTTTTAGAGGTAGAAGTGGGGGGCATAGCATAGGATGGAAAATTTTGTACAAAAGGTATTTCTAGATTTACAATTGTACAGAGGCTGAGGAGCAGACCACTCTGAAGGTGCCAGATAGATTTACAAGCTCTAATTCTGCAGAAAGCTAGAGAAAAAAATTGCAGAAGAAGTAAACATGAAGTCAAGCCAGTGAGATCCTTAAATAGGAACATGAAGATTTCATTGTAAAACCAAAACCAAGGTAATCGTATTTCAACTTCTCAGAACTATTCCCAGTTCTTGGCAACAGTGAGTTCTAAATAAACTCACAGCTAGTGTGGATCTGCATAATTCTGACAAATCTACCTGGGGGCAAGCCTACGTAGCTATGTCTACTGTCGAATGTCCTTCACTGCATTATTATCTAGTTCCCACTACTGTTTTCACAGAAACGTTAGATGAACAGTGACACCAAAACATTTAAAGTATTGGAAATATAATGTACTGTTGCCCTACTCTGCTCAAACGGGTGTTTGCTTCACAAACACAACTATAGTTTATATAAACAAGCTGCTGTGTAGCCATATGGGCAGCCATTCAAGCACAGGATAAACAGTAGATAACAGATACGTTCTGAAGAATTCCTTTGCTTACTATGACTGTCTATGGTGGTGTAACTACTCCCTGGTGGGCCCCGGTACAGGATGGGCACCTGGGCCCCCCTGTTGGGCCCTTACCTCTATAAATCACATGCTGGAGTGTTGATCGCATGTTTGCTGTAAAATCTCCCCCTAGATAACTATTTTTGTGGCTCCGATGAGCCCCAAGTGGGTTTGGGCCCTGGTGCAATTGCACCCATGGTGGTTACGCCACTGTCTATGACTTTACTACCCTCAGAGGTTTAAATGCCGGGAATTACCTACCTCTTCAGTTGAACTGAAGAAGCCAATCAGAGTGGTGAAACATTTTCAAGAAAAACTCTGAGGGGCAGATTTACTAAATTCATATGAAGGATTCAAAGCTCGATCGAATTTTCAAAAAGATTCGAATTCGAATTTTCAAATGTTTTTGAAGACCATTTCGACCAGTGAATTTTGAAAATTCGATCGAATTGAATGATTCGAATAAAAATCTATTTGAATGTTTGACAGTCAAATTACTTCCCCTTTAAATTTTTATTTGACTGCCTAGTTCGCCAGATCGAAGCTACCAAATTGGGTTGCATTAGTTTTGATCTAATAAAAATATTCGATCGAATGGTTAAAATCATTTGAATCAATTGATTTGAAAGATTTTTTCCCAAAATTAGCTCGACCAAATTCGAAATTCGATAAGCATTCGACCATCGAATGCCTATCGAATTGTTGTAGGCTATAATTTTGCTCGCTATACGATTTCTCAATGAATTCGGATACCGATTGTTCGATTTCACAAAAAAATCGTGAAATTTCCTTCGAGTGTCCGAAAAATTGATCGAAATGATCGAAAGCTCTGATCGTATGAATGTTATTCAAGCAGGACTTAGCCTCAGAAGCCTATGGGGAGCTTCCCATAGGCTTCTATTACACTTCGGTAGGTTCAGTCTGGCAAAGTAGGCAGTCGAATAACTTTAAAATTTTAATTCCTTCGATCATTGAATTATCCGATCATTCGATCTATTCGATATTCGATGATCGAAGAGGCCAAATTTGCATATCCGATTTCACGAAAAATTCATATGATGGGTATTCGATCGAACTTCGATCATTTCACGTGCATTTCGTAAATCGGCCTCATGCAGTACATAGAGCATTAACAAGATTATTTCTTCTGTGCACCAGAATGATCCCTAGGAAATAGAAGCATATGTCTCTAGATCTCATGCTTCTCTAACTTGTTCATAGAGATGTTAAAAGGGAAGTTTTGCTTTATATTAACGTTAAGTGCGCTCTAAGCAAATAACGCCACCCATATCCAGAGTGCAACTGAAAAAAGCTCCCTGGCAGTTAGGGTCACTGACCACAACAACCAAAAAAAAAAAAAAATGAAGAGGGTTCAGTTTTGCTGCTTTTCATCTGCTATTCATTTTCCATTTTGACTTAAACACTTTTGCCTGGTTACTATGATAATTAAGCCAACCAGATAGCAGTTGGGATTCCAACCCTAACACTAATTTTATGTTTTTCAGGGATCCATAAAAAATGGTGTAAAATCAGGGGAACCTATTAATTATAATATATACTTAGGTTGGACCACAGGGAATGTAAAATTGAGGTTTCACTGTATCTTAGAATACTGCTGGATATATCATATTAACAGATACAGAGGACGCAATGGTGCACTCCGTTAACTTCGGTAAGACCCGGGTTTCAGTAAAATTGATTATAAATATATAGAAAATAACAAAAAACAAAGTTGGTTCTTTAAAGGGGTTGTTCACCTTTGAGTTGACTTTTAGTATGATGTAGAGAGTGATATTCTGAGACAATTTGTAATTGGTTTTCATTTTTTATTATTTGTGGTTTTTGAGTTATTTAGCTTTTTATTTAGCAGCTTTCCAGTTTGCAGTGTCAGCAATCTGGTTGATAGGGTCCAATTTACCATAGCAACCATGCATTGATTTGAATGAGAATATGGAATATTAATAGGATAGGGTCAAGAAATAAAGACAAATAATAAAAAGTAGCAATAACAATAAATGTGCAGCTTCAAAGAGGATTTCTTTTTTGAGGGTGTCAGTGACCCCCTTTTGAAAGCTAGAAAGATTCAGGAGAAGAAGACAAATAATTTATAAACTATAAAAAATAAATAATGAAGACCAATTGAAAGGTTGCTTAGAATTGGTCATTCTATAACATACTAAAAGTTAACCTGAAGGTGAAACACCCCTTTAATTGGCTCAATGATTGGAGGCCGCACAGGGCTCTCTATCAGGAGCTGGTAACAAACCATAGATTCTCCAGATGAAGAGCCTTGTGCGAGCTCAAATGTTGAGTCGAATAAGGAACCAACTTTGTTTTTGTTATACAAAGCCTGAGTGTCGTTATTTTCTATATATTTACACATATTTACATTTATCCCACATTGTCATGATGTACAGGATAACTCGTTTTAGTGTCGTACACTTCACTCTATACATTTTTTTCTTTTTTGTATTGTCCCTATTGGTGCATTGGTCTGGGATGTATTATACCATAGAATATGTAGTTTATACTATTTCTCATTTTGGAGCTATTTTTTTTCTTTCTTTTTTTTTGCACTGATGGGTTTTAAGGAGAGGGTCACTAGCATTTCTCATTTTATGTCCCTGAGGAAGGTCACTTTATGTAGCAGCTGGTCAACTCCAGAATTCGGGTTAGACTGAGCTCTGACGATTTCTTTCTTTGTTTCGTGTATGATTTGTAGCCAAATATTACTGTTGCCATTCTACCTTTAGAACAGGGAATGAATTACAGGTGTATGTCAGTTGGCTGGAGCTCCATGATTTCTCACTAGAGCTTCTGAGTTAAGGGTAAGTGCACTGTGGTCTTACTACTCAGTCACACTGTTTGCTGGGGGACTTGATTTTAAATGCACTACATACTTAGAATGCTAATGGGTAGTGTAGGACAATGAGGGGCCTTGACGTGGCACGGGAACCATATTTTGACCGAAGTGTGGTACTTACACCTCATTTTTTGTAAGAAAAATTTCCTTTTCAAAGGCAAACTGTGTGCTGGCAATTTTTCTCTTTCTGTTTGTGTACAAACTCCCAGAATGTGGGTTAGACTAAGCGAAGGGTGCTTCTAGCAACTAATCAATGCGACAGCAGGCCAGAGTGCTGGTGATTTCTTTCTCTGATCCACTGTATAGTTTGCATGAGGATGGTCATTTACTGTGTCTTTGATCCTCCCAAGGCTTAAGTGGATGTGTCCTAGAGCAACACAGGTACACTTCAGTTCCAATCTTAGATGGGGTTGAACAGCTAATGAAAGATGATCTATCGCACTGCTAGAACCCTATGCTGCCTTAGAATCAAAATGCAATAAGAGCTAGGTAGTTAGGCAGTCTTACCCCATTATGGTTTCTAGTGAGCTACTTACCCTGGTCACAAGGGAAATGGTAGAGGTAATCTGCCTGTGATATCCCAAGAGTGCCTAAAAGATACAGGCACTTCATGTTGTTCACTTCAGATTCTACAGAACCTGACTATATTGCTACTGCATATTTCGATTTAGAATAGACATAGTTCAGTTGTTAACTATATCTAGCTGTATTAATTAGTACAATATATAGCTTTATTATACACCATCCTCAAGGTGTCCACTAACCCCATGTCATGAGGTTGATAATTGTCAGGAACTGCCTGGAAGTGAATGCTGGACTATTTGCTTGGCAGCTCCTGTGGGTATCTTGTGAGCCACTGGAAGCTTTAAGAGCTGGAGCTCATCGATATTCAGCAGATGCATCCATCGCCTCTACTTGTTATTCTCTTCACCCTGCCTACCTTGTTAGCGACATGTGCCAATGATCAAGCAATTAAGGACCTATATGTGCCTGTACCTTGATATCCACAGTTGCTTGATCATCAAAGCTCAAAAGCTTGATCTTGCCTGGGATTCCTTGCTCCTGTGATCCCATGCCTGATTCCTGCCTGTGTTTCCTAAGTCCCAGCCTGGTTCTCTGCTCTGTTCCTTTGCCTGTTGAATCTCCCAGTGTTTGACCTCGTCCTGTCTCTTGGACCGTTCTCTACATTCAACCTGCTCCTGACTTCAGCCTGTTTACTAGACTCTTCTTGTCTTCTGCCAGCACTGACCATTCAGCCCGTTCCAGACTCTGCCTTTGTTACTAATTATCTAACCACAGGCCTGTATTTGGGCCCAGTTTGCAATTATATCTGTTTTTCTTATTTTTGCTCATTAAACCTATTTTCATTCCACTTAATATGGCTTCTGCTTATTTCCCAGTCATTCAAGGAAGTTTTTGAGGCTTGCTCTGCAAATAGGCTCCTACCAGCTAGTCACTCAACACTGATCAGATGTGACAATGGTGTTCTGGGGAGACCTTATTTCATGTTGCCATTTAAAGTAAAGAAAAAATTAGGTTTAAAATAATTAGGGATTGAACATTATCACCCTCAGGAAATGGGCTAAGTCGGCATCTCCACAACTGTGAACACATTGGACCCCTACAAATGCTTTGTAAGGCAAAGTGGAATGTGCATTGTACATTCTTTGCAGATACATCTCCACCTCTTCAGCAGTTCTTTGCAGATTTATGGCAGAGACAGAATGCTATGCCATCAACCACTGAGACTATATTTAATCTTTAAGGAGAGATATTTATGAAAGGCAAAATGGAGTTGAAGGGGGTGTAGTATCTAAAAAGGAACAGCAGTGTATGTAAAAAATGTACTTTGTAGGAATATGCGGTTCTTTTCTTGACGTCGGTGTGTCTGCATGAACAACAATTTGCCATCTGCGAGCTGGTAATACCCTCCCTGTATTAGTCAGAACACAAGTAATGTTCTACATTCATTTCCATTGTGCGCTTTCTGCTTTGTGTCTGTATATCACATACATGCCCTGCTGATTAAACACAGCTGCACTCAACCTAAAATACCACTTGTTAGAAAGTAATTTTACTATAGTTGAGCTATAAAAATACAGGCTTCAACACACATTCATTTCAAAATTTCTATGGGTTATTCACTTCCACTTATTTCCATACTGTTGATACTGCCATTTCATTTTTTTAAGCACCAGAGCAGCAAATATTTTAGCATTTTACAGATAAAGAAATTACCAGTCTGTAAGTATCAATATACTGTGTATATTGCACAAATTCAAAGCCACACTTATACTTAAATGCTTTATTGATGTCTAAAAGTGCAAATATATTTATGTGTAATATTTATATTGTAGCTTATTCTGCGCACAGGGCAGATTTCTCTGTTTGTGCCATGTTATTAAGGCATGGACTCTCATCAAGCAGCAATGGCTTGTCTTGCTGTAACACAGTTATTTAGTTAAAGAAAAATAATTCCACAATGGAAAAACATGTAGAAGTGCAAATATGCAGAAAACAAAATGTTCTGTTTGCACTTTAACATAGGCTCATATAGTTAAAGGGGAGGTATACTTGCTTGTTCATGATTATATGGTATAATTTTAATCACTAAAATGACAATGTGTACATTGCAAGTAATTTATTTTACCATTAAAAATGTTATTCTTGAACAATAAATGTATGATTTTGCTGTAGTAATATTGGTAGTAGTAATATTTGTGTGTAGGTAGCCATCTCAAGTAATTTTACCTGGTCATGTACTTTCAGAATACTTGCAGACTTTCAAATAAGCTATTGTTTCTCCTATTCAATTTAACAGCATTTATGGCTTTTTACTACTATTTGGGGCATGGGAACATATTAAGCAATTCAGGGAGGAAACTGTTATCAGAGGGGGTTAAATAACTCCAACGAGCAAAACAGCAGTAAAGAGTGGCTGAAGTTTATAAGAACACAAGTCACATGACTAAGGCTACCTGGAAAATTAACATGTGAGATTTCGAAATGCTTTCAAAAAAAGGATTTTAATGCAGGATTTTGCTGGAAGAGTACTATTAACTGATGCATTTTGTACAGGTTTTCCCTTTAATGAATAGTCCTTTGGGTGAACATACTTTTTGCCTATTGTATTAATCACAAATGTTCTATATTTTTTTGCATTTCATAAAATAAACAGGGCAAACAAAAACTGAAGTTAGTCCATGAGTGGCCCTTGCAAAGTAGATAATTGCAAGAAAACAATCCCACACTGTGCAACCAACTCCAGCATGACTATTCCTCTATGGTACAGCTAGCACTACACTAATTCAACTTATTTCTCATGTTTGGCAAATTAGCTTTTGTTTTTTGCTCCTGATCAAAGACTGAATTATAAGAGAGGCCTATGCATGCTATCAATGGGCTAATGTAGTATATATATTTTTTAAAATGTTGTGTGTATATCCAACTGAAGAAAATTAGTACAGTAAGAATGATACAAGCTAATATATGTATGGTTACTCTGAATTAGTGGACATGGGCAAATGAATTCAAAAGTAAATGCCATCACAATACATTTTATAGAGTTTTTATAGAGTTAGTACATTGGCAGGATGTCACTATCTCAGTTTGCTTCACCAAGGAATCTCATTTTCCTGTTTTCACTTTGCTTTCAAATGGTTTCAGGCTAAGCTTGACATGGAAACACCAGACCCAAGTGATATTATAACAAAGCTCAAAATATGAGAACAGCAAATCCTTCCTAGTCATTCTAATCCCAGTTTTATGGCAACAACACAAAATAAGTCACTTGCAGAGAAGAAAATCAAGAAGAATGGAGAATGTTATATCTCCAAACGCCACTGCTCTGTCCCCATAGAATTTATGTCAATTATTATTCCATCTCATCCCTGACCTTTCAGTTCTAAATAACACAGTGGTATCGCAGGGCCCAGCCGCAGCTGCTACAGGAAATTAACTGTATTGGCTATTCTCTAGGAAACCCACTATACAGAAATCAGCGTACGGCATTATCTTCTTCCAACACGCCCTATCTAATACCAGTCTAAATATCACCCAGGTCCCAGCTGCTCCATCCTCATAAACACTCATCTATTATCCAACAAGACAAATGTTACATCTCTGGTGGCCTTAATGTTGCATTTGCTGAGAACTGCTATTCTGACTGTGGGAAATATCATTTAGTCACCTGAAACCTTAAGTCCGGGGATGCGTGGGTAAGAGCCAAAGTTAATCCTTACTGTGAACCCACACATTTGATGTGATTGCAACTTATATATTGTAGTGTCAAAGAAACAACAGTATTTATTGGCGGACTGTATTTGAAGGGCAGCATAAATTGCAGAATGCATTAATCTTCATTCAATAGCCTAGAACACAGAAAAGCTGTTGCAGGAAGGAACTAATGCTTGACTTTCACCCATTTTGGTAATAACTTTACTAGCCTTGAGAGCCACATTCATGGTAGGACTCCTTGAAAAGAAAATGTGTTTATTAATTTGCAAATTTTATTTTCCTTCTCCTTTAAATGAAGTCAAAAATGAGCTCCTTAATACAATGGTTTTGTTAATTCCATGTGGTCATGAGGAAGCCCTTGTCTGACCAGTGCCCTCCATGTTGTGTGTGATAGTAAGAGTGGGGAATAGTAGGTACAGCTGAGCAATGTAGCAACAGTATAATTTAATATCACTGCTAACCACGTTCGGTTTCCCCAGGACTCTAACACTATTTTAGATCACCTATAGGAATGATCTCCAGGCAGTGGCTTGAGAGTAACATTTTGCTTTCCATTCCCATTGATATTGTTCCCAGTGGCCTCATAGTAAGTGTCTAATTTTAAATTCCTGGCTTAAATTCAAGTTTTGGAGGCATAAAGGCACAGGTTTACTCAAACAGAGCCTTCTGCAGGCTAGATGTCCATATGGGGGTATCACATCCCTTATTTGGCATCCCCAAAGATTTTGTTTTTCTTGTCTGGCTCAAAAATTTAAAATAGGGCCATCCAGCACTCAAGAGGATCCACAGGGTCAGAGATATTTATAAGTTAAAAAAATGTCTTTATTATTCATAATTTAAAAGTATAAATGCATCTCCATGAGCCCTATGTGTTTGGTACCTGCATGGTACTTAGTCACGGGCTAGAATCCTTCCCACAGGAAATGAAACTTTAGAAGGCAACCAAAAAAGCTTGAATTGAAAAAGAAAAGAAAAAGCAGCTATTAAAGTGACAGTGCATGTTAAAAGCAAAATACACAATATACATAGTATACATTACAATAAAGATATGGCGTAAAAACAATGCATGAAAACAACAATCATTGATGATCGTAGTGAGAAATTGTACATTGAGTAAATAATTTCAGATATATTTATGTACCTCAGTAATAGCAAGAAACATCAAATTCAGAGTTTATACCCAAAGGTATCTGTGTATTAAGGTTGAATATCCAAAATGTCTCTTTTGTCAAGAAATTTTGACAGATCTCCACCTCGACTACCTTAACTATGTAACTATTAGTTTCTTTGCGTATGTTATGAGATGGGTGTTCCCTAATCCTCTTTTTTCTTTTTCTTTACTTCTAGTTTGTCCAACAAATTGAGCCTTACATCCATTACAAACATGGCTCCACAGTTTGTTTTTTTTACTTATAAGGGAGCCCTGACCATGAATAGCTTTTAAAAACTTGTGTGTGTGTGAGGGGGGGGGGTACATTTTTTAGCACTGATGTCTGAGTGGTCTTTTAACTGTGGTGTGGAGTGGGCGGGATCTGGTGTGGGGCCTGGGTGGGTGGGACCCAGGGGGCCCCAAAAATGTTGTTGTATGGGGCTCTGTGATTTCTAATGGCAGCCCTTAGTTATGTGGGGGCAGATGACACAGTGCCTATCCCCACATTTATAGTTACCTCTAATCAATAGTCATGTGGGATCCCTTCTCTTTTTCGGTTTGAATCATACTAGGTGATAACATGTTATTGAGTGTAATTCCTTTAGGTGTAACAAATCTGCAACCTGAACCCAAAATGTATCTTAGTTTGTCATCAGTCTGTAAAATGGGTATATTTTGCTCTATGATACGTTTGATGATTACAAACTGTGGGCTATAAGTCAAAATGCACAATGGTTTGTCAGACATTTCTACTGCAAAATTAGTCAAATCTGAGCAAATTTGCTTGAGACGTAAAAATTGACCCACAGTTATATTGCTCCCCAACAGTTTTTACAATTGAATATGTCTTACCGGTAAAAACGGTTGATGACCCCAAACAGTGTAGAGTATTCTAGCGATTGATAACGATGATGCTAAATTAATTATCTGTATATTAATTAATCAACTAAAAAACTGACAGCAATGTCCAAAAACTGATTTATGAGTAAAGTGACAAAGTGCTTCTTGTCGGCACTAACTAAACGACTAATACCCTATTAAACAGTCTTTCTGTCCCCACCTCTCCCTCAGGGTTTTTATTTTGTTTGGAGGATTGACAAATACTGTCAAACTGTAGATCTCCTGGGGCCTATTCATTAAATTCCCACCTAATTATCAACCACGAGTAGTGTTAATCTTCTGTCTGTTATCCACCTTGCTCTTAAATGTGACAATCATGCATATACCATTTACTAGTAATAAATGGATTTCCCACATTGTCATAAAAGCTGAATTGTTATTGTGGCAATCTCTGTGGAGTAGTTTTGCATGTATACACATTGAATCCTGACAGTGTTAGCACATGCATATCAGAACAGCTACAATTTTTGTTTTGTCTTCTTTATAAATATGCTTATTTTTATCTAATACATGTTTATTTACAGTCTTTGATAAAGCCATGCTACTAAGCGAAAAACATAGGGAAATATGCCAATATATATATATATATGTTGTTGTATGAATTTAAAACCAGCCTTGGTCTTATTTTGTATTGTTACCTATGTAAATAGGCAAGTAAATCTGTAGCTACCCTGGCAACACACTAAGGGGGTTAGTTACTAAACTTCAAAATTTTCTATTCGAGTTTTAAAGCGGAAACAAAATGGAATTTTTAGAGAAAAAAATTTATATTTCAGAGTTATCATACCCCAAAGCTGCTAACTACTGTATTTGCAGCTAACACCTATCTAAATCATGTAAAAGTCAATGGGGCTCATTTATCAACACTGGGCAAATTTGCCCATGGACATTTGCCTATAGCAACCAATCAGTGATTAGCTTTTTGAAAACAGCTGCAAGTAGAACAATGAATGCAGCAATCTGATTGGTTGCCAAGGGTTACTGCCCATGGGCAAATTTGCCCATTGTTGATAAATGACCCCCAATGACAGATGGTCCCTTTAACCTTTGGCACATATTTTATGCCATTGTGGTTCTCGAAGGCTGTTTGCGTCAATTTACATTAGATACTCATAATTATTTGAGGTTTTCGGGTGACAACTCAAAAAAGTTGCACGATTCAAATTAACTCTTGTTTTTTTCGTGTGATTTGTTATTAATAATTAGATTTTTTTTATTGATAGAGGGATCTGAATTTCGGGATTAGGAGTTGTTGCTTAATAACCTCTAAGACACTATACCTTCTGAAATCTTCCCTCAACATCCAAATTCCAATGCTGCAGTCGTTCTTTAACTAGAACTCAAAACATTATATAATCCAGTTATGGTCGTGAATGGAATTCATGCTCTATGATGGACTTTTAATTTTTGGGGACGTGTTCATCTTCCATAAACTCAATTTTAATCAAATTACATTTTTTTAAAACAATTATTTAATTTTCCCATGTAACAATAAAATATAAATAAAATAAAAATCATTTTTGAAGGCAAAACTCTTCCGTTATGTTAACTGTTTAAATTATTTTTATTAGACTTGATCCAAATTATGGAAAGACCCCCTTATCCAGAAACCCCCAGATCCTGAGCATTCTAGATAACCGGTCCATATTCTCAATATTTCTGGGAACACTGTGGACTTTATTTAATATGGGGCCAGTATCACAGGGAACAGCTTTAGTATGTACTTTTGAGGGCACCTCTGACTGTTACAGTATATTCCTTATTTAAATTGTTATAATCTGTTTCATGCCCTTTACTGGGGAAGCAATGGAATGGCCATAGAAAGCTGCAGTGACCTTGTGAGTCAAATGCTTAATTTATGCCTTTATACTTTATGCATTTCATTGATCAATGACTTCTTATAGAGTTTTTGCAGGGGGTAATTATTTCCCATATATTATAAGGTGTCAACAGATATAATAATTGTACTGCAGGTAATCTATATATTTATCTAGCCAGCTTTACCCTGCACACTTGCAAGAATACAGTATATTAGCTACAACTTATTAGATAAAGCTTTAGCAGGCTGAAAGGCCGGTAGGTCCTCATAAAACTGTGATTCTTATGATACCATCTCAAATTGCTGGTTCATTCACCAAACCACTAGCTGTGTGCTCTGCATTTTCATGCTGGATGTCTGTGATACACAAGTGATATACTCCTCATGAGAAAACAAAACTCACAGTTAATTCCGCACCAGCATGGCCCATTTAAAGTAAGTTAAATACAGTACTGTGACTGAACCAGGAAACAAGAAATCTCATCTCTTCAGAGAGGACAAAAATAAAGGGATAACTGATATTTTGACACAAGGAGGTGCTACTGAGTTATAGAGTGAAGCTTGAGATTTAAGAACTGAACAGAAAATAGTTTCAGATAAAGAAAGCACCTTGGTCCAAACTGAATAGGAAAGCAACTGAGCTACCGAAGACTCATTGTAGACCCTGAGGAGTGAAAATGAAATGGTAGGTCGGGGTAAGTCACCAGACTTTTGCACGCTTTATTAAATCTTTCTCCTGCCTTCAGTTTGACCCCCTAGTGGAGCCCATGAATGCAGATACAAAATAGTAATTTGGGTGTTAGTATAGTGGACATTGAAATGGCTGAATAATGATGATGCAGGCACTATGAGTACAACGTAATACGCAAGTGTGCATTTATATATATCTGATCATTGATAGAAATCAACTGAGCTTCTGTAAATCTGCCGCATAGAAAACAATGAATTTTAAGTCGGATTAACTCGCTACAAGCAAGTTCAGCCTCCCTTGTAGGATTCACAAATCTGCAGAGGCCGAGTAAGACTCACTTTCACAGGCTTGCTCTAACACTCACTCCCCTTTCACCGAAGGAAAAGCTGATGTGTCAGTTGCTTTTCCTAGTTTAAAGGAACAGTAACGCCAAAAAGTTAAGTAAAATAATCACTTAAAGGAGAAGGAAACCCTGTCGGCGCAAAACGCCCCCCCCCGGCCCCCCTCCCTCCTCCACCCGGGCCTACCTCCCCCCAAGGGAAAATGCCCCTAACTTGTTTCTTACCCCTCCTTCTAGGTCCTCCCCAGCGGAGTTCATGGTGCCATCTTGTCACAAGTAACAAGTACGGGAGGGAGGCGTTTTGGGCCGACAGGTTTTCCTTCTCTTTAAATCCCAGTTGTTGCACAAATTCTTCTTTTGAAGGAGTGTTTACAGCAATATGCTCATTTCACAAGTAATTTTGTAATGGTTGACCACAATACATAAATAAGCAAAATAAACATTTACGTCCATGATGAAGAAACACTGTCCTAACATCTTAAAACTTTTGTATACTGTCTAATCTAATTACTTTCTGTTGTTTGACTCTTGACAGTAGCAGGTTAGTACTCCTCTAGGTGATGAATCTGTTACTAGCAGGGCCAGAACTAGGGGTAGGCAGAAGAGGGATGTGCCTAGGGGGTTGTGGTGGGTGATTGGCACATACCTTTTGATGTCTTTTTACCCATAGTCCTAGACCCTCAAATCTTGCATATGATTGTGACAGTCCACCCCCTATTAGAGACTTTAAACATTTGTAATTAATGTATATTTGAAAGACGCTCAGAGTTATATATCCTTGTATTATGCAAAAACTGCTTTGGATGGAAGATCTGTTCCCCAGCTCTCATTAACACATAGCAAACCAGATTTGCTTTGAAGATGCCTCCTCATTTAGGACAACAGCTGACTGGTTGCTGAGGGCTGCCTCCTGGACTGGGGCAAACTTTCCCCATGTTCTACACAACAGCAAACTATTTTTTTCAAAAGGAGGTTCTAAACTACTATGGCAAGGGTCATAAATGCACCCACTCAATTGCTTTTTAGCTAAATGTCTGCTTCCCAATTCTGGCACTTTAAAGTACAAGGAAAGTCCAACAAAATAAAATCCCATTTTTACCTTCTTTAATGAAAAAGAAACCTATCTCGAAAATACTTTAATTTAAAAATGTGTACCGTTTTTATAAGAAACCTGACTGCTTGCAGTGAAATTCTCCCTTCATTTACTTCTGTGGATAGGAATTGTCAGATGGTCAATAAATGCTCTGCAGAGAAACAATCATACTTATGAACAGCAGGGGGAGCCCCCACCTTACTTTCCAGCCATGCAGAACTCCAGCAGCTTTGTTTCCCTGAAGAGCAGTCAGCGACTGTGTAGTAGAGATTTGTATTGGATTTTATCTTTGCCTTTACATCCCCTTTACTGTTTCCAACTCCAGCTACAGAGACAAAGATCATGGAGCCAGATTTAAACAGGTAAACTGGGATTCTATTTAGAGGATATTTTGCTGCAGCGACTGGTTCTGCAGAGTTAGAGAAAGTTTGTATTAAACAATACAAAAACTATAAAATCCACATTAGATTAAATGACAACACAGGACCCAGTGCAGTCTGTATATTCTGTCTATTAATCCGTCTTGCTGTGTTGGCTTCTGGCAGATATTATTTGACTTGTGCTGTTTTTATCATATGTGATCCCTAAGCAGCACATATCACACTGAGCATGTGCAGGGTCAGGGTCAGACAAAGATTATTAGGCTTGTGGTGCAGTAAATTCATGGTTATGTTTAGTATACAAAATACAGCATTTCCAGCCTTATTCTATTTTAGACTTTCCTTGTGCTTTAAGGGTCAGAATTGTTTGAAGGTTCTTTTTTTTTACACTAAAGCACATTGCGGGGAGGGAGGGGGGCAATGCCTGCTAGATTAGGGGTTTAGTTCTCCTTTCAATAGCAACTACATTTGCAAACTTTTTTAAGCACTGACAAATTTTAGATAGATTCATTAATAGGAAAGTTTCTTATAATTGTGTTTTCTTTTATTAGGCAAAAAATTATTTTTTGAGTTAACTTTTAGTATTATGTAGAGAGTGGGACAATTTGCAATTGGTTTTCATTTTTTTTTCCTGTTTGTGTTTGAGTTTATCTATTTGTATATAGTCTTCTTATACAGCAAATTTCCAGTCTGCAATATCAGCAATCTGGTTGCTAGGGTCTAAACTACCCTATCATCCATGGATTGATTTGAATAAGAGGCTAGAATATGGATAGGAGAGGGCCAGAATAGAAAGATGAGTAATAAAAAGTAGTAATAACAATAAATTTGTGAAGGCGAACAACACCTTGAAATGTAGCCACATTTCCCACCCGCACACTTACTGTACTGCATATGATGCCGTCCAACCATATGACAGATAGACATGTTTGTATGTGAATTAAATTGTATTAAAGCTTCTTGAAGAGATCTGCACTATCCCCTACACCTGCTTAGCATTCTTTTTACCTTTGCTACACCTATTTTATATAATTTTTATCTCCTGCGCCCTCCCCCCCCCTGTTCTTCTCTCCTGTTTCACTACACATTCTTCTGGTATGTTTGGTGGATCTGTCTTAGGACAATTATGCACTCACAAGGCTGCTGCTTCTACTGTGGGTGCAGATTGCTGGGTATTTGCATATAATAGCAGCAATTTATCGCTTGGTAGCAGTGAGTGGCTTTTAGATGAGGGCAGCTGCTTTATCTGTTTAACACTGACAAACAAATGATTCCATGTCTCAGAAAAATGTCAGGGGCCATTAACTCTATATGTTCCTGCTTGGTGAATACTGGTATCTTAACAGAGCTTGGGGGGAAAGGGGAGACACAAATGATCAGCTGTGTGTCTATATATTAAGCATTAAAAGGTTCACCATTGTATTGTGTGTGTCAAATAAAGGGTCTTCTAGAACAAAGTCAAATGTTTAAATGGAATTGTCCAGTGCCAAATTAATTTACACTCTATGGGGCAAATTCTCTAAAGAGTACAACTACGCCAGCATCCACTTCACTCACATCGCAACATTTCGCCAGGTGTAGATTCGCCAGGACAACGCTAATTCACTAAAATGCGAAGTTGCGTCCATGGCGGCAAACACTGGTGAACTCGCTAGCGTTACTTCAGCAAGCAAAGCGAAGTTGCTCTAATGTTGCTTAATTTGCATACGGCGGTGAGTTAAAGTTCAATGGACGTATATCTTGCACCAAATACAGCATTACGCAAGCCCGGGAAACCTTAATAAAAGGAAATAGAGTTGTTATATTGTCCTACACATGTGCCTACTGTATAGTTTATGTTCCATATGTTAGCAAATGTAGGAAGCCGGGTACACCAAAAAAAATTTACGATCTTTTGCAGCTTAAATAGGAAAAGATGCTAGCGTTTTTTGGAACTTAGAAACATTTTCAATTATTTTTTGATGAACTCCTATCCTATCTACTCTTTTGCACTTCGTCTGGACCAAAGTGGCGAAGGCAAGTCTGGAGCAAGAGGTAACGTTCAATAAAATCTGCATCTTAGTGAATTGGCGTAGTAAAGCTCTTTCACCAGAGCAAAAATTCACCCAGCGTTAGAGTGTGAAGCAACGCTAGCGTACCTCTCCTTTGCTCATTAGTAAATCGGCGAACTAACAAAATTGTGTCACGCTGGCAAATCTTCACTAGCGTTAGTCACTTCGCCCTTTGGAGAACCTGTCCCTATGTAAAGCCTAAAGAGATACTGTCATGGGTAAAAATGTTTGATAAGTGATTGCATTGTATTGGCAGATTGGTTTAGCTGCCAAAAAACTGCCTTTCTGATACTCTACTCTCGCTTTTAAATCCTGGCCTCATGTCCAACAGAAGGAAGAGCTTAAAAACTAAGATATGTTCAAAGCATAACAAAGGACTATACAGAGAATGCCTAAATTGTATCTGTTTAATCAGCCCAAAGTGTGTCCCAGCTCAAACCTAAAGATCATCATTATACATGTAGCTGTTACATGTCAACATAAACATAGAGAGAAATGTGAGTAATCATATCCTCCAGCTTACAATGTTTGAGTGCTGAAGGTGTCAGTAACAACACTTACAGTCAGACATCTGTGTGTGCAGCATAAGGCTTGTTCTTTCAGTTTGATTTTATAGTGGCTGCAGGTTCTCTGCTGGGTCACCCTAAACCAATTAAATGAGTGTTAGCAGAGAGTATAGCTGGGATGAACTGTAGACAGACATAGCCCATTACATTATATTGTATTTAATAAATGTATTTATATAGCACCACAAGTGTACTCAGTGCTTTACAAGGTGTAAACACAAACAGGGCTAAATGTAATAAATTAGATAGAGAAAATAAATTGATGTGCTTGGAGTTTCAGTACACAGTTGGGATGAGAACCCTGCCCTAAAGAGTTTACAATCTATCAGGCAGAGGAGACATACAGAGACTAAAAGGGGTAGATAGGCCAAGGGTATGTAAAAGGGCCACACATAGTTGGTGGGTACCCATTACAGAATGATATACGTGTAAGGAATTTATTGTAAGAAGCAGACATCTTCAAAATGTTTAGTTGAATAAAGGCACACTTTATAAGCTACTTCTTGCATGGAGGCAAGTTCCAGACTGGGCACTGTTCATGGTGATAGTTACACAGTAAAAACCTCTCCAACACTTCTCTACACTTGTCACTCTCTCTCACACTCAGCAATCCTCTCACAAAGCCTCCAGGACCCTGTTATGTTGAAATGCACTAGCGCGAGTGCTATTAGCTGTTCAAGGGTTCTCCTCTCTCCTAATTAACTCTGCCATTTACCCAAGCTGTCTCACTACTGCTTCCCTCTAACCCAGGGGTGTCCAAACTTGGCCCTCCAGCTGTTAAGGAACTACAAGTACCACAATGCATTTGCCTGATTGTGGCTGTCAGACTCCTTCATTGCATTGTGGGACTTGTAGTTCCTTAACATCTGGAGGGGCAAGTTTGGACACCCCTGCTCTAACCTGTACAACTAGGGTACACTCACTATGGGTTCTCCTTGTCAGGATAACAGGCTGTCCTTGCTAACTAGCCTCTCTATCTCTCACTTCTAGTCTAGCTCACACCCCACTACTAGTCACTTACTAGTCCTGAAGGAAACACCCTCATAATAATGGTCTGACCATGTGGTTCTTGATCTTGCCTCTAGTTGTTCCTAGGCCAAAGACGAAATGCAGAGATCCTGCACTTCCTTAGATCCTGCAGGAGAAGGCCTACCCATTTATGTTCTCCTGATCATAGACCTGCCCCTGCCCTGGCCAGCAACGTTCTAATAAAGAGGTTGCAACTCTAATGGCAATGCAGGAAGAGGGGAACAATATTTTTATTCAGAAATACCCAAATGTTACCCTACACCTGTTGTGGAACCTCTCGAAAAATCCACTTCTGTAGTTTAGTGACAGCAGTTGGGTGGGTTAAACATCAAAACATGCTGTTTGTGCTTTTATCAGCTAATGATGCTGAGGGCCCAAATGCCAACTCTATACTACTCTAAACAAAGTCTTGTTTGCCAACACATACTCTGCCTACCAAATGCAGCTCATAACCTGCTATGTATACAGTATACTTCATCTGTCCAAAGAAACACATCTCATACAGCCAATGTGATTTAGTTTGCCTTGTAACTTAAGTCTTAGGATCATGGGCTTTATTTTGTACAGGGCAAATAGTAACAATAAAGGTGGCAGTCCCCCTTTCCTCCTGCCAGCCAAAGATCTCCTTCTCAGTATACAGTTGTGTTCATAAGTTTACATACCCTTGTAGAATTTATGGTTTCTTAAACATTTTTCAGAGAATATGAATGATAACACAAAAACTTTTCTTTCTTTTCTTAATGGTTGGCTGAAGCCAATGATGGGCCATATACACATGATTATGTTAGCCGTATACAGTTGTGCTCATAAGTTTACATACCATGGCAGAATTTATGACTGATAACTGAAACACTTTGCTTTCACTAATGATTAGTGGTTGGCTGAAGCCATTTATTGTCAAACAACTGTGTTTACTCTTTTTAAATCATAATCACTACACAAACTACCCAAATGACCCTTATCAAAAGTTTACATACCTTGGTGATTTGGCCTGATACTAGGAAAAGGCACACTGGCACACAAGATGTGAATGCAGGTGAAAACCTTGCTAAGTTTTATTACCGGAAGTGCAACGTTTCGGGGCAAGCCCCTTTGCCCCGAAACGTTGCACTTCCGGTAATAAAACTTTGCAAGGTTTTCACCTGCATTCACATCTTGTGTGCCAGTGTGCCTTTTCCTAGTATTAGATTTGAGGTTGCCGGTTACCTCTATCAGTGTGCACCAAGGAAATCTGGAATTATCTACACAGACAGGTGTGCGTGAGCAATTACCAAATTGATTTGGCCTGATAACATACACACAACTTGACACAAAAGGGTTAGAATGGCTATTAAAGGTAACCATCTTCACTCTGATCTGTTTGCTTGTAATTAGTGGGTGTGTATAAAAGGTCTGTGACTTTCTGGACTCCTGACAGACCCTTGTATCTTTCATCCAGTGCTGCACTGATGTTTTTTGGATTCTAAGTCATGGGGAAAGCAAAAGAATTGTCAAAGGATCTGCAGAAAAATGTAGTTGAACTCTATAAAACAGGAAAGGGATATAAAAAAATCTCAAAGGAAATGAGAATGACAATCAGCAGTGTTAAAACTCTAATTAAGAAATGGAAAATTAGGGGTTCTGTTGACCAACTAAAATTTCAGACACAAATGCCAGAAAAATTGTTCAAGATGAAAGGAAAACCCCACAAATAACTTCAGGTAAAATACTGGCGGAAAATTTGCACTCATCAGCCCAGAACTTGGACATTCCAACATGACAATGATCCAAAACAAGGCCAAGTCAACCTGTCATTAGCTATAGCAAAATAAAGTGAAGGTTCTAGAGTGGCCAGGTCAGTCTCCTGACCTCAAAATCATTGAGCCACTCTGGGGAGACCTCAAATATGCAGTTCATGCAAGACAGCCCAAAAATGTACTGGAACTGGAGGCTTTTTGCCAGGAAGAATGGGCAGCTCTACCTTTGTCTGAGAAGAACTGGGGTATGTAAACTTTTGATTAGAATCATTTGGGTAGTTTGTTTAGTGATTATGATTTAAAAAGAGTAAACACAGTAGTTTGACAATAAATGGCTTCAGCCAACCACTAACCATGAGTGAAAGAAAAGTTTTTGTGTTATCATTCATATTCTCTGAAAAATGCTTAAGAAATCATAAATGCTGCCAGGGTATGTAAACTTATGAGCACAACTGTATAAGGCTAACATAATCATGTGTATATGGCCCATTATTATAACACTGGTTCAATTTCTATCCATTTTTACAGATGAAAGAATTCTGCTGTAATAAGACCCTTGTGTTGGAGAAATTAGGGCTGCATAAAAACTGACATGAACCTTTTAAGGATAATAAGGCACAGCATTTAAAGATATAAAATGGGACCATATTCAGCAATAACATTCTGCCACACACAAAGTGCCAATAAAGCCAGGCTGCTGCAAAAATGATGCAATTTGTGTCAAAAAAGCAGCAATTTAAAGATCTTTGTTAAACACAGGTGAACTTGAAAGTTTAAAAAAAAAAAAAAAGAAGAAAGATAAAAATAATCATTTCTTTTTATAAACAGCTTAGAGGTGGTGTTGAGGCATGGTCCTTTGTCCTCATGTTGCATTTTATATCACACACTTTTTAGATTTTCTCCATTGTAATATAAAATGGGGACACATCAAATATTTGAAATATATTTATAAATATAATTGTGGGGTTTGAATCTACATTTTTGGTCTAACTCATTTGGTTGGAAATCGCCTTATATCAAAATTCTAAAAAAGTTGTTGTATTAGTCATTCTGCTGTAGTTTCAGGAAAAACCTGGACAGCTATTAGGGTACCCCCCAGATCTCATGAAAACCCCAGGAACCAAGCTTTCTGGATAAAAGATCTAAGACCTCTACAGAGCAAAGAATGAAAGAGTAAAACACCACAATATAAATCAATTCACAAAAAACACAACTTATCATATATATTATATAAATTACAGTAAACAAAAACCAACTTATTCAAAAAAAAATCATATCTTTACGCTAGTGTTTAAATAATGCTCAACATAAATATATGTAAAATATTAATGTAAAAACAATAAACTTCCACTTACTTTTAAATGAAAGCAGTTTGGATCTTTAAAGTCTGTAAAGTGCAATCAGCCTTTTACATACAGTTTTTGTGGCTATTTTGGGGCAGGTGTTTTGGTTTCAGAGCACAACACAGGTGACACACACACACACACACACACACACACACTCTCTCTCTCTCTCTCTCTCTCTCTCTCTCTCTCTCTCTCTCTTCACAGTATAGGGCTGATTAATAATTACAGACAATTACAACATGGCAGCACAGAAACCAGTGCAATTAGCATCAGAATTAAATAATCAGCCCTGTAGCATCAGCTTATATTACAGACCGACCTTATTTTCTGATTGGAAATTTACGACACCCCCTAAGTTTAGCTTCTCAACAGCTGCTCAGAGCCCACTGAGCATGTGAGTGTTGCAGACGCTTTCCAAGATGGTGACCCCCCTGTGACAAGTTTGAAGTCCTGGATAATTGTTGCTATTGAGAAGCTGAAACTTTAGGCTGGTGCAATTAGTTCAGTATATAAAACATGGCATTTTTTGGCTTTGGTTCTCCTTTAAGAGTCAGTACAAGGAATGAGTTCAGAGAACAAAATAACAAATACACAAATACTACATAAATATAAATCCCATTGCACTCCATTCAGTTACATTGAGAAGGAAAACCAACAGCCTGCCAGAAAACAGTTCCCTCCTAAAGTGTTGGAACAAGTCACATGACCAGGGGCAGCTGGGAAATGTCTAGCCCCATGTCAGATTTCAAAACTGAATATAAAAAAATCTGTTTCCTCTTTTGAGTAATGGATTTCAGTGCAGAATTCTGCTGGAGCAGCACTATTAACTGATAAAAAAATGTTTTCCCATGACAGAATCCCTTTAATGTGTATTAATTATACAGCAATGGGATCTGTTACATTAGGAAAAACATTTTTGGGGGAGAAAACAGACAGGTAAGGGTTTCAGCCTGTTATCCAGATTTATGGGAAAACTATCTCCCAGATATTGAGATCCAAATTATGGAAAGATCCCTTATACAGAAAGCATTAGGTCCAGAGCATATAACCTGGATAAAAGGTCCCCTACCTTTACTCTGCTTTAACTCCAATTTTGTGAATCCCCCCTAATGTTGCATGCACAAAATGAAATTAATAATGAAAAAAAATGACGTTTTTACATCATTCCAATTTCAAAAAAGTTTTTTCATGAAAATGTAATGCTTTACAAAATAGTTTTTTATTCATGAATCGTTGACATTTCTGTGACTGTGACTTGTATTTGACAGTTTTGCTTTACTCCTCATTAAGTTGTTTTGGTTAGGGGCTCTTAGAACATTTGAGATGCAGGTTAAGGAATGTGAGTTAATGGATTCCATTTCATTATTCCTGGATGAACCCTTATATACTGTGTGTTTTTGTACAGGTGTATTCCACTGCGTAATTTTAAACCCAACGTGCATCACTCTGTCTAAATATATTCTGCGTCAAGCAACTCTGCATTTTACAATATTAAAACACAATTACAGTCAACTTTGCTAAAATGCAGACTGTTCATGGGTACAATAACAAATAACTAGGCCATGTATTGGTGTATGGCCAACCCTCATCTCAAATGCACAACAACAAAAAAAGCCTGTGTAATAATTTATCAATGGCGATTTACACTGCCACCAATGACACTGCATTTTGGTGTCTTTGTTGTCTAAAACATAATGGGCCATGACTGTCTTGATATAAAGCACCTGTGAAATCTATGTCCCATAGGACTGATTAGCAATACACAGGCATGCACCAGACTTCCAGTATTTGGACTGTTTGTTTGACAGAAGTACATTTCATTTTTTGTTTGTCGGCCTTTAGGCTTATGTGATCTTCGGCAAGCCTATAGCATGCTTAGCATGGGCAGTGTGTCTGCAGAAATATAGAGTGGGGAATTAGTGGAACCAAGTGGAGAGGCTTGGATCCTTACAGCTATAAGACTGCCATGCCTCTGCAATTCTATCCTAATCCTTTGTTGAAATTTAGTTCTCCTTGTGTACATTGCACAGATAAAGCATTTTTAGAATGGGCAATACAGTTTATAAGCGGGGTCTCTAGTGAATTTATTTCTCTATAGATTAATTCCAGTAAGGCACATTGGCATAGGTGAATAATACTAAAAGTGGCCCCTTTATGATCAGCTGTGGCCTTCCATGTGCTCCATGCCTCAGTGCTGGCATCCTGTGTGTTTTCAAACAGTGCCTGTCCCTTCCGAGAGCACTTTCTGTGTCTCTCTGCTCCCCCTTTGTGTCTCTAGTTGTTGGAGAACCCGTGGATCCTGCCCCCAGCATCCAAATGTTTTCTCCATCTCGCCTTGAGGTGAGCTAAACATAGAGTGGAATATTATTATGGCTAAGCTGAACTGTTGCACATTGTAGACTCTTCAGTACCAGGGCTGCCTACACAATTCATGCAACCACATAAATGCTCCTGGGTTATGCTACTGATTCCCAGTCAAGATGTATGAGTGGCTATCCTGATTCGGACTCCAGCCTGGCCTATTTCTTTCCAGGTTTTGCAATATTCCAATTTTTTCAAAGTCACTTACTTGCTGTAATCTTGGGCTTGGACCCAGAAGCTCACGACTTCTGGCTTCCCGTTTCATAGGGTGCCACCAATGCTAGACTAATGGGTTCACCTGAGAACCCGAATGTAAAAAGGCAAAAGTCACCTTCTTTCCACATACTAGCTAACTGTGCAGAGTGTAGAGGCAATGCTGTTTGCATGTTTTTATCATTTCTATTTTAGTCATATATCTGAAACCCATATTTCACTTGAATTATTTGTAATACAATGACGGCAGTTTACTGATTGCTGCTAAAATTTCTTCCGTGATTGCCTCTCTGTCCATCAAGGGAAAGATTCATGTACACAATGAAGATTAGGAGCTGCTGCAATTGAAAGCCGTAAACTACACTGAAATCATAGAGCGCTATTATGAATCCTGGTGCCTTGTTAGTATTACAGGGTAACACATTTGAAATATAACAAATTGTATGCAATCAGCTTGAAAAACTAACTGGGATGTTCTGAATGCTTGCTATGATTACCATCTTTAGCTAATAACAGTATCATCTTTACATCACTTCTTTTATTTATCATTTTAGAAGTGTTTCCTTGTAATATGACACAAATGAGTCACAGTCAATGATGCATATTCGTATGTATAACCACCATATTACACCAAATCCACCTGTCATATTGCCCTCTCACCTCCACCTGTTCTCCATTCTTCACTGTCCTTTTGTTGGCCGCCTTGCGTTTGCAGTGCACATGTATTAGTGCACATTTCAGTACTTTACAGATACTGGGTCCTTGTAGTAAAAGGCGCCAGCCATTTAGGGAAGGACATGGTGGTACATACCTAAGTATTATTGTTTTTTATAGTGTTGCACTGCTGCTGTATCTCTTCTCATAAATGACTCATGACTAGGCTCAAACCAGTGACTGCAGTTTGCATTTTGGACTCAATTGTTAGCACTGCTGCCTTTCAGCACTTGGACCCTGAGTTCAGGTCCAATCTGGGCCCTACAGTATTTGCCATAATGTTTTTATGTTATTCCTGTGTCTTTGTTTGGTTTCCTCTCACACTGAAAAAGCAAACAGGTCTGCCTAACACGCAATGTGCAATATACATAGGATAATAATATATACAGTAGTCATTTAGGTTAAACAAAGAAAGGCAGAAAATCCCATCTGAAGCTTTTCACTGTGCCTCAGAAGGTGACAAGATTCCTCCTTGACCTCAAGTTAGCAATGGAACCAACATTTCCTCACTTGCTAAAAAAACATTCAACCCCTTTCTTGAAGCTATCTAATGTATCTGCCAGTACAAATGATTCTGAGAGAGAATTCCACAATTTCACAAATATCACTTTAAAAAAATGTTTTCAAATGTTATGATGAAACCTCTTTTCTTCTACTTTCCATGGATGCCCTCGTGTCTGCTGGAAGGACCTGCTGGTGAACAAAGCCTTTAGATGATTTATTATATGGACCCCCTTATATTTTATACATTGTTATTATCTCACCCCTCAACAGTCCTTCTTCCATACTCTTTGCCAGCTTAGTAGCCTTCCTTATTCCTTTTATTCAATAATTCCCATTTGAGCAATGGAGACCAAAACTGAAAATATTCTAGATGGGGCCTTGCCAATGCTTTTTGAAGTGGGAGAATGACCCCTTCCTCCCAAATCTATATCCCTTTTAATACAGCTCAAGACCTTGTTTGTCCCTGAAGCTGCTGACTGGCATTTTTTGTTACAGTCAAGTTTATTATCTACAAGGACTCCAAGGTCCTTTTCCATTATGAATTGGCACAATAAAAAAAATTTAAATTGGCAGTCACACTAAGCAAAAAAGTAACTTGCATATTTTGAAATCCCAGGTGTTTGACTTTACATTTATCAATATTGAATCTCATCTGACTCTTAACCAACCAAATTGTCAGTTTGTCAAGATCCTGTTGCAAGGATGCCACATCCTGGATGAAGCTAATTGGGCTTTAGTCATCTGCAAACACTGATACATTTATAACAGTGGACAACTTCAAGTAATTAAAGAAACAAATGGAAAAAGTGTACCAAATACAGAGGCCTGTGCGACCCCACTGAGAACTCCAATTTCAACAGAAGAAGTACAATTAACAACCATCCTCTGTACATGATCCTGTAGCCAATTTCATATCCATCTACAAACAACATTACCAAGATCAACAGACTTTATTTTAGAGAGTAATGGGGGAATGTAATATAAGTCGGTAAGGCAAAAACTATTCGCAATGCGAAAAGTTATGCCTCTGTGCGAACAATTATTGCTTTGCGCGAATTTAATATAGCTTTTGCGAAACCGGAAACTGTTTTACCGACCACTTCCAACAGTGGAAGAGAGTTTGCGAATTTTACAGCTTGCGCAATGCGCAGTCAATGTAATAAAACTTCTTACTGAAAAAGTCGTTATGTTTGCTCCTAAAGATTACGACGCACTTAAAATTCGCAATGCGCAATTAAAAGTCGCAATGCGCAATTAAAATTCCCAATGCAATAACAGTTTAAGGAACAATATTACATTGCGAGATGTGGATTTTTAATTTTATTGATGTGCATTCTTTTGCTCTTTGCGAATTTAATTACATTCCCCCCTAATAGTTTATGGGACACTGTATCTAAAGTGTTGGCAAAATCCAAGCAAGATCACTTCTTTCACACAAATGAAACAGTGATAGTGTAACAATACAATAATAATAATATATAATATAAACTGTTATAGAAATGTTTCTAAGCTTAGCAAATTGGAACTAAGGTATTAAAGTATGATTAGGGTATAAATGGGGAGTCTTGGTTAAGATCAATACCCATAACTCGCAAGATTAAAAAAAAAAGAAGTCAGGATATAACTCATTAAAATAATGATGGATTGGTAGAATTACAATTTTTTTTTATTTTATTTTAGAGGATGTATTGGGAACAATCATATAATTGCATGTTCGATTCTGGCATTACAGAGTAGTATAATTATGAGAGAGAACAGCCTCAAAGGTATGGTTTTACCAGCTAAAACAAATTGTCAGTAATCCAAGGTTTACATTAACAGTTATTCATTTCAGTCCTGGTAATTAAAAACAATTTGAAAGAATGAAATAGAATTTCTGAATGATATTTCATTCAAAAATCTCTCTCATTTTAGATGATACCGCAGACGGTAACTTGAATTATTAAATTGGAATACTGCAGAGAGCAGAATTGCTAGTTATGCTGCCCCCCTCAACCAGCTCCAGTGCAAGGAGAGGTAAGTGCTAGGTACAAGGGGGGCGTCATCCAGAAGGCCATCTCAGGTGGCAAATACCTCAGAAGTTTCCCTGGAAATGAGGAACACTGATGCACCATCTGTGCTGCATGTTTTTGGGTACTGGCTCTTTTTTAAGTGTTTCACAAAGGGCCAGGATGTAGCATAGCCATGATACTATAAAGGCTTTTTATTCAGGAAATCGGTGCTGACCATTGTTGAAATCTCTGTACCAGGTGGATTGTGGCCACTATCACAAACCTGAAGCAAGAGAATTGAGGAGTGTGTGTTGACTTGAATATTTCTTCTTTTTTAAGTGTTACCAACTGTACAACCAACCAACCAGGTACTTAAATCTATGATAACCCCTCACCCTGCACAAGTGCTTTGATTTCATTGTTGGATATGGGCAAATGATCTATTTTACTCACACATCCCAACCGACATTTTGCATGAACATGAACGTCTTTGCTGGTGTTCAATAATCTTCGTTCATGGCTGTGGTACACAAAATAAGAAATGGCAAATACATGTAATTGTGATGCAATATCTGTAAGCCAGCGCATACTGGGATGAGAATAGCTACTCAAGTACATATGAATTTTAGTTTCTTGGCCATTCATTTTACAGGGAAAAGTGAAAATGGCCACATTAACACTGACATTTAATTTACATGTATATACATGCACAGCAGTTAAACTGTCTGATTGGTTGACAGATATATAGAATATACTATATTGGGATGTTCCTCTTGCCTTGGATTTAAATTTTGGTTAAAGCAATGACTACTGTACAGTTTTATATAGCTATAATATTTTTTAGCTAAAGAGCACTAAATCCAGAATACATTATGAAACATAAAGGGAAACCTCATAGAACTATGTCTGATTTGTATCTCTTTCATATAACACAATTAGAATTAAAGGTTTCGTAGTCCTTAAGCTACTTAGAAGTAGCACACAGTCTACACAGCAAAATAGACATTCAAATTTAAATCACAGTACAGGTATGCAACCTGCTATCCAGAATGCTCGGTACCTGAGGTTTTCCGGATAAGGGGATCTTTCTGTAATTTAGATCTTCATACTGTACATTAAGTCTACTAGAAAATCATGTGAATCTGAAAACCACTCCAATGAAATCCACATGGACTTCCCCCCCTATTTATCAAAAAAAAATTAAAATTTCTTTCAAGGTAAAGGTTATATAATAAAAGGCACTAAGTTTGCCCATGGGCAGTAGCCTATAGCAACCAATTAACAGGAAGCATTTACTGGTCACCTGTTTAAAAGCAACTATCTCATTGGTTGCTATAGGTTACTGCTCCTGGGCAAACTTAGTGCCTTTTATTACATTAGGGGGTATATCTTGAAAAAAATACAAATCATATGAATTTTCTGGATTTGTTGCAGAACACTTTACAGATTTTTTTTTGTAACATAGTTTTACTGAAAGACATTTTGAACAAATAAGACATGTTAGTGACCATCTGTGTGTAATGTTTACAAAATCGTATTGTTTTAGTGATCACTTTTAGGAAAAAAGGAAATAGAGGAGAAAAGAAAGGTAAAACAGAAGCAGAGATAATAGTATTTGCCATGCGTCAGCCATGGGTTTGAATGTCCTTAAAGTTCTTCAGTAGCTTTGTCAGCTTATTTATGTTTTTAACATTTTGCCTTAGAACTCGTGGCCCTTCACATCTCATCTAAGTAGATAAGCCCCTGAGTTCCCATATTGACCCAGACCGCTAGGTAGTACTACAACCTGCAACCTTTTTTTCAGATTATCATCTGAAAACCACAAAATCTTCACATTATAGAACTATAAACCCAATTGCAAATGGGACATCTGACTTCTACATGAACATGGCTGGCCTGATATGGAGTACTTTTTTATTCAGACTTTTAAATATGTTGGAGTTTAATATATCACATAAACTTTGAGGTTGTTTTTTTCCTGATCTAGTGGAATGTGCTCGCACTACTTCTGGTGGTGATTTTCCTTTAGAAATGTAGGCCTGACGTATGACTTCCTTCAGCCAATGTGAGATTGAAGCCTTGGATGCTGCCATACCTCTTTGAGGCCCGTAGGAATTACAAAAATCCTTTGGGAACATCGAAAGGTCTTTGATGTTTCTATATACCAATGAAGGGCTCTGACTACATCCAAATTATGCAGTCATTTTTCCTTAGCATTCTTAGGATCTGGCAGCGTGATGGTACCACAATTTCTTGATTCATATGAAATGAAGACACTACCTTAGGTAGGAATGATGGAACTGTGCATAGAACTGCTTTGTCCTTGTGGAATACTAAGTAGGGTGGGTCACAAGATAAGGGACTAAAGGTGGCCACAGACGCACAGATAATATCGTACGAGACGAATTTTCGTACGATATTCTGTGCTTGTATGGTGGGAAATGAGCCGACCGATATCGTCAGAAGATTAAGATATCGGTCGGCTGGTTGATCAGGCTGGACGGAAAATTTTGATCGGATGCCTTTGAAAGCTCCCTGAACATCGGCCATCGTTAGTGCTGAATCGTCAGATACAAGTAGAATTCTATTGTTTCTACCTGTATATTTGACGATTCAGCTCTACACGTGTGTGTTGAAACGAACGATCTTTCTTGGAAAGATCTTTTCCGAGAAAGATCGTAATTGTTACGTCTATGGCCAGCTTTAGTTCTGAGACTCTTCTGGCCAATGAAATTGCTACTAGGAACACCTCCTTCCAGGTGAACCACTTGTCATCAATGGTCCCCATAGATTTCGAAATGGGGGTCCAGTAAGGTTTACAGGACTAGGTTGAGGTCCCATCCTGGGATTGGATGTCGAAATGGAGATGCCATATGAGCTACTCCCTGCAGGAAGGTATGAACAGAATCTTCCAGAGCTAGTCGAAAGTGAAACAAGGAGGACAGTGCTGATACCTGTACCTTCAAAGAACTCAGCTTGAGTCCCAACTGAAACCCTCATTGTAGGAATGATAAGATTGAAGGAATGTTGCACTCAAGGAAGGGTATCTGTGCCTCGAGGCACCAGTTGCAGTAGTTGTGCCATACTCTGTGATAAGCCTTGGAAAATGTGCAATTGCGCGATTTTAATATTGTGGCAATGACGTCTTCGGCTATACCTTGTCTTTGCCAAATGTCTTCTTCAATAGCCATCCCGTCAAAGTAAATAGTCCCGGATTGTGATGGGCTATGGGTCCTTGGCACAGGAAGACATTCCTGGATGGTAACAGAACTGGTTGTGCCACCAACATTTCTTGAAGATAGGTGAACCACTCACTGTGTGACTGGAGTGACTGTTTGATCTTCTTGAGGACCCGAGGCAGCATGGGCAGAGGGGGGAAAATGTAGGCTAAATCACAGTGCCAATTCTGAGTCATGGCATCCATCCCTACTGCTAACGGATCCCGTGATCGTGCAAAGATCTGCGCCGTGTGATTGGTTCTGGAGGCCATCGGATCGATCTGGGGAAGTCCCCAATGACTGACAAGCTGCGAGAAGAAGCTCCCATTCTCCTGGATCTAGTTGGTTCCGGCTGAGAGTGTCTGCCTTCGTGTTGTCCACTCCTGGAATGTGGATGGCCGATAGAGTTCTGCCCACCTCAGAATCTGTTGAGCTTCCTCTAGAGCTGCCTTTATGTGCAGTTTGTGTACCGGTCAGGACACTCAAAAAACTGAATAAGTCGGCGTAGCACCAGGTTAAGCCAGACCCCCACATCACGCCCCTTTAATTAATTAATTAATTATTCAAGTGTCCTGCCTCCGGGAAGGTGGAGCTTAACCCCAGCTGTTACCTGTGTCCCCCTGAGACGACAGAGAGAAATAGACAGCCTTTCCATAATTCAGGGCTTTAGGGTTTCCAGATATCAGCTCCCATACCTATATAATATAGTGAATAAAGTACCCCCTCTTGTAAAATATAAGGATATTATAAGTTACCGAGGAGTTTCATGACCATTATACAGGTCATGGAACTCCAAAGTAACTTCTAATATCTTCAAATTTTACAGCTGGGGGTACTTTATTTATTATAACACACATTTATTATAATGCACAAGTTTCAGTGAGTCATGTGACAGAAATGACATCAAAACTCACCGTTTAAAACAGGTGACATCAGAACTCACCATTTATATATAATTTACAAGATATTCACAACTTTTGTGTATTATATGCGTATAAACAAAAATGCACCAGGTATAAAGCATGGTCCGCGGTGCACCAGACCCATATTCTCAGCGAAGGGTGTGGGATAAATGGTGTACATCAGCATTAGAGATGTCATTCCATTAAAATATTTTAACTTATTTTGGTGACTTTCGTGGTTTTTGCGTGCCTATTCCCTATTTTTAGGTTGATATCCCCAGTCTACAGACCTGCAGCTCCATGCTGTTCCTGGATTCTGAGTGTCAGAGGATAGAATCTCAGCTTCATAACAAAAAGGCCCCCTATTTTATTGGTGTTATTAGCGTTGTTATAATGATTATTATAATGCTGCACATTGCTGTTCCATCAAACCAAAAAGCAGATTTGCTCCCCAAATGGCACTATGTTTATCTACCAGATACTTGCTGAGGTCATTGTTACAGGCTGGCATTTGTAATAATAATCAATTTTGTGTTGTCTGAGGTTCAGCACAGACGGTGGGGAGTTCTAGAATTCTTGGATCCAAAGTTAACCACACTTTCCCATCTGCCTTATGGGACTGCTTGCGTACTTTCATTTCCCTGCTTCACAGATGGTTTATATTGTATCTTTATAAACTCATGAAGCTGCCGAGTTTGATAATTACTTTTTTCACCACTATCCATTTGTTTAGAAATCTAGAAGCTACTGGAGCCACATCTAATCTAATCACCCCAACCCCTATTTTTTTTGTGTGTGCTATATTTAGTAAAATCAAATAAATATTTAGTATTAAGTAAATGACGCATAATGGAATTAAACATGTCTTTGAATGAGCCCGATTCTGCCCAGAAGATCCTTTCTCTGCAATCAAGGGGTTAAATAATTTCATTCTTGGGTCACACTGTGCATTCATTTTACAGACTAACATTCTATTTATAAAGACAAAGCTCTGCTTGACTGCCGCTAATGGGCACGTATTCTAAATAGCACCAAGTAGCCCATTTAATCAGGCTAAAAATTCAACAGGGCCCATCAATTTCTCTAGTATGTTATTAAAATTCCTGCTTGTTAAGAATAATTAAAAGCCACAGTCTGTTTCTCCCGTGGATTATTTTCTCCTTTTAGATCAGATATTTTGTTTTTAGTAGCAAATCAGAAGCCTTAAAGGAGAAAAGAAGGTTATTCTGTGAATGAAAGGAATTTCCTATCTCATTTAATTGGGGCTGTGGAGCGAGGTTATACGAGGTAATTCTGGCTGGTGTTTGAACTGGGCCTTAGCCTGTATGCAAATACTGAGCAATTTACATAACCAAAATTTCATGGACAGGCTCATCTAAACACCCATGATTTCAAATAGCAAATGCATTATAAAGCTACTGACAGCAGAGCAGTCCTTTCTAATTTGACTCAAGAGCACATATTCCAAATGCTTATGGTAACAGATACCAGTGTTAATATGTCACATTTTAAACTCACCCTACTCATTTTGAATCTATCTTATTCAGTGTACTCTGTTGACTCTGACTAGGCTCCATGCTATATTCTGACCAATCTCAGTTGCTGGTCTGTGGAGATTCAGAGATCAGCAACACCACTTGCAATGTTCACTATCTAGCATCTCTAATGGACAGTGTGGTGCACAGTATAAAATAGGAATTAAGTAATGCCACAGGGTAGTATACAGTAGTGTGAACTTATTAAATGTGACTGGAGTAATGTAAAAGTGACTTCCATAAAGGGATTCTGATGTTTATGGTGTAGTTAGTCATTTCTAAATTACACTTTATACATTACAAATAATTCACAATAAAAGGTTATTCCTGAACAAACAAGTGTATTTTTGTTACTGCAATAATGATGTATAGGCAGCCATCTAAACTCATGCTTTCAGAGGGAGCCAACACTTTACAATAGAACTGTTTAAAATAAACTATTGTCTCTCCAACTCAATGTAACTGGAGGAGTAAGCAGTGGGACTTGGATTTTGTGCTTTCTCATATCTACCAGGGAGCTGTTATCTTGTGTCAGGGAGCTGTTAACTGGTTTCCTACCATTTTTATGGGGTAAAGGGAGGCAGTGATATCACTCTAACTTGCAGTGAAGCGGGAAAAAAGTAACTAAAGTTTATTAGAGCACATGCCTGAAGGCACTAACTAAACCAACAACATGTCTAGCCCCATGTCAGATTTCAAAAGTAAATATGCTATTTTGCAAAACATATTTCAGTGAAGAATTCTGCTGGAGCAGCACTAACATGTTTTCCCACGACATCATGCCTTTAACCTTTTACCTGCCAAAGACATAGGTACTACGTTCTGCAAGCACATAGTACCTTCAGCCAGTGGCGTAACTAAAGAGGAAGCAGACCCTGCGGCTGCAGGGGGGCCCAGGAGGAATAGGGGGCCCATTAGGCCCTATTAATGAGCAATTTCAATAAATAGTGGTAAAACAGGACAACCTCTGGAAATTTTGGGGGCCCTAAAATAAATTTGCTGTGGGCCCCAGTAACATCTAGTTACACTACTACCTGCAGCCATGAAGAAAGGGGAACATATAACATATAATACACACTCAGGGGGCTTTGTTCACAGCAGTGAAAATCCATATGCACTATTTTCATTTGGGGTCAGCACATGCCACATGCTTTGGGGTATCTATGCATATTGTGCATCAAACTGTTCAGTAGAAAGAAATTGGGTGAGAGCAAATTGCAATATTTTTAGGCGCTTTTGGTTATCAAACTGTTTCAACTGATTCCATGCTTCTTTTTGCACCTTGATGTATTGTCTCACATAATTGATCACTAAAGACAAATCATGCCACTTCTCCAGAGCCATATGCAGCTACTCCTCCAATTTAACACCAAGGGTGCTCCAAGAAACTTTTTGAGTTCCTTAGCAGGGATGATTGGACTAGAAGGATTTAGCACATGTTTATCAATATCCTCTTCAATTTCCCCTCAACAGCTCAGGTGCTCCTTCAATTTCACTTGGAATGCCTTTGGAGGTGATAGACACAGTGGTAGCAGATGGAATTAGCTCCTCAACAGCGGGAGCTTTGAGGCATGATGGTCAGCCTCTTCCCTTTTTTATTGCTTCTTGTGTCTCCTGGACTGCACTAACAGTGGGGTCAGTGGAAGACAAGGGAGGAGACATCTTAGCATGAAGTGTTTTTTTTCAGAGTCTGGCTACCCTCCTCCATATTCACAACTCCAGCCTCACCACCCTCCTTCACAGTCTCATCTGCAGAGTTCTGAATGGGACAGCTCAGCACCCAAGGACTGCCCACTCTGCAGGGGTCTCGTTAGGTGTCCCTTTATACTCCAGGGGAAGATCCTCCAAATGTGTTGCAGATGCAGCACTCCTGACTGTGAAGGGACCCATATTCCCCTGTTCAAGGCTTTCTAGACCATTTTCCTCATTATTAATGACCAGGTCTGAAGGTACTGTACAATGTTATCACATGAGGAGCTGATGGTTTTCTGCCCTTTTTGCCGTTGGATGGGGGTGCTCCATCATTGGCCACTGAAACCAATTTCTCAGCCAGTTGGATTTAAATGTCCCCTTTTTTTTCTTGTCATCTGAAGAGGAAAGGCCACACTCTGCTCCCACCCTAACAGGTGTTAGAATGACAGGCACCCCCACACCCTCAGGGGTGCTCATGACAGGGTAAGTTGGTTTGTGTTAGGAACAACAGTGGCACTGGAGGAAGCTTTAAAATTCTTCCCCCCTTCTCTTTTGCTGTAGTTAAATGGCAGGCTGCAGCCTTGAATAACTTCACTGAATAAGAAGGAGGTTTCAGAGGTGGGTTGCGTAACAACCACCTTGAGGTTTTTTAGTGAAGGGAATGTCCCTTCACTGAGGGGCCTGCTACAATAGTCCTAGCCGGGTATGATGTTGCATTAGAGGTACAAGAGGCAGGAGCAGGGACTGCGGGCTAATATGGACACTCTGGCAAGTGTGCCCCAGGTTTGTGCAAAGGAAGCACCTCACTTCTTCTGTGTTGTAAAAAAATGTATACAGCACCCCCTCAAATAGAACCCTGATGGACCCCTCAACCCCAACCCCAAGATAAAGTAACTGCATCTGCCTTTTAAAGGAGAGGACATTTTTCTGTCTACTCTCCTTACATCCCAAGGGAATTTTAGATATTCTTGACTTTTTCCCCCCAAGGGCTTACTGATGGGAGTGCAATCTCATTGTTCTACGGGGACATAACTCCCCCTACTGTAATACCCCTCTGCACAAGCATTGCGCTGCATTTAGTGTGTAAGCAAATATTATGACATTCTCATACATTTAACTAGCTGCCACTTTTATATAAGCCTCTGTGCCATGATCTCCTGCTGTAAGCCATCTAACACCATGCTTCCTTGTAAGTTGCTCTACCCCAGCCATGACCTGGGTTGGGTTGCTGCCGGCAGCTACTGCCTGTGCAAAAGTTTTAGCAGGCGTCTCATTGGCTGCAGCTGCAGAAATAGAAACAGTGTAGCCACAGTCGGACTGGGGGGCCTGAGGCCCACCAGTGCTGCCGCCTCAGGGCCCCCTCCCTCTGTGGCGTCCATGTGTGCATGCACGTACTTCTGCGCACGCATGCTCATGATGTGTTCTTTAGGCCCGAGGCCCACTGCAGCTACTGCCTTAGGGCCCCCCCCCTACGCCGGCAATGTGCGCTTTGGAGTAGAAAGACATATTTACTCAATTTGGATTCAGGGGTAATGTGTACTTTCAAAGATATATAGTTTTCTGTGGTGAACATACTTTTTTTCAACCTTTGCACCCTCAAAAAATACTGTAAATGGGTTGATTTTGCAGTATCTGGAATTACAGAAGTGATAGCTCAAACTGGGCGTCTTCATTTTGGGCCACCCTATATGTCACATACTTTGGTAAGCCTATGCATATTATACATCAAAGTGTTCAGCGGACCACAAGCATTCATATTTAGGGTGTTTTGTCTTGGTACCTAACAGTATGTTGGAGAAAAGATGCTTTAAATTGGAAGCTTTGAAGCCATTTAAAAGATTTCACACATTTTTATAAAAACTTGGTAGTTTGGATTACAAAGACATATTTACCCATTTTGGATTCATCAAAATTCGTTCTTTCCAGTAATGTGTATTTTTCTAGGGTATACATACTTTTAGTGGAAGTATGCAGTTTTGTGGCGCAGTGCTTTAGAAATGTGGTCAATTACTGCTTGGAAATTTTGATTTATAGAAGTGAGAAATATAAATATAAAACTGTATATATTTGGTATTGGTGTGTTCAGGAGACATGGAATCTGCTGCATTCTTGTGCATAAAAATTATGTTTCTGATATACTGTATGTATTTATATTATGGGGAAATGTTTTTTTCTTAATTTTTTTAGACACTTAGAAGCCAATAGCTTGTTGTATATAAGTGGAATTACACAAAAATTCTAGCATATTTGGAAAGCTTTGGTTGTCATAAAACAAAAAAACAATAAATTAATAGACCCCCTCAGGAATGGACCTTAAAGTGAAAGAGAGCAAAATATTCAAAAATGGTCTGCCAATAAAAGTACCAAATTGACCGGCAGTGAAAGGGTTAATGAATGGACCTTATGGATGCAATATTCATAGTACAATATACACATTAAATGCCTCTAAAAATGATATATATGATAACTTACTGTTAGAACCAGAGTATTATCAGAGAACATTGTGTTACTACTTTTTCTATGGATTCAAAGCAGAGTAGTGGAAGGAAACACTGGGTATTTTGAGAATTGAAAAGGAAAGATACAGAACAGTGAAGATGTACTACTGCAAGTGCATTTATTCCCAACATGGTTGTAATGTTGAGCTGTACAAATGACCAGATACAAATCTCCAACACCACTACAAGTTTGCCATCTCTGCATGATTATTATTATTATTATTATTAATAATAAGTTATTTTCATTTCTGTTAAGCCTTTGGACCTACTAAAAGTTTCAAACTGTTATTCTTCTTTATTGTTTATTGCTGGAGGACTCATATGAATGAGAAAAACATCTGTATCGAGGGTGATCAAATCCTGATGGCTTTTCTGTACATACTGTACATTTGTGAATGTTACGAGTGGCAATTTTTATTTCTGGCTAACATTCCATCAAAATGTATTTACTGGAACTGTATTGAATTTCACACTCGCTGTAACATTTTTCTGTCACAAGCAATCATTCTTGACTTTCACCTAGTTACATTATGGCCTATTGAAGCCTGTCATCTCAACAAATTCCTTTTCCACAGTACCTTATCATGTCTGTGACCCTGCTAGAATTTGTCTCTGGAACTCCCTGCACTCAAGTATTAAGCGAGTGCCAAGTCTCCATATGCTCAAAACACTCCTAAAACAGCAGCTACTCATGAAAGCTCTGAATCACCCACCCTGCAATGAAGTTCTGAAAGCTATTTGTGTCATGCCGAATTAAAACCCCAGCGTGAGGTGCAGAGTGCAGCACTGGCAAGCACAAGGTAGAACTGTCCTTACTACCTGAATCAGAACAAATACTGGGAGAGAAACATTCTAAAGCAAAAGCTCTGTGCTAGCTGTGAGTAAGGTTGCCACCTGGCCGGTATTTTACCGGCCTGGCCGGTATTTTTGATGGCTGAGCCCAATGTTATTAATAGGAAAAAAAGATAAATATATAGGAAGGCCGGTATTTTTTTCAAGAAAAGGTGGCAACCCTAGCTGTGAGGCAGGGTGCAAAGTGGGAAAACCATGGGGGGCTTGTTTCTATTTTTGTTTCTGCAAATTGTACCATGCCAGACCAAATGTTAATAGTGCACCAGAAAGCTAAATAAATGTTTCACTCACTTTGATTGCAACTGCTAGTGTGCCATTAGATTCTTCGGTCTGACCACCAAATGTTAATGACCACTACATTTCGACCGCATACAATCAGTTACACTGTAAGTTTTATTCATTAGAGGGACTTCTTACATCTCCACTAATTCCAGTTTATCCTGAGACCGAGGGGAAACAAATCCTGATGAAATGGAGTCAATGGAAGACTGACTTTCCATAATTTGGAGAAACTAATTGTATCACCTAAAAAAAGTGTCTGGTTTGGATTTCTTACAGCAAGGTACTAAGGATTTGGCCATATCCAATGCTTGCGTTTGGGTGAATCCCAAAGCACTTGGTGTAGCTTTTTTGAGCTGATTTGAGCATGCCTTGCACTTAGAACTCATGTAACTAAACAAGCGCTTTTATGTCCCAAAGGTTTTGCCTAATAAGTTTCAAAAAGTATACAGCCAGTTCTGTAGACTTTTAAATATACTTTGCATTTTGCTAAAGCTGGGCATTAATATGAGACTGTCCATTTGGCTGCCAAACAGGACTTCACACTCACTAGGATGCAATGCTCCTGTTATCTGTTAGGGGCTGAAAGGATTCAGAGCAAGAGAATGAAGGGCTGCTGATATACAGGGGCAGCTGCAATGTGAGATAGCAGCTCTCTGAATACACAGCCATAAACACTCTTGGCAGAGAAGGAATGAAGCCGTTTTCACCAGAATAGTCTGTAATTTGGGACTGTGTAACCCCATTAACCATATGGCATAGAATGTGCCAGGGCTCGAGCATACGTTGTGCAGGTAATGAGAGGAGCAGAACTCTGAGCATATGCTGGCCATGAGGACTGAGTTCAAGATGTGCAGTAACTTCCACAACACAACCAAACTGACAAACCAGTGTATACAATTCAGTGTTTTGTATTAATTGGTCCTGTGATTGAGTGCTTACCAGCAGTTCCACAGTATATCTGCTGCTACTGAAAAGTCTTTAACAACAATGAAATTGAATTAAGTTACTGTTTTGCTACTGCTGCCTTATACTGTATATCTCAGTTTATTCCATTTTATGCAATGGCATTATGACGTGTTTGACAGGTCATTATTCTTGGTAGAATATTGGCAAACTCCCCTCCCATTGCTGGGCACATTTCAGAGGTGCCGCATCAGATACAAATGCAGCCAATAAGTCCCAGCGGGTATTATGCAATCTCTGCTCCTGATGGTCTTGCTTTAAGGGACTAGACTGTATTTTGTGAACCATAATGAAATTTCATATAGTATTAGGCATAGTCAAGCAATCCTACATGGCCAACTCTATAAACCCTAGAGTCAGAAATAAAGGAAAAAATTGCCACTTACCGTTTGATTTCTAATAAAGTTATGATGGGCCTAAACCATAATTTTTTACTTTAAGGAGAGAACTTATTTCCTGCTCTGTAAGTTGGATTGGTTCTGGTACATATGCTCCAAACCTCTCACTTAAGGCACTCGAATCCATATGTTATATATTTGCAGGCAGGGTCACCATCAGGGGGGGACAAGTGTCCCAGGCCCGGGGCTGAAGGGGGGCCCGGCAGTGCCACATTTTTCCCGGGCCCCCCCTTACGAGCGCCGAGCTCGTGCGGCCCTGTGTGCTGAATGTGTCTTTCCGACGCTTCAGGACTGCGCGCAAAGTCACGAAGGAGCCGACACTGAAGTCCTGAAGCGGCGAGTTCAATTCTACTGACACCAATGTGGGTTGTTTTTTTTTTTTTTTTAAATCAACTGGTCACCAATGTTTTATTTTAATACTCTATAGGACCCTGCCACCAATTTTAAAAAAAATATATTTTATGGGGCTCCAAATTTTTTTTTTAATTGTAAGGGGGGCCTTGTCAGAAGAATGCACGCACTCCTGCAGCCAGACGGTGAGGTAAAATATCAGCTTTATTCCATTAAGTTAAAAGTCTTGGCGATTGTTTAGAGTTTGAGATATGTATATAGAAGTATATATTCGCTAAAACTTCCTACTATGAAGTGGTTAATAGTACTAAGTATTAAGTGTTAGATTTATGAAAATCGTTATATTTCTTATAGTATAATTGAAGTCGCTTTTCCCTCAGCTTTTTCTTCCAGAGGTCAAGGGTTAATATGGGTTTTAAATTGTGAGCCTGTGATTGGTCCATTTGGATCCCATTCATGTGTTACTGTTTTCCAAGTATGTTTAAAAGGCTATACTGTTTGTAATTATTTGTGCCTATGATTACGTATCGCAAGATACGAAACGCGTTAGGACGCTAACTTTTAACTTAATGGAATAAAGCTGATATTTTACCTCACCGTCTGGCTGCAGGAGTGCGTGCATTCTTTTGACCATTGGATTCTGCTTGGGCTACGGGCTTGGGGCACTGCACCCGAGCCATTGAACGGATTTGGTGAGTTATACTATCCTTTGAATAGCATCGTGTTTAATTTCCTATTTGGCATTGCATCCACCAAAGTGCTGGACTCGGGGTATTCACACCCGGGTCATTTATTTCACAGGGTGAGCTTTTACTTACATATATATATATACAAATTGGGCTTGAGCTGGCAGTTGTCAATTTTTTCGTTTAGGGGGGCCTTGTCGCCAATATTTAAAAAAAAACTATTTTTTGGGGCCCCAATTTTTTTTACTTGTAACGGGGGCCCTGACCATCAATAGCTTTTTTTGTGCATGGGGGGGGGGGTTAATTTTTTGGCATTGATGTCTGTGTGGTCTTTTAACTGTGATGTGGAGTGGGTGGAATCAAGGGTGGGGCTTGGGTGCCTAGGTGGGTGGGGTCCAGGGGGCCTCAAAAAATTTGTTGTACGGGGTCCCGTGATTTCTAATGGCAACCCTGTTTGCAGCTCACTTACCGGTCCAGATCTGTGGTCTGGGTGTAGCGCCCTGAACTGGGAGGGAGGGGAGACTCCTACCGATCCACTTGAGAAAATGACAAGCACTCCATGAACACTCAAGCAGCAGTGAAATTAAAAGCAGCTTTATCTCACAGACCGCTTTCCTGGCATCTTTTGTGTGATCCCACATGTAATCATATACATCACTGCCCCCAATACCATCAGCCCCCTTGTTTGGTTTTTGCAACGGTCAGATGGTTTACCTTACCCTGGGTCAGCTGATTGAAAGCAATTGCTAAGATACAAATGGATCTCTGTGTTCCTAATGTGCATCATTTTAGTACCAGTGTCTCTAAGAAATCTTTTCATGAAGAGGAAGATCATTTTTTTATCATCACTGAGGAGCACAAGTACTTTCAAATGCCCTCTGTTCCCAAACGAAACTGGAAAGGAGCCTAAAAGACTTTGTCTATTGTGCTTACCTCAGGAGAGATCAGGCATCATATGTGAGAAAACAATTCTTTTGGAAAAAGTGAATACATATGTACATGATTCCTTACAGAAAGGGAGTCTCTAATTCTACAAAATGGAATTCATTGGAATTTCTTGTGCATGGGGCCTGCCTTGCTCAGACACACTGGCCTGCTAAAAAAAGCTCATTTCCTAAGTTACTCTACTTGCCAAGTGCAATGATTGCACACAATTCCCCATGTTTGTTACCTGCAAGCTGGATTTGCCAGTAGAGTTGCAATATTTTGCTATGGGAGAGCTCAAGTTTAATGTTATAGTTTGCCAGCCCCGGATTCGGTGGTTGGGCGCTGGCACCCTGCCGTGCAGTACTAGTGGCCGCCCACAAACCCTCTTTTGGTATAAATTTACTGGCAATGTAGCTGCCAGTAAATCTGTAATACCCCTATCAAAAGCCCTTGGCCTACCCAACAATCTGCTCAAAAATGTACCTTTTATTCTGGCATCTGGCCAATTGTGTGGCATGGCTCCATCCCTTTTGATGTCATGAAATGCTTTGACATCACGGCACACCTCCTTTCTTCCCACACCCACCACAGCAGGTGGAAATTTTATTGAAAGGTGGCAACCCTACATGCATGTGCATGCTGCCCCTAATATTCTATGTGGCCACTAATCCGAGCCAGTGGTTTGCAGCTTACTTTTAGTAGTTTTATAGACATTAATCTTGCAAACCATGTAAAATACCCACAGAAATGTGGGAAAATCATGTTTTCATACATTTTATACCTACTTTTATTTAGTGCATTTATCCATACACATTTCATGCAGTAAAGTAAAGAAAATTCCATAAAGGCCTGGGTGCCATTAAAAGTACAAGAAATTTCCTCTGAACAGCTGCAGGAAGAGTTTGCCCTCTTGCACTGTACCCAGCAAGCCCAGACTGGTATTATGTGGCAAATGCCAGAGGGCTGCTGAAAGATGCAATAGACAGTCCCTATATAATGGGCCGGTGTGGTCTGTTTGGAGCTGAAAAACTCGCCTCAGGCAGTAGCGCCAAGCAGGTTACATGGGGCAGTAAAAAGATCCTGCTTCCTAGCAAATATTTCATTTTCTAACCAGAAATTCTGCTTTTCTAGTGATGTAGGTCCCCTCCCCAGTGCAGCTCTTGCTTTAGAATTGCACCTGGGCCTCAGTGTATCGGACATGTCAAGGCCTATTTTGAATTTCAGTCCGACCTAGTACTCAGCCTGTCAATACAATGCAGTGCATTATGGCTGTCTGAACCAGCTGAATGTCTGGTTGTGTCACATTGGGAGCCTGTCTGTGGTTCTTTACAACAGTAATTAGAGAGTTCTTCTGAGTCCCCTAACCTGAACACCTGAATGATACACAAGATAGTGGGCATTCCAAGAGATGCCTTTGTGCCACCCACACAAAGGGACCTATTAATTATGCATTACAAAAGGAAATTCACCAAAATAACTGTGTAGAAATAAAAGGCAAAAAAATTGTCACCGGTATTTTAAACTGTTTCAGACCTTTGTAAGTAAGTTCTGGCAGAAATTACTCAAAGAAAAAGTGTGTAAAAAAATGTTTTATGCCTGGTGATGTGCAGTGAATTATTCTGCCATGTTTATACACCACATAATAAATCTGCCCCTTAATGCTGCAGGCTGAATAAACTCCTTTCCTTCCCAGAATGCTCCAGTTTTTTGCACTTTGACCATTGCATAATTAATGAGCCCCTCTTCATTATCATGTGCTGCTGTTGTGCTTAAGCAAACAAACAAATATTGGTGCAAGGTACTCCAATATGCCACAAGTACAGATCAGATGCCTGACTTGTTTTGTGTCACTGGGACACTTAGTCATAGGCTATGACTTAGTGTCCCAGTGACATGAAACGTGTCAGGCAAGAGATGTTTGCACAATAAAGGTCTAATTTTTTTATCTTTTGGTCTGATCTACTTGTGGCATATCGGAGTGCCTTTCACCAACATTTGTTTGTTTGCTTACAGTTTATCTGCCCCCTTGAGATGAGGGCCTGGGGCAGGCGCACCTGGGCCACTGATCTCCTCTGGGTGAGTTATCCAAAGAGCTGCTTATGTTTTGTTCTTAAAGGAATTTCAGATTTTTTTTATTTAATTTTGAAATCTGACATGGGGCTAGACATATTGTCAATTTCCCAGCTGCCCCAAGTCATGTGACTTGTGCTCTGATAAACTTCAATCACTCTTTACTGCTGTACTGCAAGTTGGAGTGATATGACCCCCCCCCATCCCCCACCCAGCAGCCTAACAACAGAACAATGAGAACAGTGTCGGACTGGCCCACCAGGATACCAGGAAAAGTCCCGGTGGGCCCAGGTGTCAGTTGGCCCTCATGCTGCCGAACGACCGATCTTATGGAAGTCCGACCAATCTGTCAAATTATCGTGCGGTTAGTGGGATACAAATGATCGTACATCTTACGATTTTTCGTCCGACATTGGTCTGAAGATTGATCGGCCAGGTTAGAAAATCTTTATCGGTCCCCCTGCAATCTACCTATGTTTGCAGGGCCAAGCAGGCTGTGATCCTTCAGTTTTGCTGGCAATATCACCTGAAATGGTCTTTTTAATTGATGGATCGTGGTCTCAGGATAACCACTGGATCTTTCAAAAATCTTTACGTCTATGGCCAGCTTAACACAAGATAACAGCTGCCTGGTAGATCTAAGAACAGCACTCAATAGTAAAACCCCATGTCCCACTGCGTACTATTCAGTTACATTGAGAAGGAAAAACAACAGCCTGACAAAAAGCAGTTCCCTCCTAAAGTGCTGGCACAAGTCACATGACCGGGGCAGCTGGGAAATTGACAAAATGGCTAGCCCCATGTCAGATTTCAAAACTGAATATTAAAAAATCTGTTTGCTCTTTTGAGAAATGGATTTCAATGCAGAATTCTTCTGGAACAGCACTATTAACTGATGCATTTTGAAAAAAAATGTTTTTCCCATGACAGTATCCCTTTAATTGTTCTTGTTTCGACTGCTGGTGTGCTTACCCAGCCAACAGAAATATATTCAAGTTTTTAAGCTGCCCATACATGGTAAGATTTGACCGCTTGGTCAGGTCCCCCAAACAACTGAACTCAGTTAACACATTTACACTTAGGTCAATTTGAATAGGACGGTACATATAGGTCATATAGATGTCTTTTTTAGAGATGGTGCAAATGCTTGAAGTGGCCACTTATTATTACAAATGTCCAAAGCAACAAAATAAAGACTAAAGAGATCTACTAATGCCCTAAACATGAGCCCACCCTAAAACAAACGTGGCATGCCTCTCAAATCTTTAAAAAAAAATGTATTAAAAAATATATACACTTGCAGGAATAAGATGTGCATCCCCCTCTTACTTGACCTTTAAAGAGTTTAAATGTTACACTGTTCAACTGAATAGACTCTTTTAAGAATTGATAGATGTCTCTACAAAAATGTTTTTACAATTGTATAAATTATTATATTATATATTTTTTTATCATAGAATGATTATTTTGTATGATGCATACAATGACACATTAAACCAATCTGGTTTAGTTATTCTGCCTGTTCTCAGCCTGATATGCAGAACAGGATCTGTTTCCAAGTCTAGCAAAGCCTGGCAACCTTTAGATTCATTCTGAGGCTAGATATTGTGTATGCTTCTGATTAAGTAAAGCTCTTGTGCTTTGGGATAGAAGGAGAAGTAAATGACGTGTGTATGAGGGAGGGATGGAAGAGTTGCTCACAGTATGGGTTCAGTGGCAGTATCACCTCCTCATACTTGGGGGGGGCTGGGGATGAGAATTCCCATGCCTTCTTTGCACATTTCCTTTTGATCCCATTTCACGCTTTTGTCTGTGTTATGAAGCCTGCGCTGCTTTCTCTCTCCCCAAAGTGCCCTTATCGGTAATGCAACAATAGCTAATTCAATTAGCTGGTCTGAACCACAGCCAGCTCCAGCTAAATTTGGTTTACTAGCTGCTTAATGTTACATTGCAGAATAGCTAATCATACTTATCTGCAGACAATTGGAAACCATGTATTACCCTGGATAATTCAAGGGTACACAGAGACGGAAACCCCTCTCCATGGACACATTATTTGCTCTGTCATACAATTGTTACTCAACTTTCTGCAATTCTAATTGATTGGCCAGAGAGCTTAGCTGTATAGACTTGTGCATTCTCTTTAAAGGGCAAGGAAAGGCAAAGAAATAAAATCCAATTTTTACTTTCTTTAATGAAAAAGAAATCTGTCTCCAATATACTTTAATTAAAAAATGTGTACTGTTTTTATAAGAAACCTGACTGTATAAAGTGAAATTCTCCCTTCATTTAGTGCTGTGGAAAGGAATTGTCAGACGGTCCCTAACTTCTGGCATGGAAGCAATCATACTTATGAACAGCAGGGGCAGCCCCTGCCTTACTTACCAGCCATGCAGAACTAAAGCAGCTTTGTTTTTTATCATTTAT
>CM044438.1:88161067-88196067 GCA_024363595.1 Xenopus borealis | reverse complement strand
GGGGTGTAGTTCTCCTTGAAAGCAGCATTTGCTTAACTCCTGGTTGTTATTTTTTAAACAATGTTGCGAAAGCCAGTCTCCTCCAACAAGTCAGGTCTGTTAACCCTTTGGTTTTTGTTACATTGTTTCAAAAGAAAGCCAGTCACCAGGGCAGAGAACATAAAGGGACAAACACTGCTTTCAATAGCAATACATATACAAATAGAGAGTTTGTAATGAATGTATATTGCAAACTCACTTAGAATCATAATTTCTTTTATTAGGCAAAAAGTATTTTTTTTGGGGTTGACATGCTTTAAGCTGGCCATTGACTCAAACATAAAGTTGTACAAAGCAAAGGTTCGTAGGATTTTCAGACTGTGCATGAATTGTTGTTGATAACATTTTTCATACCATGGCGATTGGTTGTTTAGTCGACTGAACTGGTTAGAAGATTTCTGTCTTTAAAAATTCCTGCTGATCTCACCAAACTATACCGCTTGAATTTTTCACCTGCCATTGACTTTGTTGTTTCTCAGTGTAAGAAATGGAAAGATGTACCTTTAAATTTAAAGGGGAGAAATTTTTTCTTTAAGATGTTTATATTTCCCAAATTGGTTTACCCCTTAATCAATCTCCCGTTATTACTTAGACACTCTGATGTTAAAGTTTTAAATTCAGCTTTATCATCTTTTCTGTGGCAAAGGAGTAAACCTAAGATTGCTTTGACTAAATTACAATTTCATCCATCAAAAGGGGGTTTGAATGTACCAAATTTTATATAGCCTCTGTTACGTTATGCCATGGAATGGATCTATGGTGGAGTCAGATATATCAATCCTGAAATAGAATCTTGGCATGCTCCACATGGTGATATTTTATCAAAATTGCACAAGAAATGGTGTGATATACCACATTTTTTTTTAAAGGTAATCCAATATTTCGGGACACTATTTATATTTGGAGATTCTTGTTTAAGAACCACGGATATGATCATCATTTCACACCTTTTACTCCTGTAAAATTGTGGGTACTTTTGTTTTTCCATTTCCCTCCTGTTTGCTTGGGCAGGTGAATAAGATTCCCACTATGTTAGGAGAAATTTTGGACCAAGTTGAAGGGAAAATTCTTTCATGGGAAGAGTTGCAGAGTAAATTTAATCTTTCTGAGAGTGAGAGGGTTTTGTACTTCCAGATCAGAGAGTATTTACGTTTATATTTTGATGCGGGATCTTTGGCTTTCTCTGGCTCAACTAATTAACAAGATTACACTTTTTGTAACAAAGTGTATTTTATATCTAATAACTTCTGTCAATTCATGGCCAGAACATCGTCTGATTTGTTCTTTTTACTACTTTATTTATCTGAATGGTAGGTCAGGACATTGCAATGGAAACCCTTCATCGGACATAAGGATATATCTGCACGTGTATGGCTAGCTTAAGGCTGAAAGGTCCCCAGTGGGCAGCGACTTAAATATGTAAACTCTTTCCATATATAGATGCATCATCATAAGAATAATAACATGAAAAATAAGAGCTGTTCTGCTTACCCCAAAACAGATGTTATAATAAGAAACAGGTATCTCCCTCTAAATACATCAATAATATTTTATCCCCTCCTGCTATAATCTTTTTCTTGGAAAACAAAAACTGCATTGTTTTGCCTATTTATGATTTAAACAAACACCAAGCTGAGTAGAAAGTGAGGTTACATCTGTCATATAAATAAAGGATTGAGCAGTGTCCTGAGTTTTCCTGTGTACTAATGTGTGCTGCAAGTATGAATAGAAATCTGTAGCTGCAGTCTTGGGTTTTCACTTCATCTATAAACTTTCTGTACTTTGAGTTAGAGTCCTGCAGCGGGTCGGGTACCCGCGGGTTACCCGTAAAATCCCGCGGTACCCTGCGGGCTGCTCGTAGAATTTCTGGGTGCGGGTATAGAAGCGGGCCGGTGGTTCTGCAGGTTGGTGGGTTGAGGGTCGGGTCGCGGATCCTCGCTATAGCAATTTTTACTCCTTTTTCTCAGCATTTCTACTTCTGATGATGTCACATCTGGTTTACATTGACAGCACTTCCTGTTTTACTCCTTTTTTTTCTGATCACGGCTACTTCCGATGATGTCACTTCCGGTTTACAATGACAGCACTTCCTGATTCTTGATGGTCAGCGGGTCGCGGGTCCGGGTTGCGGATCTTGGGTTGCGGGTACGGGTCGGGTCGCGGGTCCAAGCGGGTAAGAATGCGGGTCGCGGGTCCGGGTGCGGATTGCGGGTACGGGTCCCAAAAAATGGACCCGCGCAGGACTCAAGAGTTGAGTGCATCATGGGGAAACCACTAACCACAAGGCTTTATCCTTTATGAATGTGCATTTTGCTTCTTGTTGTGCCTAAAGCTGGGCATGCAAGTAAAAGACCTGGTCCTTAGGCAGTGTTGCAAATAGGGATGCACCGAATCCACTATTTTGGATTCGGCCGAACCGCCAAATCCTTCATGAAAGATTCGGCCGAATACCGAGCCAAATCTGTACCCTAATTTGCACATGCAAATTATGGGTGGGAAGGGGAAAATTTGTTTACGTGATTTCCCTTTGTGGACCTAATTTGCATATGCAAATTAGGATTCGGTTCGGCCAGGCAGAAGGATTTTGGATCCTGGATTCGGTGCATCGCTAGTTGCAAATCAAGCAGATCTTTTTCACCAAATCCTTCCTGAAAGATTCGGCCGAATACCAAACCGAATCTGTACCCTAATTTGCATATGCAAATTATGGGTGGGAAGGGGAAAACATTTTTCACGCAATTTCCCTGCGTGGATCTAATTTGCATATGCAAATTAGGATTCGGTTCGGACAGGCAGAAGGATTCTGGATTTGGTGCATCCCTAGTTGCAAATCAACCAGATCTTTTTCACTAAACATATAGATAGCTAAATTGGGATCAACTGACCATTTGGGCCAGGAGTCTGTGATCAGCTCATAACTGGGGCCCACGGAGACCTGTACATCCTATAGCCGAAACTTGTAGTTCAATTTTACTTAATTTTTAGTATGGTGTAGACAATCATATTCTAAGATCATTTGCAAGCTGGATTTACTGTTTTATTTTTTGTGTATTTTTTTTTTAATTATTTAGCTTTTTGTTCAGTAATTCTTCAGTGTGGAATTTCATCAATTAGCTGGCGGCTAAGGTCCAGTTTACCCTAGTAACCAGACATTGGTTTAAATAAGAGATTGGAATATGAATAGAAGAGGATCTGAACAGATAGGCAATAGGTATGGGATCCGTTCTACAGAAACCCATTATCAAGAAAGGTCTGAATTACCAAAAGGCCATCTCCCATAGACTCCATTATAATCAAATAATTCAGATTTTTAAAAATGATTTCCTTTTTCTCTGTAATGATAAAACAGTAGCTTGTACTTGATCCAAACTAATATATAATTAATCCTTAGTGGAAGCAAAACCAGCCTATTGGGTTTATTTAATGTTTACATGATTTTCTAGTAAACTCAAGGTATGAAGATCCAAATTATGGAAAGATTTGTTATCTGGAAAACCCCGAGCATTCTGGATAACAGGCCATATACCTGTAACCTTTTCTTCTGTGCTTCACATTTGTCTCACTCCCTTACTGCCAGTGAAAGAAATGAGCAGCAATCAAACTGTCAGTATAGGGGAGAAGATTTTCCCATATAATTCTACCAGCCATTTTCTACCCAGGGTGATGTTAAAGAAAATAGTACGTTAATAATTTAGTACACCTTATAATAGTGGGTCCTAAATATTTATCTTGGCCATATTTCTTAGACGCCAGCTCTCGGCTATAGCATTTCCTTGGTCTTTCTGCCTAGAATAATGCATTGAGCAAGGAGACGTTTCCGGTGTATAAAAAGCCACAGCTAGGGATGTGCCAGCTTATAAGGTCAATGCAGTGCTATAGAGGAGGCACTACACAAGCAAAATGATTTGTCCCTGATGTGGGCAAACAGCCTTTCACAATTATGTTGGAAAAGCATGTACTTGTACTGTATATGTTGCTTTGTAATGTTAGTGAAGTATGGCCCGAGGTAGTGTTTTATGGGTATTTAATCTTTATACTGGATACTGAAAGGGATTTATGGATACTTCTTCTGTAGTCAGTATACTCAAGTGCTATCTGTGAGCAGAATCTGGCCTGCTGTGTATGCACAAGTAAAGCAAGTTATGCAAAATCACATTGAAGTTCATTGTATCAGCTTTTACTATGTAAAGGAGGGCTTGCTGGCAGTTTCACCATTTATTGTTGTAATGTACAGTATGTTCCTATAATAACAGTTTTCATGCTGTTGTCTCTCATATATCATGCCCTTTCTTCCTTTCCTTCCTCTCCCGACTCTTTATACCCTTGACCTGAGCTCCCTTTTCGGTTTACTTTCTCACTTTCACTCTCCCGCAAATTTAGCTTCTTTTCTCCTACGACTTCTGTCCTCAACTCTAGAGAAACTATTCACTCTCCTCCACATTCTTTCCTTTAACCTAGGGAATGCCTGTGATGTGCCAAACTGTGTCAAAATGTTTCTGCCTCTCCCCCCAATCTGATTCTTCTTTCCCCACTCCTCCCTTAAGCTTGTCGCTCTCCTCCACTTTCCCCCTGGCTACTGTTATCTCTTGGAGAACTGTCTGGGTGAATTATCCTCAGCCTGGTCCCATGCTCTTTGGTGGCTATATATAGGCAGTGGGACACATCTACCGGGCACAGAAACCATCACGTGGTCATGGCCCTATGTTTTTGGAGTGGAAATGAAGTGCCAGATGAAGCTGGCCGTGTACCCATAGGCCTAATATATCCTAAACACACAGAGTGGAGACACTTGTGATTTGCCCAAGGACACAACAAGACATCACCTTATCATTGCCGCTCCTATAACTTTATATTCTCATTATGTATATAACTGCCTCCATGTATACACTCAGCCTTCCCCTTGCTTTAAGGCATCTTCGCACTGCTAATGCTCAAGGATGTGCATTTACATGAAATTAGAAGGTTAATGAATTCAATTATATAAAACATAAAAGCAGCTAAATGGCTTTAAATAAATCCTGCAACTAAAAGGTGATGGCAGGAGAGGGGAGGCAGGATCCTAGTTTGTAAAATCTGATGCTTACTACAGGGTATGGGATCTGTTATCCAGAAAGCTCCAAATTACAGAAAGGCCGTATCCCATAGACTCAATTATAATCAAATAATCCAACATTTTAAAAATGATTTCCTTTTTCTCTAGAATAATAATAATAATAATAAAACAGTACCTTGTACTTGATCCAAACAAGGTACAGTTGTGCTCATAAGTTTACATAACCTGGCAGAATTTATTATTTCTTAACCATTTTTCAGAGAATAGGAATGATAACACAAAAACTTTTCTTTCACTCATGGTTAGTGGTTGGCTGAAGCCATTTATTGTCAAACAATACACTTTTTAAATCATAATCACTACACAAACTACCCAAATGACCCTGATCAAAAGTTTACATACCAGTTCTTAAAGTGGACCTGTCACGCAGACCCAAAAATCTGTATATTAAAAGTCCTTTTCAAATTAAACATGAAATCCAGTTTCAAATTTTTATTAAAGCATTCATAGCTGTTTCAAGCTCATTTAAAAATCTCAGCTGTCAATCAAATATTGTCTGCCACTCCTCTATGCCTTAGGCATAGAGGCGGGGCAGATAATTACTTTCACTTTCCATTCAGCACTTCCTAGATGTCACTGCTCTCCACACATTCCCCCAGTTCTCTTAACCATTTAATTGTGTAGCCAGGACATGGGGATAGATTCTGAGATGAAGTGTCCACAAAATGGCTCCTGCCTGCTTGCTATAATTATGAATTCCCAGACTAAAGAAAGCAAGATTAAAATAATTTATATATTAAATTAATGTTCATTTTGCTTGACTAATGTGATAAAATATGATTTTGAATATTTTTTTGGGGTGACGGGTCCACTTTAATACTGTGTATTGCCCCCTTTAACATCAATGGCCGCTTGAAGTCTTTTGTGGTAGTTGTGGATGAGGCAAAAAGCCTCCAGTTCCTGTAAATTCTCGGGCTCTCTTGCATGAACTGCACGTTTGAGTTAGTTTATTGGTTTAACTATTTGAATTTGAATAGTACAAGACCCCACTTTACAGGGGAATCAATAATGTCAATAACATATGGGAAGAGATAAATTATCAAGCTAAATCTAAAGATTAGTAATATATAACAGATCATTAGAAAGTCCCCTTACTCTTGTAGGTAACAGTGCCAAGAACATGATTTCAAAAAAGAAAAAGTAAAAATAAAAAACCCTACCCCTTATGGCTAAATGCCAAGAACATTTAGCAGAGAATTAGTTATTTACTCTGAAATAAAACAAGCGGATAACCAGGTGATGGAGGTCTATAATACTTTGGATTAAACCGCACAAGCACAGATTAAATACATGCAATAAATTTGATACCTTCTGTGTTGCCATACTGACAAATAGGACAGGGAGTTAGGGCCCAACGTTGACCCCTGTACAGTTTAGTGTGACCCCCCTTAACACTGTAAAATTAACAAGCTATAGTAATGTGTAATACTATTAAAAAGTACTAGTGATTAAAGGAAGAATGGTAATACATAATATACTAAATCTAGAGTCCTGAGGTGGAACACAATGAAACAGCAGGAGGAGCAGTGGACTTAAATGTCTGAATCACTCACAATGTAGATCAGGTGCCCCAGATCCTCAGTTTAGGGAGCACAAACAGGGGGAATCCAGGCACTCAAGAAAACTCAAAGATTAATTTTAAAAAGGATCAGTATCTCCATTGGTCCTACACAATTTCTTTTGCCCTCCTCCCAGGGCTCTGAGCAGATTTTTTTTTTAAGATTAATCTACAATAAATATATTTGTATACTTTAAAACCCCTAATATAGAGTAATTATTTTCTCTATTGATCAATATGAATTTACTCTCTACAGCGGTGTGAAACGTCTTTTTATGAATGTTAAAAAAGTGCATTTTAAATAAGAGAAGGTGACTAACTCTAAAGATGGGCCTCTAAAGAAGTTCAAGTCATAATTAGAATAAATAACATTTCCCGGTACATTATTTAAAGACATTAATATTTTGTAATAAAAGGTATAACCAGCTGCTCCACCTGCGGGTATTAGAGGAAGCTTTTATTGTTTTACCGATTCTTTGGCTCCCTCATGTGGCAGTCTTTTCAACTGCAAAGGATCAGTCACTCAAGTGATATAGGCCCTTTAAATACAAATCCTGACTTAGGTTAGTTATTGATGTGCTCTCATCATAGGCTGTTCTGTGCTTTGGTCAGCAACTCATCATGCTAATCTAGAGAGAATGCAAATGTAAAGACTGTAAGACAATTTACTGTATGTTATCCCTAAAGTCTTAGAATTCCTTTTCCCTAAAAAAACCCAGCAAATATTCTAAAACACCTCAAAGTAACTGTAGGGGTTGTTATAGCATTGGTTTCTGTGCAGAACACGTGTATTTACTAGCACAATACAGTCATTAACACTGCTCCCATGTTCTCTAAAAAACATTTTTTTTGTTCAGTGAATTGGTAGGCCCTGCATCTGTCCCCATTTTATTGGCCACACTCGTTCTGCCATGGCCATATAACGCTTCAGCTGTGGGGAATTTGTTTTAGCCAAGTGCAGCAATCTTTCTGTAGCAGAATTTGCAGCAGCCCAAGATTGAGAAAATACCAGTCTAACCAACTTTACAGTATACATTGAATATATTTAATGGGTTAAACATTGCTATTAATAGCCATTTTCATTTATCCCTTATTTGTATCTCTGACTCTTAAACCAATGTAGCAGAAGTCAGTTTTCCTCTCTGTCCACTACTTTGCTCCTTTCTGCTACATTTTTTCAGGAACCAGAACCGGCAGAGCAGATCATTCTAAAAATGCCAAATAGATTCAACTTGCAATTGCAATTATGTTTACAAGTAACTTTAAAATAACTTTGAAAGTCTAAATTAATGAAATATATTGAAAATCTACTTATAAATCCTATTATTTTATTCCATTATACAGATTTTTTTCCCCTGCAAACATCTACATATAAAAGAGTAGTCCCGTTCTCCCATTGGCAGAGAAGTGCCACATGAAGTAAACCCTAAAACTCACGGAGTTCTATCCAGCAAGTAAATTAATAAGGGTGAACACACAAAAGATATTTGAAATCATAACTAATGTAAGCTCTGGGGTCATATAAAGTAATTAAAACAACATTCTTTTGTATGTGAAATGAGTATTTATTACACAAGGTGTGATTTAAAATTATTTTTATAAATAAACGATGAAATATATATATATATATATATATATATATATATATATATATATAAACATAAGATATACAAATGCTAAACACATAGAAAAGGCAAAACCAAATACACAGTTCAGTCATCTATCGCCGACTCAGCCTTCGATTGAGCTCTGCAATTTTCTCTCTTCTTCTGTCAGCACTGCGTTCAGATGCCTTCTGCAAACTGTCATGGTATTTTTCTAGTGCAGCTCGAAAATCTGTTAAAACCTCCTGGAGAGACAGAAGCCTTTTAACACAGCGTGCAGGCAATACAATGAAGCACTGCAGTGAAAGAAAGGGATGGGGGTATATATTACGTCAGAAATGGGGGAGTGTAGGAAAATATGGTAAAAGCAGAAGGGTGAAACAAGGACATGACACAAATTGACTAAATAACATAAGGCATCTCAGGGCAGAGTTTTGGAAGCAGCTAAGAACCACCAACCATCTGCCCAGCACAAATCCATACAGGTATGGTAGCGTGGGTTACCAGCAAAAACCTGAGATACCCTGCGGGTTGCAGGTATAGATGCGGGTCGGCGGTTTTGTGGGTTACAAGTGAGGCCGCTGTTCTTCTCAATAACGAGAACTCCTTTCTCTGATCATGCCTACTATCAATGAGGTCATGTCTGGTTTACAACTTCCTGATTCTTACTCCTTTTTTCTGATGGTGCCTACTTCCGGTTTACAATAAAAGCACTTCCCGATTCTTGATGGTCAGCGGTCGCAGATTGGGTTGTGGAGAAGGTACCTCCTTGTCGGGTCAGGTAGCGGGTCCAAGCGGGTAAGAGTGCAAGTTGCAGGTCACAAAAAAATGGACCCACCCAGGACTCTAAGGTATGGGTCCAGTTATCCGGGAACCCATTATCCATATCTGAGTTATGGAATGGATGTCTCTCTTAGACACCATTATAATAAGATAATCCACATTTTAAAAAATGATTTCCCTTTTCCTCTATAATTATTAAAACCGTAGCTTGTACAAACTAAGATCTAATTATCCTTATTGGAAGCAAAACCAGCCTATTGGATTTATTTAATGTTTACATGATTTTCTAGTAGACTTAAGGTATGAAGATCCAAATTACAATAAGATCCGTTATCAGGCAAACCCCTGGTCCCAAGCATTCTAGTAGAAATAAAAGAGAATTACCCTCGCACACCCTGGCCGTCCACATGATGCGACCCCCTGGTGCTCGATGACGGAGGGATTGGCGACCCCCCACAATGTTACAAAGCAAAAAAAAATCCCCGGCACAACAAGGATACTGGTAGCAGAGCAGGCCCTTGCTCGTTTATTGCGGATGCAACGTTTCGGGGCGTAACCCCTTTGTCATGCATCAAGCATTCTAGATAACCGGTCCAATGCCTGTACAAGGTAAACTGTACTTTATTATACATGAAACCCCTTATTTTCACTGTAATTTGAGGATCAGATTTTGGGGTAGATTTAAAATGTTGGGATGGAACACAGAGGTTACTAGAGAAAATGTCACAGCTCTCAATTTACTTTACTTGGGTTTTGTAGGGGATGCATTTATCAAACCATGAAAAACTCTAATTTCTATCCCATGATATCTACTAAGTCTATATATTTTTTTGAAAAGTGATAAATGTATATTTTGCCTTAGCAAAGTTTTCTAAGCTCTTTGACTTTGACAACACATTTTTGTTGCAGCAACAAAATAACAGACAATTTCTCGCCAAAGTGAGTGTTGACAATTGTTGCAGGGTACACGTACAAGACATTTTCATGCCAATACTGCAGTTTGAGTGTTTTTCCTGCAGCAATTCTAAGTACCCTCTAAGGAGAGAGGATTTTGGCTGCTTTGTTGCCATGAAAAGACATGGAAGGCAAAATACCAAGTGTCACTGTCCTTCAGCCACGAGTTAGCAGTGTACTAAATATTAGCTTTACAGATGATCCTACTTGTCTTATGGGATATTAGGTTTGACCTTGAGAGCATACCTAGAAAAATCCCGTTATAAAGCAAAACTGGACTACTGTTGCTTGGCAGGAAACAAGTACAAAAAATAGTCATGTGTACTAGGAAATAGATTCCTCCATGGCAACTGCCAATTAAACATCCCCTGCCCCCAAACTTAATCTATTATACATTGTTTTCAAGCATAAATAAATCCGTGTTTCTGATGACCGTGTCTTTCAGATAAAGTAAATGCTTTACTTGCATACTGCATCGGTTTTACCAAGAAGCTCATGGGTTCAGACACAAGTATATAAACATGAGGGAATAGAGGAATTGAGTAACCTCACCTGACATTTCTTCTGACCTGCTTCTGTTGTTTCTAGAAGCTGCTCTTTCTTACTAATAGTTTGCTGAATTTCTTGAAGAACCTGAGCAACACGTCCATGTACCACCTGTCTCTTCTCCTGGATATGACTACAGACACTGAGAAGGAAAAAATTAAAGACACAAATTATCATTTAAGGAGGAAAGAAACCTTGTACACATACCCCAGAGAATGCCACTTGTTACTGAAAGGAAAGGGTAACTTACTCTAGAATTTCCTGCTTCTGTTGGTTGAAGTCTTCCTGTTTCTTTTTGTTCTTGATGTCTACTTTTGCAAGCTTCTCTTTCTTTAAAAGAATGATTCGTTTAAGCGGAGCATCCTCGTTTGATAGGGCTTTCAGCTGTAAGTTTAAATTCATAAGCTGCTCTTCGATGTGTCGGATCTGATAAAAACAAATAGGACAGCAGAAAGTCAAGACTAGAAAATGTTACAGAGGAACTTAAAGACTGGACACATACTGATAAAATGGTAAAAAACTTAGTTTCATGTGAATTTTAATATGTTCAAAATACCCAGTCAGTCCTGATATAGAAGAGTTAAAAGCAGGTTAAACTGCAATAATTCTATTCACACGTTTCGTGCAAAGCCCTTTTTCATGTAACACTTGGATAAGGGCGTTGGCAGAAACAAAATGTGAATAACATTGTTGCAGTTTAACCTGTGAGTGCCTGGCTCTACTCTTCTATATGGACGAATCAGCGTTATGTGGACAAAGGCAGAGCTACAGGTGAGCACAAGGCATAATTGGAACCAGTATTCTACACAAATGTACCATGGGATCTGTTGGTTCCTTTAGTGGGCGGTTTAGAAATATGCCCACACATCATCTAGTGTACGGTGCATCAGCAGACAAACTTGTCACAAAAGTTAATAAATCACTTAGATTTAAAGATTACTTTGTCGGTCGTGAACACTTGAAGTACAATACGAGCACAAAATGATTCACACACCTCCTCACAAACTTTTCTGTGTATCTCAAGGTTGGCGTCAATGCTCTGAAGTTTCTTTAAGTATCCTTGCACATCCAACTGCCACATACAGGCCAAGGCCACCCTGTCCCGATAATGATCACACTTGTCAGTTGTCTCTTGCTATGAAGAAAATGAGAGGAAAATGTTTAACCAACAAAAAAAAAAAATGTTGTTTGAATGCGTCTATTTAGAACAGAAATTCAACACTTGAGATGCTGCAGAACTACAACAACCAGAAAACCTAACTTAGTGGTAATTATGTTTTTGCCAAACTTCAGTTAAAATGAAAAATAATGAATAGTCTGGCAATTTTAATAAATTGAAAATGAAATATATTTATAAAGATTATATCAGTTTGCTGGGCATAAACAAATAAAACATTTTAGCAATTTTCTTCTCCATGGTTTTCATGCTACAGACATGCAGAGAGCACTGAATGATATCTGTGCTATACATCTCAGAAGAAAACAAAGCAATGATTTAAGGACATGCATCTTTTTTTTAGAGCTGAAACACATCAGTCTCACTCACAAACTCTCTTGTTCTAAATAGCATATCTGTTGTCTTCTATGATGGAAAAGTTCTAATGAAGGCCTGTAGGCTGCTAACACCTACAGATTCAGAGCTTGCAGAACTGCTTGAATTAGACCAGGAGTGCCCATACTTAATGCAAGGTCTACTTTTAGCGATGTTGTTCCTTTATGATCTACATCCATAAGCATTGTTAGCATTCTGTTCCAGGACAAATATTCCTTAATTATATTGATTTATGAGAGAATGTATATTGCTATATTTAAATATCTTTTTCTTTTGTAACCTTAATGCAATACATATCTGAATGAATATAATAAAACAGAAGGGTAATTTAGTCAAGCGGTTTGTTGACATTGTCTTGAGATCTACGGATCCCCAGCTAAAGGTCTACTGGTAGATGCCGATTTAGCTTTGGCCACCCCTGAATTGGACCATAAACTTCCTTCATTTATCATGAAGCCCTTGGGTCTGGATCAAAATAAGAAAAGGCTCCTAGTCCCTTCTCCTCATTTACTTCAGGGACATCCAGTGAACCCAAAGGTCTCCTGGCGTGGGCACTGGGAGAGGCAGAGGAGGGAGGCATGGGTATAGAAACCCTTTTTGGGGTTTTGGAGCCCTTTTAATGACATAGCAAACGCATTTGTTCACAAGCCTAGCTCACTGGAGTTCCCTAGATGTCATGGAGTGAAGAGGGAGAGTCAAGGTAAGTGTGAACCATGGGCAGTAGTGATGTGTGGATCGGGATGAAATGTGGGCACATGACAACTGTGACTTACCCTGGCTTGTTTGAGTCTGTGCATGGTTTCCTTCATCCTCGCAGTTTTACTTTTGCGTTGTTCTGGAGATTCCACAATCTGTGATTTCATACACTCCTGCTCTTCCTTCATTGAAGCAATAGCAAGCTTCTGTTCATTCTGCATCAAAGAAAAGAAGATATAATTAAAGCCAAAGTAACAAGATAATTCTTTGCTGATCAACTCAGATTCCAAATACAAGCAATAACATGGTTCATAATACAATAGCATTTTGCATGGGAGACAAGACATTTTACCTTTTGTAAATCCACTCAATCTATGGTTAAACTGCTGAATACTTGAATATTTGCTTTTCAAAACACTTGGGTCCTTCTACTGCAGCCATAGCCTCCTACCCACTGACCTAATATGAATCTTTTATGTAGTGATTCTTCACCTCTCTTCTATCTGTTTAACATCTTATTATTACATTAAAGCAAGGAAAATAAAATCAAGTAACTTGCTTATTTATATTGTCTATATTATTATACTATTCTTTCACTGCTGCTCTGCTATGTAGCTCATCCCCACACACTCAGTGGTGTTTGCATGGACATTTTAATAAAGGCGAAACATTTCCTACAGCACAAGTCAGTGGTTACCCCCCTAAGAGGGTAGCGTTCTCATTACAGAGGAAGTTAGTTAAAAATTAATATGAAGAACAAAGCTCACCAGTCTTTTGTTCTTTTCTGCAAATTCAGCTTTCCGCTTTGCAATTTTTTCTTGAAACATAACCTGGTTTTAAGTACGAAAAAAAAAATAAAAATTTGGAGACAGAATTACAGTTTAAGAATTTAGTCAGTGTATAGGCAGGAACAACGCCCAATGTGGGTAGCAACATAGGTTTTAAGACCTACACAGCACAGCTGAATCAGATATTACTGAACTATAGGCCCCCATAGACGGGCCGATAAAAGCTGCCGATAGACCGAGTTGGCAGCTTATTGGCCCGTGTGTGTGGCCATCCGACGGGCTTCCCCGATACATATCTGGCCGAAAGTCGGCAGGTTAAAAAACCTAGTCAGATCGCGGGCGCATCTGTGCATGTATGCGGTCCCATGATTCGACCGCCCGTATTGCCTACATTATGATCCGATTGTTGGGCCCTAGGGCCCACGATTGGATCATCCCGATATCTCCCACTTCAATGTGGGCATATCGGGGAGAGATCCATTCGTTTGGCGATATCGCCAAACGAGTGGATCTCACGGTCTATGGCCACCTTATCTCTGTACACAAAGAAAATGTTAAAATTACATACACATCTGTACACTTTACTAGTGCAGCAGTTTTCAGGAAAGAAAATATTAGCAATCAGAACAAGCTATGTATCTGCTGGTTTCCTGTTACTGATTGAATGGTCTCAGAAATCACAAGGTTCAAGACATGGAACAAGTGCTAGGTGAGATTTTTACACTAACTTCTAAATTTGGCTGAAAGCTCTTTCTAACCTTAAAGGGGGGGGTTAATCCTGTTGTTATATCTGATTTCTCCAATTCTTCCTTCTTTTCCAAGGGGCTGTGGATTTGTGGCTTTTGAGGTCTAGTCAGTTCTCTTTAATTGATAGGGCAAGGTCATCACCAAGGCCACAGTCCCGGTTCTCTGACCTGCCTTTGCTTTGTGGTGTCCCAGGCCTTAGAAAAATTACAGGCAGTTATTTACTCTTTGGGACAACTCCACCACTCTATAATTTTTCCAATTTTCTAATACTTTGTGCAATTAATTTTAACTACAGGGCTTTTTAACCCACCTCCTTATGCTGGTCATACTACACTATTTATATGAATTCACCTTTTTAAGCTTCCCCTTTTTATAGCTTCGCACTTTATTTATTCACATTTGTACATCATTTAATGAATTAGCTGGTAAAAAAAAATTCTTTCCAGCATTTGAATTTTAAGTAAATCCTCTTAATAGAAATATTTATAAGTCCAATCGGGTTGGACTACACTTGGAAATTGATTGTTTGAGTGAGGGTGCTTAATGAACTTTTTTAAGTAATTGATGTATTAACACATGAACTTTGACAATTAAGGTTTGCTAATTAACTACTGGGAAGTTTTAGATTTCGTAATTACGAGCGGGGTTTCTTTTTTTCGAATTCTTTACGATCATTAGATACAGAATTGGTTCACTTAAAAGGGAGGATCTGCTCTACAACTGCAATTTATGGTTTTCAGTAGGTCTGAGATAAGTCTAACAAAGTAACAGACTTTTGTGGAAATGGCAGACAAAACAGGCCTACCAGAAAATCATGTTTTTGGAAATATAAGAACCATTATGTGCACTTAAGATTTCACTCACATCCTTGGCACGATATTCTTGACTTATTAACTGCTGCAAACCATGGATTTCAGAGGAAAGTGCTTTAAACTCTGCTTGTTGCTCAGGTGGAACAGTCCTGAAAAATATAAACAGTAAAAACAGAAAATAATTTACTTTGATTATTTGCACAGCATTTTATGTAATGGGCTTTTAGGGAAAATGCTAGCTTAAAGGGGTTGTTCACCTTCAAACAACTAGTTGTTTTCAGATAGATCTCCAGAAATAACGACTTTTTACAGTTACTGTCTATTTTCTATTTGTGACAATTTTTCTAATATTGAAGTGTAAAGTGTAATTTTTCACCTTCTAAAGTAGCTCTGGGAGGTGGGGGGGGTCGCCTAACCCCCAACTGTTCTGAACGGATACATTTAATGGATACATTTCTTATCTTTGTCCCTGCAGAGCAGAATCTCTGGGTTTCATTACAGGTAGCTGTTTGATACAATAGTTGCTAATACTCCAGAGATGTTGCTGAGAAATTTATGAATTAAATGTTGCAAAAATCAGTTTAGAGTCTGCACCTGAATTACTGAGCAGGAAAGTAATTGAAAAAAGTTTTTATTTCTGGGGAACAATTTGAAAACAACTGAACAGAAAAAAAAAAAGTGTTTGGAAGGTGACCAACCACTTTAACTGGGAATGTAAAGATCCAGAGACATCTAAAGCTTATTATATCATAGTAAAACGCTGATCATAAACTTACGTGAGTTTTTCTATTTTGATTTCTGCCTCTTGATTTGCCTTCTGAAGCTGCCGCACGTTATCCAAAGCAAATTTCTGAGAAGGAGCCACGTGACAGAGCAATTTACAAACAAAGCTATTCACATTTTGAGTAAGACATTAGCCACTGAACACTGGCCAAGGAAACCAGTATCAAATTTAACAGTTGATCGGAAAGAATGTAGCAATGCAAGGTTTGTTGATACAGTCAAAGTAAAAAATATGTTGTCCAGTATCAGCAGTGATGTTACACTACGCTGTTGCTTTCATATGATGCAAGGTATAAAATCAATTTAGTGCTGAACCAATAAAAATAAGAGTGCTGCTCCTGCAAGTCCAAAACCTACAGAAGCAGACTTCTGAAATGTATTATTAACATGTATTTCTATAGCGCCAACATATTTCGTAGCGCTGTAATTTGCAGACAAATAAGAAGGGCTACTGTTGTAAATGTAGCTCTGTAACATAACATTCTAACTTGCATCTCGATGATCTTACGTAGCTTGAGCAGTATTCCATGTAGACTTCCCTTCGCGTAGCACTGAAATGGAGGTAGTTGACCATCCCACTTAACAAATGGAGGGTACGTTTTCCTTCTGCAAATAAACACAGTTTTAATCCAACTTCTTATGCTTTATTTAGCAGACTACTAATCGATTGCTGTGGAGAAGCTTCCCTTTCAGGCCAGGTAGGCAACCCAGAATCAAATGAGACTTACAGTAGTGCTTGAAAGTTTGTGAAACCTTTAAAATTTTCTAAAATCTAAAAGTAGATGTAAACCTACTAAAAACAACTGAAACACAAAATATATTTGATCATGTATTTATTGAAAAAATATTAATAAAAAAAAAACCCGATAAATTTGCGTGTGACAAAAGTAAGAATTAGTATTGGTTGACCACTTCTGGGCAGGCCAACAATCTTGAATATCCTCCGTTTGTACATGGGTATCAGCAACTCTTTTTATGTGGTTCTCACAAACCTGCTTTGTTCCAGCCATGATACACATCCACAAATGCTTTGTATGTGTGATCAGGCATTGCTGGATCCCCGTTCTTTAAATAAAACAGGGTCTCTCACACCTGATAAAATTATGATAATTTTAACAAGGATTCACTTACTTTTGCTACATGCAAATATTTTATCAGATCTTTTTTTTTTTTTTTTCAACAAATAGGGTTCTGTCCTGCATAAAAAAGGGCATAAACTCAAGGGATGAAAACATAATTATGCCTCTTTATAGATCCCTAGTAAGACCTCATTTTGAGTATGCAGTGCAGTTTTGGACTCCAGTCCTTAGGAGGGATGTAAATGAGCTGGAGAGAGTGCAGAGATGTGCAACTAAACTGGTTAGATTATGAGGGGAGACTGTCCAGGTTGGGGTTGTTTTCTCTGGGAAAAAAAGGCACTTGCGAGGGGACATGATTACACTTTACAAGTACATTAGAGGACATTATAGACAAATATCAGGGGACCTTTTTACCCATAAAGAGGATCACTGCACCAGAGGCCACCCCTTCAGACTAGAAGAAAAGGACTTTCATTTGAAGCAGCGTAGGTGGTTCTTCACAGTCAGGACGGTGAGGTTGTGGAATGCACTGCCGGGTGATGTTGTGATGGCTCATTCTGTTGATGCTTTTAAGAGGGGCTTGGATGATTTTTTAGACAGACGTAACATGAAAGGCTATTTTGATACTAAACTCTACAGTTAGTATAGCTATGGGCATATACGGTTTGTGTGAAAGAGTGGAGGGGTGTGTGTGTGTGTGTATGCTGGGTTTTAATTTGGAGGGGTTGAACTTGATGGACTTTGTCTTTTTTCAACCCAATTTAATTATGTAACTATGTAATCATTTTTGTTTCATTTGTTTAACAAGGTTTCTTTTCCATTTAGTTTTAAAACTTGTTTGAAAATCAGATGATGCCTTGGGTCCCATTCATATAACACAATATAGAAAATAATGTTAAAAGGCTTCACAAACTTTCAAGCACTACTGTCTCCATGAACCTCATTTCTAACTTTTCTTACTAGCAGGGTGGTAAGTAAGGGCAGCACAATATGCATTAGGGGGATTAAGCAAATACATTTTTCTGTGTAATACACAAGTAGTGGTAATACTTACTGGGATTCAGGACATCAGATGGATGGAAATCATCCACTCTGCACATTGGCAAGAAGCGGGCCCTGTAGAATATGTGGCCACTTTAATATGTGGCATGACAGACACACAAATAAGAATTAATTCTAAAAATCAAATTTTTTTTCATCTGCACTTCCCAGGTGCAGAAACCCATAGCAACCAATGTTTCCTTTAAACACATGACCAATAAATGATACCTGCTAATTGGCTGCAATAAGAGACTAGTCCTGTAGCAAAATTTGCATGTTGCATAAAACCATAGGAGCTTAAAGGAGTTGGAAACCTAACTGTAATGCTGCTCCCAGTTTTCGATAGAAGTTACTGAAAACCATAATTATAGATGCAAACTGATCAAAAACTTCATTATAAATGCATAAAAAACTGACCAATAAGAATTCTGATTCCAAGCGCCATGTCAGGCATCTTGTGGTCATCTTACATATAGAGATAATGTCATTGTATTTCTTTATTATATTACACTGGAATCAGACATAGGGATGAAGGACAGACTTGTTTAGTGCAGGGATACAGTGCTTAAAGCTTCCAACTCCAATTACAGGAACAAAGAGCGGGAAGCCAGATTGATATAGATCAGCTGGGATTCTCATTTTTTTTGCATTTTAGTGCAGTCGCCAGATGTGGAGATTTGGGGAAAAGTTTTATTGTGCACTATTGCTTTAAGAATACAACCCAATCTGTTGGTGGACTACAGCTCCCAGCATGCCTCAACCTCAGTATATTCTACATTATTCTGGGATTTATAGTCCAGCAACAACTGAGTAAGTTTGGTTGATCAGTACAGTGCAGCAGGGTTTACTACCCCTTTGTACCTCACAACTTTTTGTACACAAAATATAAGATATAATACGTACATAAGCTTCAGAATATTGGCTACAGATGCAAAACCCTCAACAAGATGTGGATATTGAATGTCAAGATCCATAGGCACCTGTAATAAAAAAACAAATACACATACTTTACTTTACTAATCTATCATCAGAATATAGAATGTGATGCAATTTACATGACCAGAAAAATCTTAAAAGAACTGATACAAACATACAACCAAATTTAGTGGCTGTTTATACAAAGTCAGTTTGTGAAAAAGAATTATTGAAGTGTTTGCGATATACATGGTTTACTAGTGTGCCTTATTGTTCTAAACCTTTTCCTACTGCAAAGAATCGATTTATTTAAATTTTAAACATATGGATAATCACAATCATTCCATATTTCACTACTATATCTGCATTATGTTAAGAAATGTCCTCTGCAATTGCAAATTATTGCACAGCTCCAAAATATCTTGAAAATAGTGGGAGTTTTATTCAACAGGCCTTGGGCTGCAGGTAGGATTAACTTTTTTGTGTCTCTTACTGTAGATCATCAAAACAATATATACATCCTTTCGCTGTTGGAAAAAGTCCCACAACTAGTGCTAGTGGGGGGGGGTAGTCAATGGGCATTTCGTTGCAATGTTTTTGTGTCAAATGCATTGGATTCAATAGGTCTTTTTTTATCTGCATTTTTCTTGTGCAGAATGCACTGGAGTCAATTATCATTTATAATTTTTTCATGCAAAATGAAAATGCACTGTGAAATTCTAGCACCGATTCATGACAATTTTTGCTACTTACGAAAACATAAATTTCACTGTGAATCTGTATCAGCTGAAAAAAAAATGCTCATCCCTAGTCTAAAACTTTGTGCAACATTTCAGATTTTTTTGTTTGGCAGGCTTATGCTGCAGGTATAAACATGGGTCCTTTAAGCTTAGTGCTCTTTCTAGGGCTGTGGCTAATTTATAAACCAAAGGCTCATTAAAGAACAAGCTTTTTGTTTAGAAAATTGTTGAGCAGCTATTTGAGCATCCAAGTTTATTAAGTCTTATAAGTAAGACACAGCAGCCTCATTAAGGTTGGGTTTGGTAGAACTATTTTACAGATTAGAATTCTTTCCTATTAGAAAAATGCATTGGGACAACACCATAGTACACGTAAACATGTGGATTAGAGGGAAATGTCCATTTCTCACTTAGTGGTAATCTGGTTTCTTGTAATGTATTCAGTGTGAACCAGTTCCCTTCATGTTCACAATATATCCTGTATGTGTTGCTTCACTTTGCACTATTACTGTATGAAACAAATTTTTGTACGATATTCAGCGTATATGGTAGGAGATGAGCCAACCGATATCGGCAGAAGGCTTGGATATCAGTCGGCTCATTGATCAGCCCACGCGGAAAAGTTTGATTGGGTGCCCACTGTTTAGTACTGAATCGTCAGATGCAGGTAGAATGCTATTGTTTCTACCTGTATATCTGATAGTAGTCCTGCAGCAGGTCTGGTACATGCGGGTTACCCGCAAAAACATGCTGTACCCTGGATGGGGTTATAGACGAGGGTCAGGGCACGAGTCTTCTCAATAGCGATTTTTACAAATTTTTTCTAATCATCCTACTTCGGATGATGTCACTTCCAGTTACAATGACAGCACTTCCTGATTCTTGATGGTCAGCGTGTCTGGTTTGCAGATAAGGTACTCTCGTGTTGGGGTCAGGTAGTGAGTCGGGGTTGGGTTGCAGGTCCAGGTGGGTAAAAATGCGGGTTGTGGATTGCAGGTTGCAAAAAATGGACCAGTGCAGGACTCTAATATGTGATGATTCCGCTCTACACATGTGTATTGAAATGAATGATCTTTCTTGGAAAGAACTTTTCCCAGCTTGACCTGACTCTACTGGGTGTAACCCACAGTGCACTTTTTTCACCAAGAAAAGTTTACTTACCATATAAAATTGTTCAACACTATAATTGAAAACCTGTTGCAGAATCCTCATGTAAAGCTTTTGCACCATTTCAGGCTGGAAAATAAAAAACACAGAGTGGTTAATTTCTGGCTGTTGACATACCTGACTTTTTGTGTATGTTAATATGCAAGCTTACATAACATACAACAGGTCTAATATATTGAGGGAGGTTTCATCAAATCTTATTAAAATAACATCAGGTATACTCTAAATCTTGGATTCTTTATAAAATGTGGGCATTTTGCAGTATGCAGCTTTTGCAAAATCATTTGTCATGTGACTTATAAGCACTGGAAAACAGTGATGCATCTGGCAGTTTTGGTAAGCTTTCAGCTCTGCTCCTATCCGCAAAGGCTGCACCAGCCTCACTGACAGTTTTTACAGACACACACAGTCCAATTGCCTTCTGTACAAAGCACTCATTGCAGTGGGGAGGTTGGGTGGCCTTCAAAGCAGACTGCAAATTTAACCAAACCCATTTATTACGGCATCCCACCCAGAAAAAAGTAAACCATTCTGGGAAGAAAACTGAAAATAAATAAATTATAATAGGGAAATTGACTTACCTTGGGATTGGGATACAAGTCATTTTTATTGAAATTTTTAGCTTCAGTGCCAGTAAGAATATTCTGGCGGAAAAAATTAACCAAGTCTGGAGCCGGGAAAATGGGAAAGGTAAGTTTGTCCATCCTGTATGTGATACGTGCAAACCCGGAGTCACTGACAGCAGGATTAATTGTGTTTCTTTGGAGCAGACAATCCCTACACAATGGAAAGAGAAGAGCTAAATAGATACATGTAGCCATACATAAAGATTCTTTTATTTCCTGCAATGACCAACAAGTCACTTAGTCTAGCTGTATATGGACTACATCTTCCAGCGTCCACGAATACTGGGAGGAAGCTGTAGGACTAAATATTGAATAGCGTAAAGGGGTGGTTCACCTTAAAATATGGTTTAGTATATTATAGAATGGCCAATTGTAAGTAACTTTTCAATTGGTCTTCATTATTTTTGTAGTTTTTGTATTATTTGCCTTCTTCTGACTTTTCCAAGCATGGTCCACCTCACCCCCTTTAAAACCGAACACATATAGCTAGAGCTAATTAGCAATTCATTTAGATGCATGCTGCAGACTGAACTGATGCAGCCATGCATCTAAATGAATTGCTAATTAGCCATGCAGGCTGTGGATTCCATATGCGTTTGGTTTTAAATGGGTGTCTAAAAAAAAAATGTTCTGCAAAGCTACAAAAATATTGTTAATGCTACTTTTTATTATTAATCTTTCTATTTAGAACCCTCCTATTCATCATCTAGTCTCTTATTCAAATCAGTGCATGGTTGCTAGGGTAACGTAGGCCCTAGCAACCAGATTGCTGACGGCAAATTGCAGAGCTGTTGAATAAAACACTAAATAACTCAAAAAACTAGAAATAATAATAAATGCAAAGCATCTCAGAATGTCAATCTGTATATCATACCAAAAGTTAATTTAAGGTGAGCATCTCCTTTAAAGTAAAGACACTTGACTCAACTGTTATTCTATAAAAAGTGCTTTTCCCTACAACTGTATGTCACCAATCATCCCTATTATTGTGAAGGCAGGCTAACAATTCTTCCTACAGAAGATGAACTGAAGCATTCATGTGCAGGTGTTTTCACTATTATAAAAGCAGCGTGTTCTATGAATCCAGCAACTCATACACACAGACACGCATGTAAAGACACTGTTTCGGTGCGAAAATCAGGTCGATCTGCTGTACTTACAAAATAATAGATCCCTAGAGGGGTTCCGCTAGATTACACAGGTGTTTGTTTGCCGGGCGCTTTTAGAATTCTTAACACCGCCCGCCGCCATGACGTAATAGGACTATCGTTTCGGCTGGATAGTAAGTTGCGCTTTCTAGATGACGTCACTTTAGGCGGAACTGAGTTTCCTATGGTTGGAAACAAGATAAACATTTGCAAAGGAGCGCCAGGTGTGTAGATAGAAGTCATAATCAAGGTTGCTAGGTCTACTTTTCAAAACCAGCCCAGAGGAACTTCAAAAATAGCACAATATGTGCAGTGAAGAAAAAAAGTCTTCCACATTTTTCCATGAAGCAAAACTGGAAAGACAGAAGGGGGTTAGGAGTTATGGGGCCCCATAAGGTCCTAATTAGAGTTGCCACCTGACTGGTCTTTTTCCAGCCTGGCTGGTGAAAATGATGGTTGATCCCAATTTTATTAATAGGGAAAGAAAATAAATATATAGGAAGGCTGGAATTGGTTTCTGGGAATGGTGGCAACCTTATCTGGCCAGTAAAAATATGATGGTTGATCCCAATGTTATTAATAGAGAAAAAAGATAAATATAAACGAAGGCCAGTATTTTTTTCCAGAAAAGGTAGCAACCCTAGTAAAACAGCTCAGCTTTTTTGAACCCAAATTGTCTGAAATTGAGGAAGGTCATCTTAAAATATGAGAATGCTTAAGAGGGAAAGGGTTACAGAGCCCAAAATCTGATAACTCCCGACTACTACTAGGGTTGCCGCCTGGCCGGCATTTTACCGGCCTGGCCTGTAAAAATGTGGGTTGAGCCCAATGTTATTAATAGGGAAAAGAGACAAATATATAGGAAGGCCGGTATTTTTTCCCAGAAAAGGTGGCAACCCTAACTGCTACACAAGAATGGTTGCCACCCGGCTGGTGTTTTACCGGCCTGGCCGGTAAAAATGATGCTTGATGCGAATGTTATTAATAGAAAAAACGGCAAGAATATAGGAAGGCCGGTATTTTTTTCCAGAAAAGGTGGCAACCCTATACACAAGTCAAGTCCCATTGCATGCTGGGTATTGTAGTCTTACTTGGCAGTCGGCAAATTCTTAACCAAAACTACATTACTCAACATGCACTCTTGACATTAAGGCAAGAAAGTAAAAAAACAGCCAAAGGCCCAAAACAGTAGCCCAAATCCATACCTTGGCTAGTTTGTAGTTTCAAAACCTGCCTGGGCTTTAAATTAGTAGCCCAATTTGGCAGGAAACCAGCCAACCTGGCAAACCTGGTCACAATACAATGACGCTTAAAAATTTTCAGTGTATCTCACCGTTGGAAAGGTTAGATTAGTAATGTTCATATGACTAGTGATTTATTGATTTAGACTCCCTCTGTTGTTTCTAGAGAATAGTACTGTTGAGTTTTATGTTAGGAGGCCTTATTCTAAAATGAATAGTAAAAAAATATAGTTGTAAAGCGGGGCATTATTTTTCACATGCGCATGTTAAGTTAAATATTGATTAAAAATGGTGGCTGTCAGATAACTTCTTTAATGCTACATTAATAAGCTAAAAATAAAACAGTGGCTATACCCCAAGCAACCAATACAATAAATGGTGTAACATTTATCAATATTAGAGGGCACCTGTTGGGGCAAAATTGTACCCCCAACCAAAGGTGCGGGCTCATAGAGCCTGCATTCTGGTTGGGGGTTTCACTATTTTTTTTCTTTTTTTAAATGCCCCTCGCCAGCGCTAGCGGTCTAGCTCCAGGAGGGAGCGAGCAGCCGTCTCCCCACAAGCGCTCGTCTTACTGACGTCACGTCACGCGCATGAGCAGAATGAAAAGCGGGCAGAATTTTTTTTAAAAAATAGTGAAACCCCCAACCGGAATGCTGGCTCTATCAGCCCGCACCTTTGGTTGGGGGTACAATTTTGCCCCAACAGGTGCCCTTTAAGATCTTTTGTCCCTATTTATGTTTACTAATGTATAAATAACTTTTCTGGAGATGATGCCTATAGCAACCAATCAGATCTTTGATTTTGTTTTCTAACTTATAGGTGGCTGTTTAAATCTTACTGCTGATTGGTTGCTATTAGGGATGCACCAAATCCAGGATTCGGCCTTTTTCAGCAGGATTTAGACGAATCCTTGTGCATGGCCAAACCAAATCCTAATTTGCATATGTAAATTAGGTGTGGGAAAATAAAACACAACTTTTTTGTCACAAAACAATGCAGTAAAAAACATTTTTCCCAACTTTTCTGCAAATTCAGTTTGGTATTCAGCTGAATCCCAAAAAGTGGATTCGGTGCACTGGTTGCTATGGGCAGCAGCTACAGAAATCTCTCAGTAGGGGAGAGCCGCGAGAAATGTGTGTTGGTATAGTGGTAAGTGCATAGTAAGCTGTTGTGCCTTTCTAGCTCATATTTGCTATTTTGGTGCAAAGGGTCATTTTACTATAAGGTTTGGGGGGGTGGTAATATAAAAAGCTTTGCCAAGAGGGCATAAGTCACCAAAAATGCATTGATATCAACGTAACGATGGATGATTGATAATAGACCTAGGAGGACCAGGTTTTTTTTTTCTAGAAAATGTTAGACTAGACATGCTAGACTACACACAGGAAGCCCATAGACAGCTGTCCAATGACTTTCACTACAGATTGACTGATATGTATAAAAAAGAACTAAGGAAGACAGTGAAAGACTTACCGTTGGACAGCAGAGACCAGCTAAACACTCTAATCCCTGAGAATCCAAAATTAGGCCGCTTCTACATGCTTCCTAAAATCCACAAAGAGGCAAACCCAGGAAGGCCAATTATCTCAGGGACTGGTACACTAACAGAATCCATCTCAGGTTGGGTGGAGAATATCCTGAAGCCACTGGTCAGAAACACACCCAGCTACATTCAGGACACCACAGATCTCCTGAACAAACTTGCCACTATAGGACACTTGCCAGAGGGAACCATCTTAGCCACAATGGATGTGGAATCCCTATACACAAACATCCCACATAAAGATGGAATTATGGCTTGTCAAATACACCTGCAACAACACAATATACCACCAGAACCAGTTCTGCGCATGGGGGAATTTACCCTCACTCACAACGCCTTTTCATTTGGCCAGGATATCTACCTGCAGCAGATGGGCACCACAATGGGCTGTCGATTCGCACCACAATATGCAAATCTTTTCATGGGCAAATTGGAGGAGGAGTTCATGTCCTCCTCTGCTACGAAACCTATGGTCTACCTCCGCTACATTGATGACATCTTAATCATCTGGACAGCAAGTGAAGAGGAACTCTTGTCTTTCCACAAGAACTACAGCTCCTTCCACCCCATCATAAAATTAAAACTGAACTACTCGAAAACAGAAATCAATTTCCTAGACACCACAATCCATATAAAAAACAATACTTTGGTAACATCCATTTACCATAAACCCACAGACAGACGTACTTTCCTCAGAAATGAGAGTTCCCACCCCAAGCATATAAGAAAATCCATTATTTACAGCCAAGCAATAAGACATAAACACATTTGCTCAGACCCCAATGATCGGGATACAAGGCTGTCTGAGCTCAGGACACAACAGGAGCGGAAGGAGTGGGATTTCAAACTCATGAGAAAGTTTAACTCCCTAGAATGTGGCCTGAACAGAGACAGGAGTTTTATGTCCAGATATGACTTTAACTAAGGATATGACACCTAAAAGAAAACACAGCCAAGGACAATCTACATCTTAAAGACATTTTCCTTAAGGTGCTGGTTGTACTAGTGTTTGCTTCCTTGGCTAAAGATAAAGTCTTCACCCTTGGGACTTATCAATATCTTGGCTGGATTATTCTCTTTTCTCTACAGGTCACTATTCCCATTTTCAATTTGTCACAGTCTGGTAAGGGAATGTGAAGTGGATAAGTTCTGGTTCCATATGCTATCCAACCCAGTGGTACCCTTATCTGTATCTTCACTTTTTTAGTTTCCAATTCCTAATTATGCACTGTTGTGTTAACCTTACCCCATTCTGTCTTAGTCTAGTTCAAACTATTTGACCTAACTGAATCCAGACCTGAACTGTTTACAACTCACCCTAATTACTTTTATTACATTCTACAAGTTATCTCTGTCTATCTGTAGCTTTCTAATTCATTGCCCATAAACCCCTTTTCAGTGATCTATTTGTATATATAATGTGCCTTTTCAATGTTCATTTGTATTTTGCCTGACGAAGGGGCCTGTGTGATCCGAAAGCTTGCAATTGTTACTTATTCAGTTAGCCAATAAAAGGTATCACCAAACTTTACATTTTATACATTTTTTTCGAATGGCTAACACGGTACTACATCTCAAGCACAACACGGCACCTGCTGGGATCTGCCCTTTGTTTATTTAGTCACAAACTATATGTATGACTAAGAACAATGAGGGATGCTGACCTCCTTCATCAGAGCACTGGACTGCATTCCATGGAGCAGGGAGTGCTGAGTGATACTTTGTACGCTCTATGGTGCAAACAAGGGTCAGAAATACATACTGTGTGTTTTATTGTTGTTTGTATGTCTCTTCTACTGCAATGAGGTTGCTAACAAGAAGTCACCTTATAACTGATATCCTGCCCTTCTACCAGCATGAAAGCAGCATTTAGTGTGAGTGTCTGTCTTGTGTGCTGTAAATGTTTGTGATGTACTTAACATCAACTGTCATGTGAATCCTAGTGTGAAAACATGGTGTCTAGTGGCCACATTATAGCTCCAGAATAGTTGAGGATAACATTTCCCGCTCTCAGTTGAAAACTATGCTAAATCATTTCACTTCATGTTAGTTACATATGCTGTACACCATGTAATTTATCTCTGATCAAGCCCCTTGGGAAAGTTTCTCATGTAGCACTAGACTAAGATATTGCATGGGTACATGTTTTATAACGTTAAGATGGAGTGGTCCTCTGTTGTCAGTTAGGCTGGAGGAAGATGGAGGTGGTCTACGTGGGGTGGGGGGGGGTATGGTTCTTTTTTTACAGGGTTGAATTCTCCTTTAAAATAACTGGTATTGTGGGTTATAGAAGTGTGTAACTATCTGAACTATCAGTCATATATTGTCTCTATGCCTGAAACATAGATGTGGAACAGTCAAATACATTCACTTTTCATTTATCACTTCTACAATACTTTTTGTATAAGGTAGAAATATAAACCCTGGGTGCTCTGTTAGCTCAATACATGGATTTTGGAGAGAGAGTGTGTTTCTTGAAGAATGTAGATGGTAATTTCAGAGGCATTTGCCTGAAAAGATATAGAAACCTTGGCAACAAGCATTTTAATCAAACTGTCATGGAGTGAGGACCAAATCAAAAATTTAGATTCTAGCTTACGTATCAGGAGGGTTCAATTAACTTTGGGGAACTTGGTCAGGTCCTTATGAATTACTACTCCTAAATACTTGAATGTGCATAACTGCTATAATTGTATCGGGAAATCTGTGTGGGTCTATCGGAAAGTCATCAATTAAAATTATAGCTGACATTCCAGTTAATTCTTTAACCAGAATAAAGAGCATGGCAATTTATTAAATCAAGAGCAGTCCCAAGGACGTCTCAAGGACACAGTATCATCTATATACTTTACGTTGCAACTTTTTCTGTAAATCCATTTAATTCCAGACCAGTAATCTATATACTGTACACTGCAACTTTTTCTGTAAATCCATTTAATTCCAGACCAGTAATTAAGTCTTACCAGAGGTTCCATGGCCAATACAAATAGCAAAGGTGAGTGGGGACCGCCCTGCCAAGTACAACAAGAGAGTTCCAAAGGTTTAGAGATGTTTCATCTTGGCGTAAATCAAGCTGTGGGTTGATTATAGAGAGTGCTGACCCACTTGTTAAAATATTCTCCAAGTCCCAATTATTTTTTCATTTAAGACAGCCCTAAGAAAGCATTATTCAACAAAATCAAATGCCTTTTCATTTTCTAAGGTTACCACTTTTCTTAGATCTGGATTTTCATTATCTATAAAAATAATAGTGTAAAGTCTATGCAAATTAATATAAGATGAGCGGACCAGAATGAAACCCATTTGAGCAAGAGATATGAGGGTATGAATACATTCGTTGAGGAGTTGGGCGAAGATTTTAGCTAGGATTTTCACATTCACGTTTATTAAAGGGATGGGATAAAACGAATAACAATTGATTCGGTCTTTCCCTGGTTTTTAAAGCAAGGTTATTAATGTTTTTTTCATGGACTCAGGCAGGTTGTCCCACATCCAACACCCCATTATACAATTTGGTTAACAAAACATGTTTTATTATATTGACACAAATGCGGATCACAGCCACGTTTTCCATGCGGTTCGCACCAAGGATTTAAAAAAAAAAAAAAAGCCTTAAAAAAATATGCTTATCAGTTTCATGCTTAGGCAATGGCAGATGATGTTAGTGTATTTAAGTGGCGGTCAACTTTCTTTAAAAACTGTGACATGGACCACGCAGAAAATCCACGTGTCCATGCCCTTAGGCTATGGACACACATGCTGTTGTCAGTGGCAGTCTGTGTATTTTTGAAGGCTGAGAAGCAGATATGCTCAGTGCCCCTGCTCCATTTATTTGAATCCTATCAGCTTGTGTGCAGTCACACATATTGAAGTTGAAGCCAGCAACTTTTTTGACGGCTGCAAAATTTTGCCCAGCAAATTTTCTCTTCAATGTCGCGAATCCTGCCAGTTCCTGCCAGCCTCCTATCTGTACTGTGCCTTGGTTCCTTCCATTCAACCGGCCCATTGTGTGCAGTAGGGCTGGGTCAGGAACTGCCTGCCGGGGTTTTGCTCACTGCTGCTGCTGATAGATCTAGGCTCTGTGTGCATCAGCTACTACTCCTAATATCCTGCCAGCTGTGTGACTGACACTGGTTTCAGATTTCACCTAGGATCCCAGTGCTCCTAGGGCACCAGATGAAGTGGCAGCTGCCATGTTAGCAGAGGACGGAGAACCCTGGTGCTGCTTTTGGCTGGTCCTGTAGCCTATCTATCAGGAACAATTCTATTTAGAAAAACACAAGATTTTGCAATCAATATAGAAATGCCTCTAGCATAACTAGTATAGGTTTATTGGTAGGGCGATGTTATCCATGTCCCACACAGAGAAAGTAGTTTTGATCCATGCAGATGAGTCTCCTGTAAGATGATAACATGATGTTTGGAGAACTAACCCTCCAGCGTATATTCTATACATTACCATTACCTGATGAGACTTATGAAACTGCTCTTACTGCTATAAAGAACTTTTTTGTGCCAAGAGTAAATGTGGTTGCTGAAAGATATAAATTCCACCAACGTGGACAGCTTAATGGTGAATCCACAGAACATTTTGTAGCAGCTTTGAGAGAGCTGGTTGTTACCTGTGAGTTTGGGAATCTAACAGATGAAATGCTAAGAGTCCAAATAGTGGAAAAAACTAACTCACTACGCATTAGAGAGACTGCTCCTAGAGCAAGATTTAACCCTTGCACAGGCTATAACAGTTGCTAGCCAAATTGAAACAGCTGTGGCAGAGGCTAAAACTCTCAGTCAGGGAACTGCTGGGAATGTACAGATTGAAGTGAATTCAAAACTGTGGCCTAATAATGCGCAGTCACAGAAAAGAAAAGTACTAAGGAAAGAGATTTACTGCAGAATCGTGCAGCAAATACAAATAAAAAATACTGCTTTCGCTGTGGTACAAAACAGCACCTTGCAAACTATGCTAAATGTCCTGCAAGAGCTATACAGTGCCACAAATGTTTAAAGTCCGGTCACTTTGCTATGGTCTGCCGTAGTTCTAATAAAGATGTTCATGAACTCACTACTACAAATGTTACAGTATTAAGTGTGGATAAAGCTGGTACATTTATTCCAGACAAGTTTATATGCAGTGTCAATGTCAATACTGCTTCTGCTGAAAAGGGACACTCCATTAACCTGACGCTTGATACAGGTTCAGCTGTTTCTATACTACCAAAGGATATTTTCTTGAAATACTTTGCAAAAGATACACTTGTTGCACCTGCCCTGAGACTGGTCAGTTACTTAAAGGATCCAATCCCTTTGCTTGGTTGCTTGCCAGTGACTGTACAATTTGAATCAAATACTGCAAAATGTGACTTTTAAATTGTGAACAAGGGTACTGCTATACTTGGAAGGGATCTCTTGCTGCCTTAAACCTACAATTAGTTGATGTCTCATTACTACAGCAACAGTGCCACCACAAAGCAATACTTCATTGGGATGTGCAAAGAACTTTGTACACAAAGTTAAGTTGATATCAGATGAAAAATCAGTACATAGCTACAGAGCAACGTGCCATGCAGCAACCCAAGCATCTCCAGCTGAATTATTACATGGCAGACAGATACGCACTAGGTTACATTTTTCAGACGTCAAACTTCCACCAAAGACTATTCCTACAAAATCATCTACTACTGACGTGAAACGTCACCAAGCCAAATGCAAGGCTTATACTGATAGAAAACGTAGCGCAAGAGAAGTGCACTTTCAGCCTGGATCTTTCGTCAGAATTAAGAAACCAGGAATACTGAAACAAGGACAATCTAAATTTACTACACCACTTGAAGTGAGACGCCAGCGAGGACCATACACATATGAACTGTCTGATGGACGCATATGGAATGCAAGTAGTCTTGCTCCTGCTAGACATGACTTTGGAGATGTTCCATTTGATGAAGGACCTTTTCCTACTCCTAATGCCAACCGTAATAGGGCAGAAGAATATGATCCTATAAGGCATACTGAGAGAATCAGGAAACTACCTGCATGGACCAAGGACTATGTCATGTAAAGAATGCATATATTGCTTTAAGATACATACGGTTTAATTGTTTCTGTTTATATATTTGTCCAAATGCTTTCCTACTATAGGGGGAATATGTGGTGTTTATACAATTGGCCTGCAGGTGTCACTGTGCATACACAGAACTTTCTGTACAGCTTGAAAGTGAAAGTAAGACTTACTGCTGTTATGTAATGGCTGCATGAACCTGCTAATAAAGCATTGTTATACCCTCCTCATCCTCAGCTACACAACACCTATCATTTTACCTAGTTTTTTTAACTGAACAATTCCTTTAACCGTTAAAGCATTGATAGTATTTGATACTCTCTGGTCCTCAGATGAGCCTCAATGTCACATCCTGGATTCTCACCTTTGTAAAACTCTAGAATATTGATCAAATATCTCAAATGTTTTATGCTTGTTCTAGGGAACCGAAGACAGAATTGGAAGATGGGCAAATTGTATCTACTGTATACAGTATTTATAAATGTGATAAATGCTGTAGGATAAACTTGTATATTTGTTTGTATGGTATAGAAGGCATCTTGTGGATTTGTTTTGATTGAGCTTATATGAACCAGGAAGTACAATGTGACTTTATTCTGTGTGCTTGAAGCACAAGATCTATTTATTGCACTAATGGTAATATTGACTAATCAGAATAATGAGTGAGTATAATAAGAAAGGTCTGCCATAACCCCTTGATAATCTAACGTGTAGTATTATATGATATGGTATAGATTTGTGAAGAATAACAAATTAAATATAATACCGTATTTAAGAAGGTGAATTACAAGAATGTAGAATTATTTATCTAGATCTACCCACTAGATGGTAGTATAGCCTTACATGCTCAGTAAATGGAGCTTCCTATGTCATCAGACTCTGAAAATCTGAAATACCTAAAATGAAAGAGATAATAAGACAGAAGCTTTTTATCCAGGTGGTACTATTCCAGTGAACCACTGATCTCTGGTATTGGAACATTTCTGAAACATAGCTAGAGTCTGCAATCTATCTTTTATATTCATCTTGCAAGACTAACTAACTGATTTGGGCAGTTTGTGACCTAAGAGGCAAAAATACAATAACATACCTCCCAACTGTCCCCTTTTCAGAGGGACAGTCCCTCTTTTGACAGCTTAACCAGTACTGGAAAGTCCCTATTTTCTCTGCACTGAACAGGCAGAAAAAGAAAGAAAGTTTCTAACTTAATTGGCTTTTGGCCGAGAGCCCAGAACAGCTAACATGTGAAAAAGATACTTTGTAACAAATTTGAGATAATACAATAAGTAATTATAACAGTTTAGATAAGGAGAAATATTTTCAAACATTTCATAATTGGCCAAATTTTGTAAAATGAACATGGTAATTAGGGATGTGGCCACAAAAATGGGCGTGGTCAAAATTCAACTATGTGTCCCTTTTTTTACTTCCAAAATGTTAGGAGGTATGGAATAAGTAAAAACATCTTCCTTTGTTCTCCTGCAACAGGTAACTCATGAAATCCATACCAAAAGATGAAGCAGGGACAGATGCCATGAAAGGATGTTTTAAAGGTAAACTAAACTTTATAATAAAAACATATGTAAGCTTCTCCCTATACTTGACATGTGCTGTGTTGTATTTGTGTTGGTACTAGTTAGTTCCTCAAGCTGTTGGTCTAGGGCATGTACACCCAGACCCTACTTTTACATTTTTGAGCCTTCATCTTTTGGTTATAACACTATTGCTCATTTTAACTCCTAAAATGATTAAAGCTTTTTGAATGCTAAAAAATACTTTGGACTACTACCACCAAATGTAATACCACATACAGGACCACATCTTTCATCCACTTAAAGGAACAGTAAAACTAAAAAATGAAAGTGTTTTAAAGTTAAGAGAGTATCATGTAGTGTTACCCTGCGCTGTTAAAACTGATCTGTTTGCTTCAGAAACATTACTATAGTTCATATAAACAAGCTGCTAAGTAGCAATAGCGGAAACTGTAAAACGGCACAGGATAAGTAATGGATAACAGATAACATTATGTTCTACAGAGCTTATCAGCTATCTGCTGTGTAACTTGAGCCTATTCTCATATGAATGGCTGCCCCCATGGCTACACAACAGCTCATTTATATAAACAATAGTAGTGCTTCTGAAGCAAACACTGCAGTTTTACCAGTGCAGGGCAACACTGCTTTATATTTTAATTAGTTTAAAATAATTTCATTTTTTTGATGTTACTGGTCCTTTAAGCAGAGTGAGGGTATGCTTCTATAAATAAGCGCGTTTTAAAGGACAAGGAAAGTCTAAAATAGAATAAGGCTAGAAATTCTGTATTTTGTATACTGAACATAACCATGAACTTACTGCACCACAAGCCCAATCAAACAAATGATTTATGCTTTCAAAGTTGGGCAAAGGAGGCTGTCAAGTATGTTAAACATCGTTGCAAGAAAAAGGCAGCTCAAGCCAAGTGTAGAGCTCCAGTCTGGAAAAGACACAGAAAAGCTGTCTGTATGAGTTCACTGACAGACTGAAAATCCCCACAAGGTTTGGGAATTTGTTTGTGCTGGACTATTATCTGTTTTTTTTGGGGAGACCGGTGGTAGGCCTACTCCTGGTTAGTTAGGAAAACTGACCTGTGTTAGTTAGAAGCCCATTAAGTGGCCAGGGTTTTATTTTGTACTGTTTATTGTGTTTATTGCCTGCAAGTTCAAATAAGTTGTGCAGTGGGCTGTTTAACCCCACAAAACTGTTCCAGCTACCTAAACCCTTGCAATATATATATATATATATATTTAGTTTACCAGTGTTATTATGTTATTGTGTTATCTAGCAGAGATAGTATATAGTCAATTCAAAGAATACATAGGGCATTTACCCCCCCCCAAATCTCATCCTAATTCTCTTTTAGGATGGAACTTCATCATCTCCAAGCATAGCTTGAAATTAACTGTATAAATATAGAGCAGTACATATAGCACATTTACAGACATACATGTATCTTTTTATTTATGGTTGTAGTGAGAACAATCCTCCCTATTCTCCAACATCTTTCAAATGAAAACACAATTAAATGCTACTCCGCTAGATACTGTATATATAGCAATACATGTCTGTGTACTAACCCTTAGATGTGTATTCGGTTCAGAATTTGGCCAGGATTCGGCCAAATCCTTCTGCCTAGCCGAACCGAAACCGGGCCAGGGAGGGAAATTACGTGACTTATTGGCACAAAACAAGGAAGTAAAAAATGTTTTCCCCTTCCCACCCATAATTTGCATATGCAAATTAGGGGTTGGATATGGTTCGGTATTTGTCCGAAACTTTCGGGAAGGATTCGGGGTTCAGCTGAATCCAAAATAGTGGATTCGGTGCATCGCTACTTGTAATGAATCCCTGGGATAGAGAAAGGTAATAAATACATGTACAGTGGTGTGAAAAACTATTTGCCCCCTTCCTGATTTCTTATTCTTTTG
>CM044438.1:88132528-88158933 GCA_024363595.1 Xenopus borealis | reverse complement strand
TGATGATCAGAAACATTTTGTGTGACAAACATGTAAAAGAATAAGAAATCAGGAAGGGGGGAAATAGTTTTTCACACCACTGTAAAACTACTTTATAAATTTATCAGCATCAACCTTGATTAATTCTGGGCTTATTTACTATAGGAAAACAACAGAAATCAGTGGAACATTTTCTGTTGCTAAATAGTACAGTCATATGAAAAAGTCTGGGAGCCCTTCTTAATTTTTTGGAGTTTTGTTTATCATTGGCTGAGCAACTTTAAATATATAACATGCCTTATGGAAACAGTAGAATTTTAGCAGTGACATAAAGTTTGTTGGATTAACAGAAACTATGCAATATGCATAATAACAAAATTAGACAGGTGCATAAATTTGGGCACCCCAACAGAGATATTCCATCAATACTAAGTTGAGCCTCATTTTGCAAATGTAACAGCCAGGTAGACACCTCCTTTAGATTTAAATTTACTGAAGGGCGAAGTGACTAATGCTGGAGATGATTCACCAGCGTTACCATTTTCAGTCACTTCGCTGATTTACTAACAGGCGCAGGCGTGACATCGCTATCGAAGGAGATAGACGCTAGCATTGCTTCACATTCTAACGGCAGGTGAATTTTCACTCTGGCGAATGGATGTAACTCCACAAATTCACCAAGATGCAGATTTTACTGAACATTACCTCTTTCGCCAGACTTGCTCTGACCTGGCAAAGTACATTGGAGTGCATAGAACATCCTCAATCTTCAGTTACTTACATCATTTTTGAGTGAAATATCTTCTAAGTCCAAAAAATGCTGGTGTATTTTAATTTTTTCAGGATGTTACCCTGCACAAGGCATAAAAAGTTTTTTCAGGTACCCGGTTTCCCCTATATATTTTCTACCATATGGCACATTAACAGTGGGCATCAGCGCGCAATGGCGCTAATTCAAATAGTATTTAAGGGATAACCTGTATTTTGGTTCATCCTTGTGAGTTCTTGTTACTTTTGCTTGTATTATTCTGCTATCTGATCCCTGTTTTGACCTTTGCCTAACTGACTATCCTGATTTCTGTGATCCTGACCCCTGCCTGGTAAACTGACTATTCTATACTCTGTAACCTGACCAGTGCCTGTTTGGACAAACTCTTGATTGATCTCCCGGCTTTGACCCTTGCCTGTCTGACTCTGCTTGAATTCTGCCTGCACTGACCTTGCCTGCCTGACTACATTTTTGTCTAATCCTTGTACTATGTCCTTTTGCCCAAAAGACTTTGCTAATGATCGTGCCCCTCTGCTCGTCCAGAACCCTTAGCTTGGCTCCTCTCTTTATAAGTCCTGGCGGCATCCAATTAGCCGAGTGTGTTGTTTAAGTTTATATGCATTGTCAGTGTCAGTACTGCTTCTGCTGATAAGGGACACTCCATTAACCTGATGCTTGATACAGGTTCCGCTGTTTCTATACTACCAAAGGATATTTTCTTGAAATACTTTGCAAAAGATCCATTGCACCTGCCCTGAAACTGGTCAGTTACTTAAAGGATCCACTCCCTGTGCTTGGTTGTTTGCCAGTGACTGTACAGTTTGAATCAAATACTGCAAAATGTGACTTTTACATTGTGAATAAGGGTACTGCTATACTTGGAAGGGATCTCTTTGCTTCATTAAACCTACAATTAGTTGATGGTCTCATTAATACAGCACCAGTGCCACCACAAAGCAACACTTCAATGGGATGTGCAAAGAACTTTGTACACAAAGTTAAGTTGAGATCAGATGTAAAAATCAGTACATAGCTACAGAGAAACATGCCATGCAACAACCCAAGCATCTCCAGCTGAATTATTACATGGCAGACAGATGCGCACTAGGTTACATGTTGGAGACATCAATACTGTTCCTACAAACTCATCTACTGCTGACATTGTCAAATGTCAACAAGCCAAATGCAAGGCTTATACTGATAGAAAACGTGGTGCGAGAGAAGTGCATTTTCAGCCTGGATCTTTAGTCATAATTAAGAAACCAGGAATACTGAAACAAGGACAATCTAAATTTACTACACCACTTGAAGTGAGACGCATGTGAACTGTCTGATGGACGCATATGGAGTGTGGGTCGTCTTGTTCCTGCTAGATGTGACTTTGGAGACATGCCATTTGCTGAAGGACATTTTCCTACTCCTGATGCCAACTAAATACAGTAGGCCTAAAGAAAATGAACCTATAAGGCGTACTGAGAGAATCAGAAAACTACCTTCATGGACCCAGGACTATGTGATGTGAATAATGTATATTATTGCTTTAAAATGCATTGTTGTTGTTTATTACATCTGTCCAAGTGCTTTCCTATTATAGGGGGAATATGTGGTATTTATACAAATGGCCTGCGGATGTCACTGTGCATACACAGGACTGTACAGCTTGAAAGTGAAAGTAAGAAGTTACTTCTGTTGTGTAATGTCTGCATGACCCTGCTAATAATGCTAATAATATTCTCCTCATCCTCGGCTACCAAACATAACACAGAGGGCTCCTCCCGAGGTGAAAGGCGGCTGTTATAGGCAGAAGCAAGAGTCGAGACCAGGGAGTCTAGCATTGGTTCTGGATTTTGGGTGACAGTAATGTATTAGATGCACCATGTCACATAATTAGCTCCATTTAAATTTCCCACCTTATCCAAATTAGCCTGAGCGCAAGAACTCTAGCGAAGTTGGACTAGCTAGAATTGAACACTAGTGCATCTTTGCTTTGATTTGCTGGCTCTGACAAAATAACTCTAGCGAAAATTCACCAGCGTTCATTCCCCAGGACGTAACTTCAGTACTTAGTAAATTAGCGTTGTCTGACTGAATTTTTGCCTGGTGAATTGTTGTGATGGCTTAAGACGTCGCCAACAAAATTGCACTCTTTAGTAAATTTGCCCAATAGCCTTTGATGAGCTTCTGTATTTTGGATGGCGGTATTTCCATTTGTCCATACAAAATCTCTCCAGTTCAGTTAAATTTAATGGCTGCCTAGCATGGACAGCCTGCTTCAAATCATCCCATAGATTTTCGATGATACTCAAGTCGGGGGACTGTGACGGGCATTCTAGAATATTGTACTTCTCCCTCGGCATAAATGCCTTTGTTTAGTGTCATTGGTGCAAATTCAGTAAAGCGCTATGCGTCTAACACTAGCGCTAATTTCCCAGTGTGACGTCATTTTGCAACTTCGCCAATTTACTAAGGGGCAGATTTACAAAATTCACGTATATAATTCAAAGTTAATATAAATTCGAATTTGAATCTTCAAATATGCAAATCAGGCAAATTAGACAATCAAATATTCAAACTCGAATTATTCGAATAAAATTTTATTCGAATATTCGATGGTCGAATAACTTCCCCTTTAAATTTGTATTCGACCACCTACTTCGCCAGGATCAAGCTACCAAATTGGGAATCATTAGCTGAGATTGAATAAAAACATTTTTTTTTATATTCGATCGATCGAATTGCGGTAAAATCCTTCAAATTCGATAGACGAATTTGAAGGATTTTACTTCCCCACTATTCCCATGGTCGAATTTCGAATTTTTTTTTTAATTCAAATTCGACCATTTGTAAATCTGCCCCTAAGTGTCCCTGGTGAAAATTCACTAGCGAAGTAGATAGACTAGCCCAACTTCGCACCCTTATGCCAGGCGAAGTTGCGCACGGAAGAAAGGACGTAACTAATTCAGTAAGATGACCATTTTACTGAACGTTACCTCTTGCGCTAGACCAGTGATCCCCAAACAGTAGCTCGTGAGCAACATGTTGCTCTCCAACCCCTTGGATGTTGCTCCCAGTGGTCTCAAAGCAGGAGTTTATTTTTGAATTCCTGGCTTGGAGGCAAGTTTTAGTTGTCAAAAAAGAGTCTCAATGTAGGTTGACAAGCCACATACGGGCTACCAAATGGCCAATCACAGCACTTATTTGGCCCCCCAAGAACATTTTTCATGCGTGTGTTGCTCCCAAACTCCTTTTACGTCTGAATGTTGCTCACGGGTTCAAAAGATTGGGGATCCCTGCGCTAGACCTTACTTCGCCAGGTCAGACATACCTGGTAAAAAGAAGTCCCAAAAAAAAGCTGGCATCTTTTACTTTTTTAGGGTGATAGTCTGAAAAATAGTTACATTTCCTAACATATGGCACTCAACTATACAGTGGGCACATGTTTAGGTTCGCACACTCAGAAAATACAGATAACACGAGCATTTTAGTGAATTTGCGTAGCGCTGGCAAAACTACGCCTGGCGAAGTGCGGCGAACGTTAGCGAAGCCCTCACTAGCGCAACTTCACAGGTTAGGGAATTTGCCCCAAAGTCTTGCTGGAATATCCAAACCCTGTGTAATTTCAACTTTGTGACTGATGCTTGAACATTATCCTGAAGAATTTGTTGATATTGGGTTGAATTCATTAGACCTGCAACTTTATCTAGGGGAGTCCCTAAGCCAGCCACACAGCCCCACAGCATGATGGAACTTCCACCAAATTTGACAGTAGGCAGCAGGTGTTTTTCTTGGAATGCTGTATTTTTCTTCTGCCATGCAAAGCACTTTTTGTTATGACCAAATAACTCTTATTTGGAACGGATACACCTACCAAAAGAATAAGAATGGTCCCTTCTCATTCTCATTCTTTTGGTAGGTGTATCCGCTCCATGTTGGTGTACATTTTTTTTGCTTTATTTAACCATTGAGTGGTATGTTTGAGATGTATTGCTGTATGATAAATATGTATTATACTTGTTAACTAAACATTGAGTTGTTCACAAAATACGTTTTTGCATAAGTGTAAAAGCATTTCTTTACATATACCACTCGTGTTATCTGTATTTTCTGAGTGTGCGAACCTATAGATAAATTAAAGGAATGACATACCAGTGGTATTTTTTTTGTTGTTGAAAGTGGAGTAAATTATTATGCAGGCTGAGAGGGGTTTCCAAACCTTTTCATATAACTGTAGTTCCTTTTATGAAGAATTGACTTTGATCAACATGAACTATGATTGAGAACAGGACACGTGAAAACACAAGCATGTTTATATAAGCAAGGAAAGGCATAATAGTGTAATGGTGATGGAGGATAATGTGGCAGTATGTGCATGGCTTTAGGAAGGCGATTGGCTGAACAATAATTGCCTGTTATATAATACTCTGATAATTAGTACAGTAAGTAACCATCCTACTGTGCCACTTTCTTTGTACTGTGAAATGCAATGGATGCATTTACTAATGATAATGGAGCTTCATCGCTAAGTTAACAAAAAGAGGAAGCAAATATGCTAAAGTGTCAGGGTAGATAAAAATAGGAATTGCTTCATGTGCCAATATATTTCTTTTGAAATTCACTTTCACTGTACCTTGCACCAAAATGCACATTGAGGTCCTTATTTATAAAATTCTGAATTATATATTTAAATAAAAAAAAGTCGACCAAACTGGAATCCATGACTGGAGCTTTTTTATTATTTAAAAAGCATGATTTAATTGGATTGGGGACAAAATGCTATTAAATCAAGTGAAACCCTGAATTGTACAATTTCTCTGAGGTTTTTTTGCCGAATTGCCTGATTTATTTTGGACTTTTTCCCAAGAAGCCTGAGTTTTTCAGATTATTGCCCGAAAAGTCCCCCCCTGAATGTGCACCTGTCTGGAGTCTTATTACTGGGGATTGTAAATGCAGTAAAACTGCACACATAGAACAACGTCCAAATGTGTTTGATGTAGGTGCATTCTTTTTACTAAAGTGTGTTCAACAATTATCCCCATTGTAAATATTGACCCATATTTGGCAGGCATTCAAGATCTGCCTTGAGCATGAACTGCAGATGCAAAAAAGCTTCCTGCGTGTATGTTTGCCATGGGATATCACATTACCACTGACAGAATGGCCCTGCTGCCAGTAATAATGGTAAACAAATCTCAAATTTAATGCCAACCTGTCATTTTCTGGTATCTATCTCAATCCACTTTCTCTTGGTCACTGACTCAAGTTCTACAAGCTCTTAAAAGAATGATGCCATTTATTGATCATTTTTCCCAACACCAGACAGGAGTAGCTGAAAGTGAAAAGGGACTATTATGTCTGAGTAGGTCTGCCTAACATCATGGGTGCAATAGATTTCACTCATGGTTTTATTGCTCCCTCATGGTCTCATGGTTTTCTGGAACAGAAAGCAATTTCATTCAATCAACACTCCAATCATTTGTGATGCAAATATGAGTTTGATTAATGTTTTTGGCATCTTCCTTGAAAGCACACACAACTATATTCTGTTCAATTCATCAGTCTACAGGTATTTTGAATTTCATCAGATAAGTGGTGGTTGACCTGTAGATAAGTATTGTTTCAACTTTACATATAATACTTATCTCAAGCTTTGTCAAAATCCACCCTTAGGGGCAGATTTACTAAATTCACATGAAGGTTTCGAAGTTCGATCGAATTTTCTTTTTCAAAAAGATTTGAATTCGAATTTTCGAAAGTTTTTGAAGACCACTTTGACCAGTGAATTTTAAAAATACGATCGAATCGAGTGATTAGAATAAAATTTCATTCGAAGACTGATAACAACTATTTTGCTTAAAACGTCAAAAGTGGAAACCACGATAACACAGTACAGTTACATTGAATGTTTTTCATTCAATATATACTGGTCATAGGTTAGGTAATTATATGCAAATGTTAACACGTTTTTCAGAACTGCGATAATCATATTTATGGTGTTTTGTTTTTCTATCCTAAAGCAGGAGGGTGATAAAAGGGCTGATTTATAAATGTTTGAATTTGGATTTTTACTGAGATTCTATTTTTTGTTGTGCTAAAGCTCACAAACTCAAATTATAACTTTAAATCAAGTATTTGTTAAGATGAAAAAAAATTGACAATGTAAGACTGGCAAATAAAGATGACAAGGTCATCTAGAAAGGTAACATTTAAATTATAAATTCAGTTTTTTGAGTTTGCAAACGCACAATTATGATATATTTTTCAATGATTTTACATATTCAAGTTTTTTTCCGTTTTTTAAATAAATACAGTAAAAAAAAATCCTCTAAAATTACTTAAATCCATATTTTGATAAATAAGGCCCAAAAGGCTTCAAATTGGAATTTCCATTTACTGACATCTTGGGTTCAGCAGAAATGTATTTATGAGAAGCGGGAGTCACGTATGCTTTCCCCTCTTTTGCTCACCCATCCCCTAAAGTGCATTATTCATTTATGTTACATGGCATGCTTGCGCAATATAAGTACCTAAAAATTTTTACCATTAGTAGTTTAACCACACACAAGCTACAGACAATTGACAATGCAGGCTTAAGTGTGATCAATGAAAATTAAAGGGGTGGTTCACCTTTAGGTTAACTTTATATGTTAACTTTTCAATTGGTCTTCGTTATTTATTTTTTATTTCTTTATTGATATTGTTTTATCTGCCTCTTACTAATGGGGGTCTGATCCTGTTTTAAAAAACAAATGCTTTGTAAGGCTACAAATGTATTGTTATTGCTACTTTTTATTACTCATCTTTCTATTCAGGCCCTCTCCTATTTATATTCCAGTCTCTTATTCAAATCACTGCATCCAGATATTATATTATCTATTGCAAACTGGAGAACTGCTGTATAAAAAGCTTAAAATACTACAATTTATAAAAAAATAAAAAAATAAAAACCAATTGCAAATTGTCTCAGAATTGTTTTGCAGTTTTTTACACCACATAATAAAGCTGCCCCTTAAAGGGGACCTGTCACCCTAATAAATAATTCCAAATTATTTATCATGTTAGTTGAGCAAAATAAAACTTACACTACATTTATTATTTAAATTTAGTTTCCTTCAGTCTTAGAGTTACACTATCACAGCAAGCAGGCAAGAGCCATTTTGTGGATACTGTTATTAAGACAAGTTGTGTATCACACCAAAATCTTGTGTATGCGCTCAAATGAGGGCCCTAATGCCCATACACATTGTCCTACACAACTATAGAGTGTAAGGAGGGAGAGGGAATGTGGGGAGAGCAGTAACATCTAGGAAGTGCTGAAAAGAAAGTGAAAGTAATTGACTGCCCCACCTCTTTGCCTCAGGCATAACGGCAGGGCAAGTAATATTTGATTGACATCTGATACACTTTTATAACAGGTGCTTTAGTGAAAAAAACAATTTGGGTTCCATGTTTAATTTGAAAATTACTTTTGTTATACAGCTTTTTATGGGTAGGTGACAGGTCCACTTTAATATTCTCGTTTTAAATGAATGAATGAAACACTGATTGTAACTCATTCACTAAACACCACTTTTTGGTTTGTTTATATCTATGATATCAGTCTTATCAATATAAAACAAATGGGGGCATGTTACAAAGGATAAAAAAACAGGCATCAAACCTGCTCCTAGCACTCATAGGCACCACTTACTGAGCCTCTAGAATGAGCAACAAAAAGTTGTGCCTCTCTCTGTATGTGGCGATGTCTATGCATGGCAAATATGTACTTCATACTGAATTTTTAATCTGGGGACAGCAGATTGCACTGCTGAAAGGACTAGGACACTATTGTGTGTGTTCTTCTATAAAAAGTTCACCCACCCAACAAAGGATTCTTGCACCTGACTGTGGCACCAGATTGGGTAGTGTCAATGTCTTAGCCAACGCACCTGCACATTACAGGATCTAATGGCTAGATCATGCCTTTAAATACCTAAGGATGAAGCGCAAATGTATGGGAGCAGTTATGTTGCACACAACATCCTGTTTGAGGGAGAAGGCTCGAACACCAAATAGGTTACCCCAAACATTCAGCTCTTTATTTAATACTCTTTATTTAACAGGCGTATGTTCAGCTACAAGGAAACAACAGCCTTCTGAAATGTCTGATTTCAGAATAAATTGTGTTGAGGAAATGTAGCTGTATAAATAGGAAAAGAGCTTAAAGCATAACACAGAAGTTCATTGTGTTTTAGAACTATATTCTGATAATTTATACCATGTTTTCTGTTAAATACTAAACCTTTAATTCTAATTAATGGTATTTACTGGATACTTGGAAGTCTGTAGAACAAGATTAGAGTGTAACTTCACAGTGTATCCAAGGTATATATACACATTATTGCTCTATCTGTGTCATGACCTACAGGTGCAGATTACGTGCCTCTAAGCCACCACATGGAATATACATGTGATATTATATAATGTAATTGTTTTCTTTTGCACGTTTAGACCTTACAACAGCTGCCTCTTCCCTCCCTAAAGGCTAGTGATTATGGAAATCATTAGTTTTGCTTGAACATTGGACCACAATACTTCTTGTTAAGCCACAGGCAGCTAGCAACGTCTCACCTTTCTCGTGCATCTCCCTGGGTGCTATGAGAGACTAAAGAATCTAATCGTTATTTTTAGGGGAAATATTTCTGCTTTATTGTTAGGTGCATAAACTAAAATTTTTATGCTAAACTCTACAGTTAGTATAGCTATGGGCATATATGGTTTGTATGAAAGAGTGGAGGAGTGTGTGTGTGTGTGTATACTGGGTTTTAATTTGGAGGGGTTGAACTTGATGGACTTTGTCTTTTTTCAACCCAATTTAACTATGTAAAATAACCAATGAGCTTCAAGTATTAGTTCTTGTGCCTTTAAATGCTGTTCTTAGACCTCATCTGGGATATCTTATATCTTTATATTTTATCAAAGGTCTATTATTCCCTATGTGCCAGAAACTTTGGGGCAAATTCACTAAAAAGCAAAGCGTCTAATGCTAGCACTAATTCGCCAGCGTTACATCATTTCATAACTTCGCAAAACACAGACTCTGGTGAATTTTCGCTAGCGAAGTAGATAGACTAGCGTAACTTCGCACCCTTACGCCAGGCGAAGTTGCGTACTGACGAAGGATCGTAATTACGCAAATTCACTAAGATGCTCATTTTACTGAACGTTACCTCTTACGCTAGACGTTACTTCGCCAAAAAAACACTGGCTTGTTTTACCTTTTTAAGGTAAAGTCTGAAAAAGAGCAAATTTTTTTTTGGGTGTTACCCTCCATCCCCCCTACATTTCCTAACATATGGCAACTCAACTATACAGGGGGCACATGTAGGGCAATAGGACAACTTTATTTTTTTATTAAAGGTTTCCGGGGCTTGTGTAGTGTAATGTAGTGGCTATAACATTATACTTTGACATTCGCGCCGTATGCAAATTAGGCATCGCTAGAGTAAATGCGATTTGCCTGGCGAAGTAACACTAGTGCAACTACGCTACCGTTCGCCGACCAGAGCGTAAATTCGCACTGTAGCGCTGGTGAAAATTCGCCTGGCAAAGTGCGGCGAACGTTAGCAAAGGCAACACTACCGCATTTTCGCCGCTAGTGAATTTGCCCATTTGTATCTGATTCAGAGACAGTTAGATCCTTTGCACAAGTGTCTCACACATATGATTGGATGAATCATAGTACAAGTTCAATGGCCAAGTGTCTAGATTCTCCCTGTATACTTAGGAAGAAAAAACTTCCCGAAATGCTGTGGGGAGGTCTGGTCTACAGCCTCGGTGTGTCATTAGACACAATGAAAGGACGGAATATGCTAAGTTTAGATTCAGTTATGGACAGGCAATTTTGGTGATGGTTAGGGTTGCACTCTAATAGCCTTCCAAAATGTTAACTTTGCCTTCCCTGTTTAGAATATATGTTCCTTTGAAATAGAAAATATAAAAAGACAAAATAAAAAAATTAAGATAAAAATATTTGTTGCAATACAGCCAAGCAAGAGTTTTGTATAATGTAATTAAATAATGTGTCAGTTTGTAGGATGCATACTGTTTCTAGGAATGTGAGCAATGCACCAGCACTTCATTAAATGCGGTATGCCAGTAGCTGTTCCCATTAGGATTTTCTTTCATGCTTGAGATTGTGAAACGCTCTTGAGGTTCACAGTTGGAACACTTGTCCACTTAGGAGGCTGATGAAGCATTTATGGAGTGGGCCTCTTAGGCAGAATTTATTGCTTGATATTAGTTCTTTCTGAACTCTAAATGTAAACCATGCTAAAAATAGCTTGGATGAATTCTTCTACCTTTCTGTGTATTTAACTGAACATCTCAAAACCCTAAAGTAAGCAATCTCTGCAGGCAGCAAGTGCCTTCTCCTTGAACACGTCTCGTTTGCCAGGGAAATAGCTGATGTTTAGTAAATGTTTTATAGATCTATAATATGCATGTAGCAATAGCTATTGGCTGATATTTTTTTAAAATTTCTATGCCACAGATGCAATATTAGCTCCAGCACAGGACTATCCTACAAAGGCCTACTTTGCCCTTGGTCATTTATTGACATGTTTGAGAAATTTGCACTTATGGAAACTGTTATTATTTAAAATACAACTAACCAGCAGGCTTTATACTATTGTCTGTCAGGAGATATCAAAACCCAATCCATTAGGTACCAGGAGCTGGAGACCATACACAGACAGTAAGAAAAAGCTCTTGCAAACTTTTATTTCAGTGCTTGAATATAGAATATGCTTTTATGACAAGTTGGTCTTTCAGGTGTTTAGTGGAGCAAAAAGTAATTCTACCCAAATGTTTACCTGACTGATCTTTAGACTGAGCTTGAACACCACCATTGCTCCAAGCCCTCCCATGGGGAATCAGCCTTCAATATGGAAACCGTTGCTATATTTCCATCCTTTTTATAGTAGATTTCATACACCAGGGTGTGCTATAACCCATATTATGCCATACAGTAAACTCCGGGATAGATGAGTAATTAAACTGATGGGGATTAAGATATTTAATCTTCACTTCTTCTTCAAAGAATGTGCTTTTCATCTGTCAAGTGCTCTGCCAAAATGATGCTTTGCATTTTAAAATAAGAGAATATCACAAAACCCCCATAAAACATTATCGATAGAACCACTACAGTTTGTCCTGGTATTGCTCCTGCTTTGAACTTGAATTCCAGGTAGATTACCTTATGATACTGATGTGAACTTCTAATATGCATCTTTGTCTGATATGAAATGCCATGAAGAGACTTCTGAAAAATTAGCTTTTCCTTTCTCCAGACAGAGGAAAACTAATCTGCTTATGGTGAAAATCCATGAATAAATTTAAATAACCAATAAACTGTAAATATACAGGCACCCTAAAGCCTGATCATTTCAAGGCAAACTCACATGAGGCTGAACTTGGATGTTTCCACTTTGTGGAAAAAATAATCAGTCTCTGGGAACTGTTCTTTATCATCTTTGGAGGACACACTGACACAGAAAAATAGTCCCTATCATTAAAGTGTGATGTGCAGATGATTTTAAGGTGGTAAATTCACATCCCTTGTTATGTCCCATAAAGGCACATGACGCTCTTCTCTTTAACAGTAAATAACTCATTTGCAATGTGGAAGTAGGGTGAAAACTGAAACTGCTAAAGATGATACACCATTGTTTTGCACTTTGCACCCTACCTTCTACACTATCTGAATTGCAAGTCTAGGTATGGTCCATTCCAGAAGACAGAAATCTGTGGCTAGCCCCATGAGTACAGTACTGCCTGCATTCAGGGTCCAGCCTCCTGTCCATCTAACTTTTGTTCATTCAGACGCTATGTTAGGGAGTGGTGACAGACACAGGCTGTATCATGCCCTTCTGGTGCCTTTTTTTTATCTGGCACGAGTTGCAGAGCACAACCAGACTTGAATAAGAGGGAGACCTCTTTCTCAGGTTGTGTAGTTGACAGAATAGTTGTAATCTGTATGTTGTAGTCATTAACTTATATACAGAAGTACTGTAATAAATATATAAATTAGACTGGTAAATCTATTCTGATTTGATCAATTTTATAGACAGCCCACATATTTGTATTTCTAAATATTGAACATTTGAACAGACTAAACCCTGAAAATAAATATGGCTATAAATGCCATATTTTATATACTATATAGTTAAACACTTTCTTACTATAACAGGAATTATTATAATTCAGGCCTCCAAATTTGCTGCAGGAGCTAACATTTTGTCAGTGACACTCTCATGCTCAGTGTGATCTTGGATAGTTTTTGGTAAGCTTAGGGGTTGCTGTAATCTGATGTAGGACTGCTTTTGATACTAATTGTACTGGTTTGTGAGCTGACATGCAATACGAATCGAAATTGATTACTAATCTGCCATGTATTGTGACTTTTATATTCTATACAATATATTGTGACTCTGTGTCTAAGCTTAGGTAATTGCCAGAAGCCCAGATCATGTGCAGTAAATCAGATGATGAAGAGCTAGATGGGACATTTTTGTAGGCACAGATCTTTACCGCCAAGGGGCTTTGGTTGCTTTGAATTGTAGAGAGCACAAAACATTTGTAGCATTTCAAGCCTACTTATTTGTTAAAGTGGACCCGTCACCCCAAAAAAATATTCAAAATCCTATTTTATCACATTAGTCAAGCAAAATGAACATTAATTACACTATATAAATTATTTTAATCTTGTTTTCTTCAGTCTGGGAATTCATAATTATAACAAGCAGGCAGGAGCCATTTTGTGGACACTGTTATTAAGACAAGCCTTGTATCATCTCAGAATCTTGTTTGTGCACCAGAATGGGGGACCCAATGTCTATCCCCATGTCCTGGCTACACAATTAAATGGTTAAGAGAACTGGGGGAATGTGTGGGGAGCAGTGGCATCTAGGAAGTGCTGAATGGAAAGTGAAAGTAATTATCTGCCCCGCCTCTATGCCTAAGGCATAGAGGAGTGGCAGACAATATTTGATTGACAGCTGAGATTTTTAAATGAGCTTAAAACAGCTATGAATGCTTTAATAAAAATTTGAAATTGGATTTCATGTTTAATTTGAAAAGGACTTTTATTATACAGATTTTTGTGTCTGGGTGACAGGTCCACTTTAAGCTTTATTTCTACTTTGTTTCAATTAACAGGCCAAAGCTCAGGACAGAATGCAGGCAAAATTTGCTGCTCATGCAAAGTTCAATAAACAGGTTTAAATGTATAGAATTACATACAAAACTACCAATAAATACCTGATACTAATAACAGCCATTATTACATCATACATCATTTGACATTGTCAGGTTGCTTGTTTCAGGGATCAAGGGACAGAAATGCAGTTGCTGGCACTCGGAAGCAAAAAGTACAATCAAGGGTAATGTGATAGAATATTATATGTAATGACCGAGGTAAATAAGTAATGAAATATTAGTACATAAGGCTGGTAGCGGCCAAATACTATTCTAGGGAAGCAAGCATTTAATCATCCTTTTTATACAGTAAAAGGCTTAAGACAACATGGAATTGCTTTGACACAGTCTTTGTCTTTCAGATAAAAGAGAATAGGAAAGGGTTCATAGATTGGCAGACAGATTAATTAAGGGAATAGCACTTTTCAAGGGTTACATTCGTTTCATGTCTTTACCTTCACTCCAGATCTTTTATACACTAAAATCTCTTAAGGCAGTGTGAGTTAATGAAAGTGTAAAAGGACATTATATCCAGAGATTGTTATTACTTTCAAATCCTCTTCCTGTGTTCCTGGAAAGGTCTAAGTAAAACTGCACAAGAGTGGGAGAGTAGATTATCAGCCATGCACTTTGATTATCTTTCATTATAAATAGCCCACCCCATCTTCCATTTCTTGTGAAAGTTCTCCAAATTGCCCACATTTCAAATCAGTCACAGAGGCTGCCATCATCTGAGCTGTGTGAAAGCCTGTCTTATAGCTAACACTGCTTATCATTAACAATTAAGATGTAATAAATGTGCATTTGCAAAAATATAATTGTTCTGGGATGCTAGGAAAATGCATGCAGCTTTCGCCATATGACATTCTGAGCTCTTGTGCTGCTCCAATTTATGTAAAATAAACAGAAGGCCTGTCTATTAAATAAAAAAATTGCACACTGTTACCATTTAGATTGTATGTGTAATCAGTGGGTCATGGTACATCTAAAGTGACATAACATTCACAGCAAGATAAAATGCCTAATGAACAGAGGAATCTGGGACAAATTGTAGAGAAGAAAAAAAAAAGTTTATGACTTGTAGACACTGTGGATGTCATAGTTATCCCATAAGTCACCATTAGCTCTAAACACAACTTGTTTCACCTAATACACACACCATATCATTTTTGCCATCAGCATGTTTTACAGTGATGTACAATAGACTCTCTCTTCTCCCTTTATATAAAATGAAGTGCCTCCATGCCTCTAATTATATGGACAGTGACTTACCTTGATGATCTCATATCTAGGTGATAGCAAAAGTATGTTTTATCCTATAACGATGTAATACAGGTATGGGATCCATTATCTGGAAACCCATTATTCAGAAATACAGGAAGACCATCTCACATAGGCCCCATTTTAATCAAATAATTAACATTTTAAAATATATTTGGGAAACTGTAACATTGGTTGCTAATGCAAAAAAATGTTTGCAATGCAAATAAATGTTCGCAAAGTGAACAATTTTTTGCCCCTCAAATGACAGTAGTTTATGTAATAAAACATCTTCATGAAAACGTTGTAACGTTTGCTCCAAATGTTTACTCCACTTTCAAGCAAGTCTTAAAAGTTCAAAATGTGCAATTAAGATTCACAATAAACGCCTAATAAAGAATATTACATTCTGACCTGCAAATTTTTATTTGCAAATGTCGGGATCTATAGGAATAACAGATTCCTATAGCTTTAAAACCCCACCCTGTTAGTTACTAGGCAGAAGCCTATGTATCTATTCTGTGTTAATGCCTGCAGTTATTGGCCAGGTGGTGCTGTGACCACATCCTGCCTCAAGATGATATAGTGCTGGGAAAGGAGGGGCAGCTTCCTCTTTGGCCTCTGGATGGTGATCCAGCAGGGTGTGCCCAGGGGGGACCTGGGTACAGAAAGGCCTTTGCTCTGGAAAGAAGTCGGGACCAGGCAACCCCGTGAATGATGTATAGCTAGACTAGGGGAGTTTTGTTATAGACTCTCTAGGAAGAGTGGGACAGAAAGTTGTAGCAGCATGAGCAGTTGTAGCTCCAACAAGGATTGATTGAAGGAAGTAGTTCTTCCACAGGTTTTGAAATACCTGAGTGCAGGGACCTCAGTGAGGAGGGACTGTAAGGGTAGAGGCTGCTGTCCTGGGACTTCCTGGAGGAAAGGAAGGCTTCTGGCGAGTGCAACTACTCTGAAGTGCTGTACATATCTGTGTGACGTCTGTGCTCCTGCTATATGCTCAACTCCTGCGTGAGTAAACCTGAGGATATTTGTCTCTGACATAATAAAAGTTTGAGTTTGCACCAAGAACCTCCTGGCGTCCATCATTTTTGTAAGTTACATGCACAGTGTCTGGGCATTGTAGTTACACTACACCGTAGGGGGAATGCTTCCACTTAGCGAAGGCACGGGATCCTGAAGTCCTGAGTCCAATGTAACCTATGCTCATACCAATATGGACATTTTATATCTGTGGTGTGGATAGCCCAGATTAGCGTTACACAAGTATGTTCTCTTTGAACATTTTAATACATTTTTGCTCTAATAATAAAACAGTATCCTGTACTTGTACTTGATCCCAACTAAGATATAGTAAACCTTTATTGGTGGCAAAACAATTCTATTGGGTTTATTTAATGTTTAAATGATTTTTTAGTAGACTTAGCATATGATGATTCAAATTACAGGTCCAGAGCATACTGGATAACAGGTCCACATACCTGTAGTTATTCACTTGTTGTAATAGGGGAGTTCAATTTTCTAACCCCTGTAATACACGAGGGCACCTCCTATATCCTACTGCTCACTGAAAATTGTAAATGCAATGCCTCTGGTTTATACAATGGCCATGGCATGACAGTACAGAGCAAAGCTCCTGCAAAAAATACTTTTTCAATTGATTTGTGCCAGGCCAGCCACTGTAAAATATATATAGAGCTGAAGCACACAAAACTATAAAAGAAGCACACGTTTTCTCTTGTGTCCTGTAGTGATTCATGGCGACAGCCTGTCATTTTCTGCACAGCTGTAAAGTGATGTCCCAGCATATGAGGAAACATTAGAAAATAAATAGCAAGGTTCTAAACAGCAGGAAAAAATGAGTAGCCACCTTACTTCTGCCACTAAGTGCAATAAAAATACATTACTGAGCCACAGCTAAAGTGTCGATTAAGCAAATATGTTTAGTAAAATGTGACTAGATACAGATAGAGTCACTTGGATTTGTAAGTTAAATGCGTCATGACTCAGGGCTAATTGAAGAAACTGTGTTATCTAAAGTTATCTTAACTCATTTAATGCATTTAACCTTTTCATTAGCATACCAAAGCACCATTGTTTTCAATGGTGAACTCTTTAATTGGATGGGATGCTGTGACACAATATTCTGTGCTAAGTGAGATAAATGAGATAAATGAGTTAAGTCACGACGCATTAAATTTACAATCCAAAGTGACTGCATCTGTAAATATACAGTAATGTTCAAGTACTGGTTTAGATTCTAATGTTCTTTTTCTTTTAACCTGCTGATCACTCTGGTACATAATGGTAATTGAGTAGTTTACTATAGAAGGAACATTAGGGAGAGTTTTACCTTTTTTTACTAAAACTGCACTTTTCCTCACTATGATTTAGAAATAAAAATTGTGATAAAATTGTGCATCAATTCGAATCAGGTGAATTTTTCGATTTGACACACGAATCGTAGAATTTTTTCAAGATGTGGTCTGAAAAACACGACTCTTTAGGATTATCAAACAAAAACCTGCCCAAAACTCTCGAAGATCATGACGGCAAGAAACATCTTCAAATTGTGAAAGGGACATTTCCCATTGACTTTTACATGATTTTGACAGGTTTTTGCTGGAGTATTAATGGAGAATATATTGGGCATACACACTCAAAAACATTTTTTGCAGACAGCAGGAGGTATGAAAAAAAGTATCTTTATATTTCACATAGTAAAATACACATCAAATACACGTTTTAATGTGTATTTTACTATTTGAAATATAAAGATACTTTTTTCATACCTCCTGCTGTCTGCAAAAAATGTTTTTGAATGTGTATGCCCCATATATTTTCTATTGAGCTTTTGGGTATGTATTGTGGTTATACCCTTGGGCTACTTGCACCTCATATATTTTATATATAAGAGAAGTGGTGCTGCAATACACTCACTTATAATTAAATTAGGAATGCCCTCTATTAATCTGTATTTTGCTGGAGTATTATCAGATTCTGATTTTTAGCAACTTTGCAGCATAATAAATGTTGAAAAGTTTGAGGGTTTTTTCCCTCTAAGAATTCATGTTTTTATCCTTTAAAAACTCCACCAGAAAACTTTGAGGTTTAATAAATAGGCCCCTTAGTATCATGTAGACAATAGGGTTAATTTACATCTTCATGTACAGTGGGCGTGCTTAAAACTGCTTTCATTAAAGTGTCTGACATCAAAATATGCTCTTTTTAAGTTGTGCTTGGCACTGCTCCTTCCTGCCTTCTTTTTCAAATTGGGTGCTGCAGCTCCCATTGACACAGGGGAACCCTGCAGCTAATGGAACCTCCTGACAGGTGGTAGCTTTGGGTTTCTCTTTGCATCAATAGGCACAAGCTCATGGAGAATACTAAAAAATGCCACCAGACAAACTTTTAAAATATTCGGCACAACTGCACCCAATTTGCAGTGAATTTGCAGCTGCATGCAGCAAGGGAATTCACCCTTTTGTTATTCTGAGACTTTTTTTCAGTTGAATTGTATGTTTTTAACTTTAATTCTGCAGCTCTTCAGTTTGGAATTTTAGGCGCTAGAAACCAGGCAGATATATAGAATTCCAAATGGAAACTGTATACGGTGCCTACCAGACACACAGCCTTTCTATCTAACCAAAGAGCATACCAACTAATTTAAGTATGTGTTGAATAGTAAAACAATGACAATTCCTGAAGTAGATGTAACAATGGGCGTAAATCACATTATGGCTGAATAATCATTATTCTAATCTCACACTCTTCAGAATGAGGAAACGTATGAAATGTCATTTCTTGGAGCTTGTGACAATCAACATTTCATTCCATGGCTGTTTATTTTAATTTAAAAGCTGCTTTGTCACTGCTTTGCATTGCTGCCACTGTGTTATGTCACTAATCTTTTATATCATTTCGTTTAATAAGTCATGATTTTTTTTTCCTTTACTGCTTTTAATGTCTCCCAGCTGCAAACTTTAGGGACATATATCAGTAGTGATGGGCAAATCTATCCCGTTTCGCTTCGCCGAAAAATTTGCGAATTTCCAATTTTCCATGCTGGCATGCGACTTTGCAAATTTATTCGCTGGTGGCGAATCGCGGGAATTCCCCGCGAATTTGCGCCTGACGAATAAATTCGCCCATCACTATATATCAGGTGATCCATTACAATGCACATTAAAAAAAAAAAAGTAATGATTTATAGCTTCATGGCAGTACTGAGGCATAAATAGTTTGAGTCTCAAGCAGAACATAAAATGTTTATGGGATGGAGTTGTGGGAATGTTAGCTCTTTTCTTTTTGAAACACAGCAGTGATTTTATACTCTTTTCTGTTGAATTATGTTACAGACAGTCTGACTGTGTAGCACTTAGACATTTTGCCCTTGTCTTCTGGAAAGCTAAGTAATGCCGGATGGGGACTAGAGATTATTGTTGGAATGCTGTGTTGTATAGGGTTTTGCAGTTTATTTCTGATTATGGTCCTTTTGTGGTGAAAAATAAAGTTTTAATTGCCATTCCATTACCTTTGATTTGCCTGTTACTTATTGCTTTTCACTAATAATAATAAAAAAAAAATTGTTGATGATGAAATCTATGCCTGGTGAAAAACAGCAAAGATCTGATTGGTTGCTATGGGAAACATTACTGATGATGTTCTCTCCAATCTTTTACAGGGCATAATATGCAGATGACATCCAGATACATTTAGACTAACCACTAATCACTAACCTTCCAATCCTGCCTCCTAGCTACTTTATCTCTGCCTGCATAAACCAACACTACATGTATCCAAGCTCATGGTATTCCTACCTATACCTAGTCTCCTTCCTCTTTTCACCATTACTGTTGATGTCATGACCATTAACCCTTTTAGCTCTGCATGCTACCTGGTGGGTCATCTTTGGCCAGTCCCTCTCCTTCTCAAAATGTGTTGCTTCTTCCTCCACAATATTGCAAAGATATTGTAATGCTAATTTGAGCTAGGCAAAGCACATCTAGTTAAGGTTCTGCTATTGGTATGATCATGGGTTACATTAGACTCACACTTCAGGATCAGGGCATTTGCTAAGTGGAAATTTCCAACAGATTATGTAGTGTAACTACAACTCACAAGCTATGTTGCTAATAGAAATAGGAAAATATGGACGCCAGGAGATTCTTTGATGAAAACAGAACAGGTGTTTATTATGTCCAGGACAAATACCCCCATGTTTACTCACATGAGATAGAATATGAGGTCATAGCAGATGGTAATCACAGAAGATAAATCACACCATACAGCAGAATGTTGCAACTCCCATAAGTCTTGATAGTCAAGTGTACATCAATTCCCAGAGACAGATATACCTTTGTGGGGATCGGGATCACCAGTGAAGTAGTTAGGGAGACAAAGTCTAAAGCCTAACGCCGTATCCCCTGCACTAAAGGCAAACAAAGAAGCCTTTGGGGAGCTAATCCTTGCTACCAATCCTTGATGGAGCGACAGCTGCTTGTGCTATATAATTCTCTCTATCTCACTCTCCTAGAGAGTCTATTACAAATCTAGTCTGTGCTAGCTATTCCTCATTCACAAGGGGTTCCTGGTCCCCAACTTAATCTCTAAAGGTACAGGTCCCTTTAGGGCATATGGCTTTACTGGGCCTTGGTGTACCCAGGCTCAATGGGGCACATCCAGATGCTAAGGACACCAGCAGCCACTCCTTATCCAACACTATAAGACTTGCGGCAGGAAGTGGTCATTACACCTCTTGACCAATAACTAGTGGTGTGAAATACTTAAATGGAAACATAGGCTTCTGCCTAGTAACTAAGGAAGGTAGGGATTTAACTCTATAGAACAAAGCAATACTATAGGTCCCTACAATATGTTCCTTTCTTTCACAAATAGCCAAAGCACTAATCTATGCCCTTACCCTATCCCATTTAGACTATTGCAGTCTACTACTAATCAGTCTACTTGACTCCCACTTCTCTCTCCTGTAATCAATCTCAAATTCTGCTACTAAGGAGCCTATTTATTATGCTGTGTAAAATAAACATTTTTTCGGATGTTGCAACTGGCGTTTCCTCTACACATGCATACGAATTACAGCAACACATTTATTTATGATACAGTTTTATTGTTAGAATGTGGAGGGAATAAATGTGAGAGATGCACTGCTGGACCAGTGGTTATCTTCAGGTGTGCCAGTTGGCAGGTGTGCTCTTGAATCTGTTTGCACACATGCATGTGCTCCTCTCTAAGTTGCTGCACCATGGAATGTGTCACAACATGTGCAGAAAGCTAAGACTCCTCTGGGTTCTAACTTGCTAGAGCATTACAACATGCTTTGATGCAATCATCATTCTTGTTTCAACAGTGCCTACATGTCACATACTCTAATGAAGAAGCATTTGAGAAGTGATAGCAACCCTTGCAAGCCTTTTCAAATGGTGTGTGAGATGAAGACAGAGCAGCAGGTGTAGCACAAAGGTAGGAGAGCTATGTTCTTCTAGCCGGGCAGCTCCCATGAAGATTATTTAACTGAGCAATGAAGAAAACCAGCAGGAAAGAATTTGAGAATGAGTAAAAACATGCAGTCAGGTCAAGGTCAGGGCTGGCAATAAACAAACAAGTCGGTAATCAGGCATCCATCAAAATAGGTGACAATAGACGAAGTCAAGGAACAGACCAGGGGTGAAAACCATTAAACACAGAGGTAAATATGGCAGGAGACAAGATACTCAGGAGCAACAGACAGCCAGGCCAAATATTCAGACACGTATGTGTGCACAGTCTGGTGACAATTCATGACAGCATGAAAAAAATTGGCAAAGTCAAGTATATTTTTACACAAGATTAAGGAACAGAGCAGTGACTTTAAAGCAGCTGTTATAAACCCGACACCCATGTGTGGTACTATGAAAATACTTCAGTCTTGAAGCTTATGGGAAAACAGAACTCAAACACCAGCCATGGTGTTTTTACCACAAGGTACAGATGCAGATCTGACTGTCTCTCTTATTTCTCAAAATGCTGGGGAAAATGATCATAAAGAATAAGAGACCGTACTATGTGTTGTATCAAAGGCCTGACCACCAAATAATGGTGGAGGGTAGTCTGCACCATTTAAACAACTGACAAGGATATCACATAGCATTGCAGGAACTGCTGAAATTCCATTGTGGGTATAGGACAAATGTACTAAAATAAACTGTATTTATAGAAAGATAATGTAGTGGTGAGCAAAGTAAGGCTAATTGACATTGTCATCTAATATATATGTTTTTTATTATTTGAAGAAGGTATTTGTTGTTTTCAAAATATAAAGAGAAGTATATTAAGAGGAAAACATTTTAAGTTCAGAATGAAAAAGTTTAAATATGAAACTTTTTATGGAAACAATACAGGGCATAACAATAAGGCCACATGACTGTGTGGGGAGTTGGGGTTCCCATTAAGGACCAGCGAACCCTCTGCCTGCATCTTGGCCACATTAAACATAATCAAACGGATTTCCAAAGAAATGTTGCTGACCGTATCTCAAAACAAGGGGAGACAAAAAAAACAAAAAAATGAAAATATAGTGTAGTATTCAAATCAGGTGTAATTCACCCAGCAGTGTGAGCTATTTTTACACTATCAGTGTATTAGTCGATGTCCCATTAGTGATTTTTATCTCTTGTGAAATAAGATTTAACATAACCTTCTACCACCATCAAACAGTGTACGTGTACAACACAAGAAATTGTAGTACTATCTGAGCAATACCCACGTAATATCGGGTCTGTGTCTGATTATACTCAGACGTTTAAGTATGATATAGCGTTTATTTACGTCACAGATTATTCCATCAGCTTTCCGATCTGGGTGGATAATAAGAATAATGAGAGGAAGCCATTTGACGGCGAAACGCGTCAGAAGTGACAAGCCTGCGGAAGTATCAGCACTGCGACCTTGGTGGCAAAGCCGTGCGCAGAACTGCGCTAAGAGGTGACAAGCTTGCGGGAAAAAGTTACATGCAGAGGGACTTAGGGAACGCTGTATCGGTACCACAACCTCGGAGGCAAAGTCGCACACGTAGCCGTGCAGGGGATCTAACCTTGAGAAAGGACGATCCCACATTTTAACGTGATTTTAAGAAGATTTTCTTGTAAGTGCAATATTATATATTAAAATATCTTTTAAGAAATCTTTCCGCACATGCCTCTCTTATTATCCACTCAGATCGGAAAGCTGATGGAATAATCTGTGACGTAAATAAACGCTATATCCTACTTAAACATCTGTGAGTATAATCAGACACAGACCCGATATTACGTGGGTATTGCTCAGATAGTACTACAATTTCTTGTGTTGTACCCGTACATTGTTTGATGGTGGTAGAAGGTTATTTTAAATCTTATTTCACAAGAGATAAAAATCACTAATGGGACATCGACTAATACACTGATAAAATAAAAATAGCTCACACTGCTGGGTGAATTACACCTGATTTGAATACTACACTATATTTTCATTTTTTTGTCTCCCCTTGTTTTGAGGTAAGGTCAGCAACAATTCTTTGGAAATTTGATTATGTTTTGAGGGAAGGAGAGAACCCTGGTTGCTACTGTTTTGGGGGACAAAAATATAACATTTTGTGTTTTGAACCTTATCTTTGTATTTACTCATTAAACATTCATTTGGAGGGGTGGGCCAAGCACATTTGTTGAAGGTGTAAGTAGTTTGCTGGGGGACAACAATCACATCCCCAGGACTGCATTAGAAGAATAGGTTAGGGGTTTGCCATTGATTATGTTACCATACTGAGGTGTATATGTGTCTGTACATGTTTCTGTCTCTTTCCCTGTGTCTGTTTGTCAGTGCACGAATGCCTATTATATGCCCCTGTTGTTTATTTCATTGTTTCCTGATTCTAGGTAATTATACCATCCCAGCCTCAGGCAGGAAGCTCCATTACATGTTGGCATTGTGGAAAGAGGGCAGGAAAGGGCTGTGATCCTTGATAATGACAGATTGAACCCATTGTTTATGGAACAGTAAACACAATTTGTGCAGAGTTATTGCAACAACATGCAATTTGTACATCATTTTCTGTGTTAAGATCTTGTGATGGCTCTTAGGAACTATCCACCCTTTCCTTTTTCTTAGGTTATCATAACCTTGTCTTCAAATTACGTTATTATTTAACAAATCATTATCTGTCACACTTGCTGACTTTGCATATGCTTCTGTTTTTTTTTTCATTTTACCATAATGTATGTGTGTGTATATATATATCTATCTATATGTATATCTATATATATATGTGTGTGTGTTCATTTTTTACAACCAATGCTTTTATCCCATCAGTTATAGTCTTATACACCCAACACATCAGTAAATTTTCAGTCAGATTCCAAAGATCTCACTACTTTTGACATTCTTCTAGTTGTGGATGCTATCAATTCACAGTTTTAGTGAATGCAAATATCCTGCCGTTGTATTGTATTTGGCAAGAAAAAAAGCCAAATACAATACTAATACAAAATGTTTCCATTATTTTATACACACTTTGCATATATATTTTAGAATAAGTGTCTGTTGTATAAAGGTATATTTTATATGGTGAAATGGTTAGCAATGCATGCTTCTGAGTGTTAAATCCAAGGGGCATTTACTGCATGCAGAGCATGGAGCAAAGTGCAAAAAAACTGCTGCAAATCATTATGTTTTTAAACATTTGCACAATGCCTTACAACAAACACTGTAGACTGAATGAAACAGAAAGACTTGTACTAGCCTAAACTACATTTGTTTGGCAGTTCTGTATTCTTGAGGGTTAAGGTGGGAAAAGCACAAATGCATTCCATATCCCATCCTCCCATCCTGTACAGAAGGTAGTGCAAAGAAGCCCTGTCATTACTGACTGTCCTGTGCACAGCAAATTTTACAGCAGCATCACTATTTAGGTTGCCTAATATACTTGTTAACAACTTCTAAGGGCTAGACCACACAGGAGATTAGTCGCCTGGCTATCTGGCTTCTTTGGGGTGACTAATCTCCCTGAATTGCTTGCCCGTGTCTCGTGCCCGCTAAACTGTAAGTCACCTGTGCCTATTCACACGCGGAGCTGCATTTTCCTAAGTCGCTGAAAATTGCCTCGTGAAGCAATTTCGACCGACGAGACATGGGGAAGCAATTCATGGAGATTAGTCGCCCCAAAGAATCGTCGATTAGTCGCCAGGCGACTAATCTCCCTGAATCTTCCTGTGTGTTCTAACCCTAACTCTCAAAATGGGGTCAGCAGTTTACTAGTTCATGGCCAATGGCCCATTTGGAATTAGTCAGATATTTATTCAACAGATTAGGAAATCCCACTATGCAGGGTCTATAAAGTTACATAGCAGTAATTATGGAGGAGCAATGACATTCATTATCAGAATGAATAGAACGTGGATGAGTTTTTCTGTGTAATCTAATCTCATCTTTTAATAATTCTGTCCCTTAAATAAAATAAATCTATCTCCAATATACTTTAATTAAATGTTTTTATAATAAACCTGACTGTATGCAGTGAAATTCCCCCTTCATTTACTTGCTCTGACAGCTGTAGATATGAAACGTCACACGGTCCCTAACTGCTCTGCAGGGAAACAATCATACTCCCCAAACCTCTAGCAGATTTGTTTGTTTCTCTGTAGAGCAGCTGGAGACTGTGTAGATTTGTATCCACAGACCGAGTGCAGTCTGCATATTCTGATTATTAATCAATCTTGCTTTATCGGCTTCTATTGCAGTCAGATATTATTTGGCTTGTGCTGTATTGATAATTTATGATGATCCCTAAACTTAAAGGGCAACTAAAGTCTAAAATAGAATAATTTTAGAAATACTGTATTTTGTATACTAAATATAAACATTAACTTACTGCACCACAAGCCTAATAAGACAAATGATTTATGCATTCAAAGTTGGAGCAGGGGCTGTCATCTTGTAACTTTGTTAGACATCTCTGCAATATCAAGACTCAGACATGCTCAGTGTGGTCTGGGCTTCAGTTGCGAGGGTTAAACACATATATGATCAAAACAGCACAAGTCAAATAATATCTGCCATATAAGCCTATACAGCAATCCACAGTATAGAAAAAATCAGATGGCACTCACTCCAGCATATGTGCAAAAAACTT
>CM044438.1:88056043-88126370 GCA_024363595.1 Xenopus borealis | reverse complement strand
GTTAGCAGATAGAGCACCACCGTAAGTAAGCTGTGGACTGTTGAAACTGTTGAATTCACAAAGCCTATACAGCAAGACTGATTAATAATCAGAATATACAGACTGCACTTGATGTGGATACAAATCTCTACACAGTCACTGGCTGTTTTACAGGGAAAAAGACAAAGCTCCTGGAACTCTGGTAAGTAAGGTGGGGGCTCCCCCCTGCCGTTTGAAAGTATGACTGTTTACCTGCAGAGCACTTAGGGACAGTCTGACAATTCCTATCCACAGCAGTAAATGAAGGGGGAATTTCACTGCATACAGTCAGGTTTCTTATAAAAATGGTAGACATTTGTTAATTGAATTATATTGGAGATATATTGTTTTTTTGCCTGTACATCCTCTTTAACCTCCCAACTGCATCCCAGACCACACTGAGCATGTGCTCAGTATTGCAAAGATGTTTAACAAAGTTACAAGATGACAGCCCCCTGTGCCCAACTTTGAAAGCATAAATCATTTGTTTAATTGGTGCAGTCAGTTCATGTTTATATTTAGTTTACAAAATACAGCATTTCTAACACTGTTTAGACTTTAGTTGTCCTTTAAAGAATGCTAGTATTCCTTTAATGTAGTAAATTTTGCAATCAAATTATATAACATAAGTTTCTGAGTCAAATTAAGGGAGAAAAGGAAGAGTTCTGTTTTATAAAATACATATTGTCCAAGACGGGATCATGACTGATCATTTATTATTGTTTGCCTTCCTCCCGAGCTTCTGTGGTTTTTTTTCTTTTGTTTGTCTGATGGTAGTCTCGTTCCCACATCGCTGACGTATCTGCTACATGAAATACAAGTAACTTTAAACAAATTGGCTAGATGTCTAAGATTTTTATCCTTACAGGATGTGGCTTTTTGACTTGTAGATAACCACGAATGTAGTGGATCAGATTACCTCCATAGACCTCTTTAGGCTAATGGTGCATTCAATGATTTAGTCACGTACTTCAGCTGGCCAAAGAGCACCTGTCACTGCAGGAATGCCATCGCTTGCAGCATGCATTGTTATTAATACTAGTAGGGGCACATTAATTAAAGGTCAAATAGTAAACTTGAATTTGAGATTTATCATAACTGGACCCTGGGAACAAATTGAATTCAAGTATTCGCCACCTAAAACCTGCCGCGTTCATATAGAAGTCAATGGCAGAGGTCCAGTGACCCATTCGTCTTTTTCGAAGAAAAAACTCAATTTGAGTTTGGTCTAATTTGATTCAATTCAAATTCCATTTGAGTTTTCGGGTTGGGACTATTCATTTGAGTTTTAGATGTTCAAGTTTTTTCTCAGATAACCTCCCATTTGAGTTGTGAGTATATTCACATAGTAAAAAAAAACCTCACCTAAACTCGAAAGTCGGCCTTTGCTATACCTGCCCCTTAATGTCCAGCTAATTTGGCCCAAGTCAGTAACAGCTTTGGGCGCAACCAGCTAAGGGATCCTAAGTTGCCAGTTCCTTACTGTGAATGTGAAATTAATAACTGCATATTCAAATACAAGTAGGGCACCTGTTATTCAGATTGCTTGGGACCTGCTGTTTCCAGATAAGTAGAAGTCTGCTAAAAAATCTTTTAAACCCAATATACATTTTCTGCCTCAAATTTCATAGTTGGGACCAAGTACAAAAGTAATCACTTTAAAAATTGTAAGTTATTTAATTCAAATCTATGGGAAAATGACCTTCCCAACAATAACAAATCACATACCTTTAATACAATGGTGGGGACTCTTTTGCCTGTTTTGTGTTTTATTTCTTACATTTGTAAAATTTCTTAACATGCTGACATATTTTCTTTATGTCTGGAGGACTATATGCCAGATTTGGCCCTCCAAAGGACTTTTATGGCCCTCAAACTTCCCAACGGCACTGTAAACTTCTATGCATGGCATGCTTTATATAAACTGGCCATCCAATGTGTAGCATATCTATTTTCAGTACAACAACACTTTTCCAATTGGACAACAATGCCATAGGATAATAGCATAGAACCACCCCTATATGTAATATAAGGCACTAAGTTTGCCCAGGAGCAGTAACTCATGGCAACCAATAAGAAACTTGCATTTAAACAGGTGACTAGTGAATTCTACCTGCTGATTGGTTGCTATAGGTTACTGCCCCATAGCAAACTTAGTGCCTTTTATTACATATAGTAGCAGCATCTACCCTAAACTATTAACTAGTTTCTATGGAATAAATCACTTCTTGTTACACAAGATAACAAATCTACTGTAATATTTGATTTAGCCAAACTCACCTTCAGTCCTACAGGCCACTCCCTGCAGTATTTTCTTTTCTAACATTGCAAATGCCACTCATCAAATCACTATATCTCTTTTAAGCTGGTAGCTTTTGTTCACAGAATGGTAACATTTGACTATATGTACTGAAATAGGAGTTAGCTCTTCATATTGTAATATTTACTAGATTAATATCACAAGGTGAGGTTTATTTTTCATTGCCTGAGCTTGGCAAGTATTAAGTATAGTTTATGACTGATTCCATTCTGAATCCATTATTCTGACTAATGGCATCCATAATGTATTCATAGTGACTTGTCTCATAAGGAAAATAAAAAGGACTATGCTTTGTAATGCTAATTAGCACATTTAAACATACAGGCAGTTATGTTGGAGGTGGTTCTATGGGATATAAAATTGATTATTCATCTACAAATTGCATTCCATTTTTCCTATTATGGAGAGCTGTCTTCTTGATGATTATGCTGTGAGTGCAGCTATTGCATAAATTATGCCTTTGTATTATGTAAGGAGAGCAAGCAATGACCTTGTATTTATGCCTATTATGTGTGTGTGTGGACAAGGCATCTACACTGCTAAACATTTTGTTTTTGTCATGAATTTTAAAAGTAATCCTCATTTTAAATGAGCAAGAGACCATCTATATAAGGTCTGTAAAATTGAATGTTATCTTTAAATGGATTACAGTCACAAGTTTGGGGGTTTAACACTCCAAAATCTCTATATTTATCCATAAATTCAAACAGCATAGATTGAAATGCCTGCATAGGATTATTTTTAAGTCACTCATATACTTATACTGTCACTCAGATTCTAACATATAGGTGGATTTATCCATAACTACAATGAGTCCTCCTTTGTCTGCAGACAGAGTCATAGGGGCAAATTCAATAACCTTTGAAGTTGCGGTAGCGAGGGCTTCTCTAGTGTTTTCTGCACTTTGCCAGGCGTAATTTCGCCAGCGTTACGCAAATTCACTAAAATGCTAAGTTGCGCCCAGGGAGGCGAACGATAGCTAATTTGCGCTACCAAACCTACAAAATATATAAAGCGAAGTTCAAATAATGAAACAATTAAAGATTATACTGGATGGTCTGGGGTGTCCTCAAACCATAAATTATACTAGCTAAACCAACAGATGGTACCCACACACCCAGCAATAACCTAATATTGATATATACCAAACAAAATGAGATTAAATAAAAGGCAATATTCATTCACCACCATGCCGTATGGACAAATTTAAAAAACTAGTTAAAAACAAACAAACAGCCTCCTGAGAAAGCCACGAGTAGTGGCAAAACGGCTGTAGAGGCACAGCGCTGCTTGGAGATACTGGGACTCCTCTTGGAACTGCGGTTGTGAATGTCCGGAACAGCAATGACATGCGGTTAGCATAAAACGCTCAAGAAGCCGCATTGGGCGGCACTCCATTGGACACGGTCGGTATAAACTTTAATATCTTATGCTGGGAGTTACATATCGCTATTTAAAGAGCAGTTCTTCCGTATGTTTATACGCATTGACTCTGCAGCATTTATTGAAGCGCTTATGACTGCGATTGCAGCATTATCATTCTCATTTTATTTATTGCGCTAAATGTATTACCTAAATTTTTCTTAAGAAGACTTACCGACCGAATAACCCACAGTACCTACCAAGCTAATTTTGGGGATTTCCCAGTATATGCACCAATTTCAAGTATTATAAAGGGCCTGCCCTGCTTTTGGAAAATTCTTGGGACAATTCTATTCCAATTAAATGGAATGGCCCCGGAACAATAATACCTTACATACTGGATTACAAAGGGTTTATTTTACCCATGGGAATAGACCTGGAATGAACCCACCAGGAAAGGATTTTATATCATCGTTATACTAATACCTACACTACTCGAAAACATCTTCCTATCCTGACTTATTGGTTGGGTGTTGAAGCTGGGTCCCTTTTTGGGGAAAGTTTTTTTTTTCCCCTTGTACTCCTGCAGTGCTGTTTGTTTGTTTTTAACTAGTTTTTAAATTTGTCCATACAGCAAATTATATTATTATTAAATATTGCCTTTTATTTAATCTCATTTTGTTTTGTATATATCAATATTAGGTTATTGCTAGGTGTGTGGGTCTTGGTTATTGAGGTCCCATCTTTTGGTTTAGTTAGTATAATCTGCGCTACCGTTACTTCTTCAGGCAAAGCAAAGTCACGCTAGTGATGCCTAATTTGCATACGGCATGAATTTAAAAGTATAATAGAAGTATATGTTACAGCCACAACATTACACTACAAAAACCCAGGAAACCTTTAATAAATGAAAAAAAAGTTGTCCTGTTGCCCTAAACATGTGCGCACTGTATAGCTGAGTTGCCATATGTTAGGCGCGTTAGACTCTTCGCGCTTTAGTGAATTTGCCCCATAATGTTTAAGGTCCTCCATTGCTTTTTTAAGTTGGATAAAAATTGGAAGTAGCCCAAAATCTCTGAATATATGACTCCATGAGAGTTCCTGTACTAACACATCTATAGTTGCTTTCACATTGAAGATCTTCCAAAAGTAATATATTACAAATGTCTTTGAAACTGACATTGGTGCCACTAGAATGTACAAAATCAGATTCCTGGGTCTCCTCTACTAAGGCTGAATTCTCAATATTATCAAAAAATGCTTCTTAATAAGAATCTATTTACATCTGTTAGAGTTTAAAATACATCAAACTTCTTAGTCTGACAAAAAGAGAGTTCTTTTCCCAAAAGTCTCATTTCAATGTCGGTCAAAGTACATTTATTCTTTCTTTTCCATAGTGAATGTCTCAGATTTACTGGGGTGTCGTCTGTCACTCCTGTTCTTCCTTCTCTTGGTCCTCTACCCAAATGGATATCTGTTGCTTCTCAAGGAAGTTCTGGTGTTTTTTGATTGGTAAAATGACTGTAGTGTCATGTGAGAACACCTCAAAGGCTCTAGATTCCCTTGAACTCTGGGAAGACAAAGTAGAAGGCAGCAAGCCAGCAGCAATATCCTGTTCATTGGTAGAATCATAATCCCCACTCAGGGCTGGACTGGGAGGAAAACTCAACCCTGGCAAAAGTATCAAAGCAGCCCATGTATTCACATGCATGCAAAGCATGATATATATATATATTTCCAACCCCAAGGTTAACTAGAACTAGTGTTAATTAATAGTGCATTCCATATAATCCCCATCAATATTATACACCCTATGTGCTGGAACTGGCCCTTGCAACAAATATCTCCCTAGTTTCTATCACATCTATTCTATCAGATGGATTAGTGACACTAAACTTATATATACAGTATATTCAAAATTTTCCTTTGTGTGCCCCCAGCTAGACCATGCAGCCTGGCAGATAAGAGAACTATAATTACCATTTGTATCACAGGGCCAAAGTGTGTCATACTTGAAGAGGCTAGGCTGTCTCATACAATTAATGCTACAAATCACAGTGTTCCATATACAGGCTGATGTGACTGTTCTGATCATAGATCCCCCTGTTGCCAACATACCTATCATAAGCATAAGGGATTTGGTATATAGCAACTCCAGTACTGGCATGAGCATTAACAAATGCAGGCATTGGCTTAGCTATGCCTGGCTATTATGGACAGCTCATTTACATATCTAAAGTGATTGGCTCATTTACATATTAAAGACAGGCCTACTTTACATTTTTAGGCGAGCAGTCCATTTACATTTTAAAGCAATCAGCCCATCTGGCATTTGCCAGAACCCACAGATTACAAGTCCGGGCCTGTCCCCACTAGAGCAGCTAACATGTTCAATTTTTTTTATCTCTCAAAATAGAACAATTAGGTGTGCTAGATTTGTGTGAAAACTTTGAGAAATATCTAGGTTTCTGAAACCTAGATGTGTTATAAGCTTTATCTGTTTCATAATCCTTCTTATCACATTATCTAATTTATGTGTTTTTTTACCATTTATTTCAGTTTCAGAATTATTGGTTTTATTCTTTAGTATATCATTAAATTCATCAAACTCTGATTGACTACTGCTAGTCAAGATATTATCTTTAATGTTTAAGTCACCATGTTTCATATGTAATACATTTTTGTTCTGCTATCAATTTCATCAGATTAATAGCAGTCAGAGTCTGATTCCAGCATGTCATGAATGTCTTATTATTAGTAAGTGATGTTGGAAATTTCTTTATTCCCCTAAGTATCATTTGAAGTTGAATATATTTCTCAAAACCATGCTCTTAATTCACTTAGTGGGAGGGCCTCAAACGTTTGATAAAGATTCATCAAATCAATGCAAGATTCTCAGAAACATACTATCCGCCTCATGCAATATATGTATATTTTCATAAGTATCTTTCCGTTCCATTAAGTAGACTGCATAAAATTAATAAATACAATTAATGAATAGTAAATTCCACATTACCACAACATAGATGAATATTTCATATATATTAGTTGAAACAAGGCAGTTAACAATTCAGGTAGATCAGTATTATGTGAATTAATTGTGACCACTAGCTTAGTAGCACAGCTACTTAATCACGACCACTAATTCTGTAGCACAAATAAGTTATGCCAACAAAATAAAAAATCTGATCATTCCCCTTTAGTCCATGCTTGTCTATATACGTATATATATGGTAAGGGTTTCCAAAATGGCTAAAAAAATATCAAAATATTCTAAATAGTAAGATGAAATCATGGCTGGTCACTAGTAAATTCATAGGTAAAACTGAAAACATAGAGCAAAAACCTTTGGTAGACCTATGAGACCTAAGGAGATGAGAAAAAAGTAATTAATGTAATTAACCACACAGGGCCTTGCTGACCTTATCTCAAGGTAGATTTAAGATTCCTTGTCCAAATTAATGAAATTAATGTTGATATATTAAATATAGCAAAACTTATTTAAATGTGATGTGATAAACAAAGAAATACTAGCAGTTGTGTGCCCATGAGTTTACAAAAATCAAATTAATTGGATTACACATTCGCTCACCCTTAAATAAATAGACCTGAGTACAAAGGTCCCAGGTCACTCATTTGGGGAGAGGGTGAAGGAAACCCTAACGGAAGTTTTGCGCAAGAAATGCCCACGCCTATTGGTCTTTTAGTCAATCCATCATTCTGACACCATCTTAGTACTCATAGACATGCTGGAGCCAATGCTGATGCTCTCACATGGCGATGTTTGTAATACAAATGGAAAAAGAATTTGACATTTGTAAATATTCTTATACCACAAACTCAGATGAAACAAATAAATCATGCTCACCTAATAAATATAGGGGCCCAGGTGTGTAAAAACTGAGCCCAACATATGATGGTAGAAATCCAGACCCGTATATACAGTTATATGCACTTCCAAGCTGATGTAAATACACTTACCAAAGTATAGCAGTGGTCCAGGTACAGACCCTCAGCTTGGGAAGGGGGAGGGGCTTAAACAAGGGAGGGGTTTAAGGCAATCTGAAATCAAATGTGCGGCCTGATAGAGCCCGCATTCCCGGAGGGAGTCTCCGCCATGACAGTCTCTGCGCATGCGCATGCGCATGCGCAGAGACTGTCATGCTGGCTCGCACCGGGAGGGAGCTGGCGGGGGGGCATTTAAAAAAAAAAAAAAAAAACCACCAGTACCCCCAACCGGAATGTGGGCTCTATCAGTCCGCATTTTTGGTTGGGGGTAACTGTTTTTCACAATAGGTGCCCTTTAAAAAGCAATTTTTTGTGGAACACTCTATCAGAAGCTTTGGCAATTTCCAAATAGATCATAACTACTGCTCCCCCACTGTCCAGCATCTTAGTTACCTCATCATAAAAAGAAATCAAATTTGGCTGACAAAACCTATCCTACTCATAATAAAGAGAAAAAACTAGAGAGCTGCTGAATAAAAAGCTAAATAACTATAAAACCACAAAATTAAAAATGAAAACCAATTGCAAATTGTCTCAGAATGTCACTCTCTACATTATACTAAAAGTTAACTCAAAGATGAACAACCCCTTTAAAATACCGACAGCCTTTTGTGTTTGCATCAGGAGTTTAGCCTTCTCTACTTCACATTAGGGGGTCTATAGCATCACCTCCTCCTTTATACTAGCTTTAAATCCTGCCTGACAACCAGATATATCCCACCTCATTTTCTATTCCCTCTGTCCCTCCAAAACAAAGTATAGCCACTGATATTAACTGCCCAGTCATGCGACTCATTCAGCCATGTTTTGGCTACACCAACCACATAATTTTTCCTCTCCAGTGCCAGCAATTCCAGCTCTTCCAATGTACCAGTCAGACTCCTTGTATTTGAAAATATATATTTAATTCTGGTATCAGTATGAGAATTTTGCAAATACATGTGGTCTTCACTGTCCTTAACAGTACCCCCAACCTAATCTCCTCCCCCATTTTCCCTTACTATGCCAACTACCTCATCTAACCTGTCTTCCACGGAATCCCTTACTGCACCCTCCCCCCACCCAAGCCTAACTTAAAATCTCCTCCAACCCCCTATCCATCTTCTCAACCAAAGAAGCTGCACCATCATAATTGAGGTGAAGCCCATCTGTGGCAAAGAGCCTGTAGCCAATTGAGAAATCAGCCCAGTTCTCCAAAATGTCAACCAGAACAAACTTTATTTAAGTCCCACAGTCCCACGTTTGTACTGGAAAGTCCCAATTTTCTCTGCATGGAATAGCCAGAAAAACATACAATGTTTCTAACTTTATTGGCTTTTGGCAGTGAGCCCCAGAAAAGCCACAGGTGCAGCTAAGAAACTTTTGTAACAATTTTGAGATAAGCAAATAAGTAATTGTAACAATTTAGATAAGGAGGTCCCTTGTGAAAAGTGAATCTGTATTATTTCAGGTGATCAGTGAGTGACACACAAAACATCACAAACTGGTGGCTCAAAAGAAAATATTTAAAAGGGCTATATTTACTTATAGATATGTAAAAGGGCTATATTTACTTTAAAATAATGACCCACATAGACACAGGTGGTGTTGGTTGCAGGATTTATTCAACAGGCTGTAGAGCTGCAAACTCTGCTCCACATGGCTGCCTAGGATACCCTAGACATAGGATTCCCCCAGCCATAGTGCCTAGGATACCCCAGGATATTCCCTGGCCTGGCATAGAGTGCATCCTCTATTGTAGGCATTATGTTAATAAACATAAATAAAGCATAATAAACATGTTCTTAAAGGAAACGTAACACCAATAAATTAAAGTGTTTTAAGGGAATGACAATATAGTGTAGTCTTGCACTGCACTTGATCATATCTGGTGTGTTTGCTTCAGATAGACTACTATAGTTTATTTAAGCAAGCTGCTGTGTAGCCATGGGGGCAGCCATTCAAAGCTGGAAAAGGAGAAAAGGCACAGGATACACAGCTAATAGCAGATAAGCTCTGTAGTATACAATGCGATTTCCCAGAATGTATCTGTTATCTAATGCCTATCCTGTGCTTGCATGATTACCCCCATGGCTACACAACAGCTTGTTTATATAAACTATAGTTGTGTTTCTGAAGTAAACACATCAGTTCTAGCAGTGCTGTGCAACACTACATTATATAGTCATTCATTTAAAATACTTTGTCTGGTGCTATTATTTTTTAAAAGGGCTGCTGTTAAAACTCTACATTTACTTATAAGTATGTGCCAATTTGGTGAGATTCTTAATGGGTCACCTATTTTTCCACTCTAGCAGCACACTGCTCGGTTTCCACAGCCCAGATCCAACAATGCAAAGTATTGGGCAGCAACGACATAAAAAATGCTGTTTATTAATACAATTATAAATTGCATTGCTTCAAAAATCTAGGTCTTACACGGGTCAGGCTTGACCAAAATGCATAAGACTTGAGCTATACAGCCATACAATTTTTAATGGAATTAACAGTAGGAGTCATTCATGACCCTGGGGGTGCAGGTGCAAGAGTAGTTAGAGGTGCAAGAAATACAAGAGTGCTAATTTCCTAAACACGTGTCCCCCCCCCTCCCGTGCCAGATACAAATTATATTTACACATGGATCCTCATTTGTCTTGGCCAGGAGATACACCAAATTAAACTTCTGTTAGTAATAACGAACAATAATCATAGGTGCAAAAATAGACTTAAGAAGGCCGAACAAAAAACATTGTGTGCCAGTCACGTTGCCTGCACTCTCATATTTGTCTGTGCTCTCAGTTTGATATCATCCAGAGCATTTGCAAATAAGTGCTATGCTCTGTGCTATAAATCCTCCAGCATAAACTTCACCACTTCTGAAGCTTCTCTGTGCATTCCAGTTGGCTGAGCAAAGCAGTTACATGAGCCACAGATCCTTTTTGCTTCTGTAAGGGCAGGGCAGATAGCATGAACTGAGGTAAAATGTACTGTAAAATAATTTATCAACCAGAAGGAGTTGGATGGCTTTTTAGCAAGTGAGGGAATACAGGGTTATGGAAGATAGCTCATTATACAAGTTGATCCATGGACTAGTCCGATTGCCTATTTGGAGTCGGGAAGGAATTTTTTCCCCCTCTGAGGCAAATTGGAGCGGCTTAGGATGGGGTTTTTTTGCCTTCCTCTGGATCAACTAGCAGTTAGGCAGTTAAAATGAAAAAAAAAAAAAAAAGGTTGAACTTGATGGACGTGAGTCTTTTTTCAGCCTAACTTACTATGTTACTATGTAGAGTGAACAACTAGAGCTGATAAACCTTTTGTTTTGGATAGTATATGGATAAACTTGCATTTGTGTTGTACATTCATTTGTGTCCATTTTCTAAATGAAAGGCTGCCTTGTTTACTGATCGCTGTAAAGATGGGTAATCTGCTTGTTTCTGTATTGTTAAGTTTGTAAGGAAGCAAATGTATCATAGTAAATATGGAAGATGCTAATTAGTTACATAGTTACATAGTTAAATTGGGTTGAAAAAAGACAAAGTCCCTCCAGTTCAACCCCTCCAAATGAAAACCCAGCATACACACACACACCCCTCCATATTCTCCCATAAATTATATATGCCCATATCTATACTAACTGTAGAGATTAATATCACAATAGCCTTTGATATTATGTCTGTCCAAAAAATCATCCAAGCCTCTCTTAAAGGCATTAACAGAATCAATCATCACAAAATCACCCGGCAGTGCATTCCACAACCTCACTGTCCTCACTGTGACAAACCACCTATGTTGCTTCAAATGAAAGTTCTAGTCTGAAGGGTTGACCTCTGGTGTGGTGATCCTCTTTAAGGTCCCCAGCTATTTGTCTATAATGTCCTCTAATATAAAGTAAAGTGTAATCATGTCCCCTCCTTTTTTCCAGAGAAAACAACCCAACCTGGACAGTCTCCCCTCATAATTTGTCTTCCATCCCTCTAACCAGCTTAGTTGCACGTCCCTGCACTCTCTCCAGCTCATTTATATCCCTCATTTATATCCCTCTTAAGGACTGGAGTCCAAAACTGCTCTGCATACTCCAGATGAGGTATAACTAGGGATCTATAAAGAGGTATAGTTATGTTTTCATCCCTTGAGTTTATGCCCTTTTTATTCAAGACAGAACTTTATTTGCTTTAGTAGGCGGTAAGAGTCAAAGAATCACCTCTGGGCTCCAGAAATGTTCTTGCCAATATAAAGATATTTAAAAATGCAAACCTATTCTTCTGGAAAGGGTGAAATGTCATGGTCAATTTTGTCATAGGCAGGCTAATGATTGGGAGGTGGGAAGCTGTAGAAGCTAGATGGATAGGATCCATATGAGAAATATGTTGGAAAAATGTTTTTATTCCATATACACAATCAAAGTTGAGGTTAGGAGGGAAATATTAACAGATGAACTCCCAGCTCTTCCCACGAGGATTTGCAAGTCAGACAGACTGTTTAATTGCAAGGAAATTCAAAAATACATATTGCTGTGGCCATTGTAGCAAATGAACCAGCTGTGTAAATAGGAGAGGAAGTGGAATTATTTGATCTGATCATATTTGCTCTTGTTGAACATCTAAATAATTCCAAATAATATCAGCTGCTGCTTACTTTTCCACTGTGATAGACTGCAAAGAAAGACATGGCATTTCACAAACATATGGCCAAGACTTGTGAGCATGGGCTTACCAGTATTTGGCTCCTTCTGCTTATCTCTGAATGTACAGATATCTACCTGCCTTTATAGAATCCAACATTTTGATTATTATTTTGACACAGTAGAGCACTATAAAAGCCCTGGAGTGGTTACAGCATTTTGGACCCAACATACCAGTTTTTGATATTTCTTTATCTTACCAAGACCATGCTACTGCTTGTTTTCATTCAAAGATCTCAAACAACAGGCACTGAATTTTTAACATTTTCTCAGCCCTCTCATGGGATCACTAAATATAATTCTTCCAGTCCAGTTCTTTCCCTGTGGGATTTGTGATTTCAAAAACAGTAATGAAACTTTTTTTAAAGGCTTCTATAACAGTATATATATTGCTTGAAACAATACTCTGCAATGTACTATGGTATTGTTTTCATTGTGTTATTGACAGAGTTTGAATACCTATATAAACTACCACAATGATGCTATAACTAGCGTGAGAATTTTTTTTTTTTATGAACCAAAGGATTATACAAAACAAATATGTACTTCTAAATAATGCAATTGCTTTAGAATAATGCAAATCCAGCATCCTTGGGAAGTCTAGAAGATGGACTCAGTTCTGCTGTTTTCCCTAAGATATATTATAATAAGCTGGTCTCTCTTCACAGTGATAAGGTTCCTTTCTGAAAAAATCTGAGCTGTTGTTTAGGAGTACCTAGAGCTGTACAATATAGCCGTCATAAGTGACATTGACTGATTCCAGTTAAGCTCTAAACCTGCTCATCATGAGCAATCAGATTCCAGGTATATGGAAACATCAGGAATTTCATTTTAGAGTATGTTGTTAATTGTTTCCATCGCCAACACATACAAAGTTGTGTAGGGCACAACAAGCTTTTATTATAATGTCAACATAATCAGGTTCCACATGCCAAAAGCACACTCCACCATGTGGCTTTTGACTATGTTTTTTGTGAACACTCCTTTGTGAATCTGGGTAAGAGCACATAACATTTCTTTTTTGATTCGAATTCAATAAAAAACTGACCTATTCGATTGAAAATGGACCTATTCAATCGAAAAAAAAAAATTTTTAAATCTTGCTTTTTTTTTTTTAGTTCGAATTCGAAATGTTTTTGCACTTCAAATTTCGAGCCTTGATAAATCTGCCCCTTACTGTTAGAGGCAATGGGACAAAATTAATGGTCAGTGTGGTGCCCCAACAAGAGTGGGGGTTAGTATCTGGGATACACCATTCCACCAGGTAAGATTACAAGTGATAGCACTTTAAGCCACACAGCCTTAAGGTGGCCATAGTAGTTACAATTATGATCTGTCCCGGAAAAGATCTTTCCAAGAAAGTTCGTTCATTTCAATCAAAAGATCGTAATTCAAGTAAGTTAATAGAAAGTCGGACGGTGTCGCAAGGTTGATCCAACAGTCGTGTCACGTCGGATCAACCTTGCAACACCGTCCGACTTTCTATTAACTTACTGTGTTCCTGTCTGATCCAACTTGGCGCGGGGCGTTTTGTCCCCCAGCGTCGGATCCGACAGAAATGTCTTTCCTGTAGTCCTGCCCTAAAAGGGGTGTCCTCTTTATCAAGGATATTGCAACTTTTAGATTCTTATTTAATAGTTTTTGAATTATATAAATATATTGTTTTGCAGCTCTCAGATCTAGATGGATTCCCAATAAATTTTATCCAAACTTTTCTAATTGCATCAGAAATGCAAATCCAACCTTCACCTGCAAGTCTGTTGAAGGCCCGAATTTGTGGAAAGGCCACCTAGGCCCGGGCCTAGGGCGGCAGGATTTAAAGGGGCGGCATGCTGCCCAACCACACGCACATTGATTCAGAAATTTTAATTTCCCATGTGCCAATTCCCATTGCTCCGCCCGGATGATGACAATTTGAGCAAATAAAAGGGAGGGGACAGGGGTGACAAACGACAGGGGCCTTGGGGCACCTGCTATGTAAATCCGCCCTGTTTGTTAAGCAAGTTATGGAAGCTACTATCTTAAGGTCGTTGCACTGCTTTGCTGCAATCTGTTGGTGTGTTTGCCACTACAATACTTTCATTTTACAGGCACTTAAAGGAACAGTAACACCAAAAAAATAAAGTGTTTTAAATGAATGGCAATATTATATACTGTTGCCCTTCACTGGTAAGAATTGTGTGTTTGCTTTAGAAACACAATTATATCAAGCTGCTGTGTAGCCATGGGGACAGCAATTCAAGCTCAGGTGACAGTAGATAACAGATAAGTTTAATAGAATCCCATTGTAAACTACAGATTTTATCTGTTATCTGCTGAGTAGCCTGTGGCTTTTTTCCTACTACTATAGTAATCATTCTGAAGCCAAAACACCAGTTTTACCTATACAAGCTCCTTACATCTTGTGAGTAACACATATGCCCTGCTCTGATTAATGGCAAACAATGTGCAAAGTACAGTGGAAACTGATTCAAGGGAGCTCTGGAATGAACCACTGCCTTGAGTAGGTGGTATTTTAATGAAACATAGACCATATAAATTGCAGTGAGCACCACCAATTATTATGATATACTTAAGGTGGCCATACACGAAGAGATCCGCTCGTTTGGCGATGTTGACAAACGAGCGGATCTCTCCCCGATATGCCCACCTTGAGGTGGGCGATATCGGGCTGATCCGATCGTGGGCCCTAGGGCCCAACGTTCGGATCAGTATGGGCGGTCGGATCGCGGGACCGCATCAACGAACAGATGCGGCCGCGATCCGACGGGATTTTTAAACCTGCCCGATCGACGTCTGGCCGACTTTCGGCCAGATATCGATCGGGAAAGCCCGTCGGAGGGCCCCCCACACGGGCAGATAAGCTGCCGACACAGTCTGTCGGCAGCTTTTATCTGCCCGTGTATGGCCACCTTTAGTTAGTGAAAACAGGGGACAGCTAAAGCATACATTCACTCCACATGCAATAAATGATGAATATATAGTCCCACATTATTTCTGTTAAGCTTTTTGGTCTGTGTATGGGTTTTAATTGGCTGGAAAATCACATAAAATCATTTCAGAACAGGAACTGTTGGACTATACTTTGTTTCTGAGGGACAGAGGCAATAGAAAAGGAGGAGGGGTATGTCTGTTTGTTAGGCAGGATTTAAAAGCTTATATAAAGGAGGAGGTTATGTTAGAGAAAGAAGGGGCATAAGTATAATGGGTGGAATTATTCACAAATTGTAAAGAGTCCAACAAATTAATTGTAGGGTTATCCTATAAACACCCTAATGTAAGTGAGGAGAAGGAGGCTAAGCTCCTGAAGCAAATAGAAAAAGCTGCTAGCTTGGGTAAAGTAATGATAATGGGGGATTTTAATTACCCAGATATTGACTGGAGCAACAGTACTGCCAGATCATTTAATGGGAATAAGTTAATAAACTTGTTGCATGACAATTTTATGGCACAGGTTGTCGAGGAGAAAATGCTATTCTGGATCTAGTGATCTCAAATGACCCAGAACTTATAGCAAATGTGCAAGTCATTAAATCCCTGGGTAATAGTGACCATAATGTTATATCATTTAATGTCTGGTGCAAAAAACAAATATATACTGGGGCAACAAAAAACATTAATTTTGGAAAAGCTAATTTTAGTGCCTGGAGGGCTGCCCTTCAGAGTATTGATTGGGGCATTACGTTTTCAGATAAAACCACAGAACAGAAATGGTTGTCATTTAAAATAATATTAAATCATTACTGTTCTCAATTTATTCCCTTGAGGAGTAAATGTAGTAGCTCTAAGAATCATCCTATGTGGCTTAATACAGATGTAAAGAAGTTAATAGGAAAGAAGAGAAAGGCATTTAAAAACTACAAATCTGTTGGGACAGAAGCTGCATTTAATGAATATAAACACTGTAATAAATGTTGTAAGGCAAAGAAAGGAAATGAAGAGTTAATTGTGGCCGCAGGTGAAAAGTAACCCTAAAAAGTTTTCAAAATATATTAATATTAAAATATGCAGGCTGAGAGTGTTGCTCTATTACATAATAGTACCAGTATGGTTGTAAAAGATACAGAAAAGGCAAATGTGCTAAATCAGTTCTTTTCTTCAGTGTATACAATAGGGTCTGAGTTCCCAGGCTCACTTCATAGCTGAACTAACGACTCAGCTCAATCTAGTCAGTGGCTGACTCAGGATATGATTTATAAAGCTTTATTAAAAATTAATGTAAACAAGGCTCCAGGGCCTGATGGTATACACCCATGGGTTCTAAGAGAGCTTAGTTCAGTTTTAGACCAGCCTCTCTTTCTGATTTTCTCAAATTCGCTTTCATCTAGTATAGCGCCTAAGGATTGGAGGAAAGCTGGTGTCATCCCAATATTTAAAAAGGGATTACGATCTCAGCCAATCATAGGCAAGTAAGTTTGACATCTGTGGTGGGCAAATTATTTGAAGGCTTGTTAAGGGATCACATTAAAAATTTTGTCCTAGTGAATGGCATTATGAGCAGCAATCAGCTTGGCTTTATGAAGGATTGCTTTTTATGATGAGGTAAGTAAGATGCTTGACAGTGGAGGGGGCAGTAGATGTGATCTATTTGGATTTTGCCAAAACGTTTGATACCATGCCCCACAAATGACTACTTTCTAAACTAAAGTCTGTTGGTCTTAATGAAGTTGTTTGCACATTAGGAAACTGGCTACAGGATCGGGTACAGAGGGCAGTTGTTAATGGTATGTTCTCTACTTGGAGTAAGGTTCATAGTGGGGTCCCTCAAGGCTCTGAATTGGGTCCACTTTTATTTAAAGGAACAGTAACACCAAAAAATGAAAGTGTTTTAATGTTGCGCTGTTAAAATTGATCTGTTTGCTTCAGAAACACTACTATAGTTCATATAAACAAGCTGCTAAGTAGCAATGGTGGAAATTGAAAAATGGCTATATGGCACAGGATAAGTAATGTATAACAGATAACATATGTTCTACAGAGCTTATCTGCTATCTGCCGTGTAACTTGAGCCTTTTCTCCTTTGAATGGCTGCCCAGGGCTACACAATAGCTTATTTATATAAACAATAATAGTTCTTCTGAAGCAACCACTGCAGTTTTACCAGTGCATGGCAACACTGCATTATATTTTTATTACTTTAAAATAATTTCATTTTTTAATTTTACTGTTCCTTTAACTTGTTCATTAATGACTTAGGGGAGGGTGTTGTAAGTAATGTATCAGTGTTTGCAGATGACACAAAACTATCCAGCCCAATTAAATCCATCCAGGATGTGGCATCCTTGCAACAGGATCTTGACAAACTGGCAATCTGGGCAGCTAAGTGGCAAATGAGATTGAATGTCGATAAATGTAAAGTCATGCACCTGGGATGTAAAAATATTCAAGCCACTTATACCCTTAATGGGACTGCACTAGGCAAATCCATTATGGAAAAGGACCTTGGAGTCCTTGTAGATGATAAACTTGGCTGTACCAAGCAGTGCCAGGCAGCAGCATCAAGGGCCAATAAGGCCTTGAGCTGTATTAAAAGGGGCATAGAGTCAGGGGAGGAGGGGGTCATTCTTTCCCTTTATAGAGCACTTCTAAGGCCACATCTAGAATATGCCGTACAGTTTTTGTCTCCATCACTCAAACAGGACATTATTGTATTAGAGAGGGTACAGAGAAGGGCAACTAAGCTGGTAAAAGGTATGGAAAATCTTAGCTATGAGGAAAGACTGGCCAAATTGGGGATGTTCACGCTGGAGAAGAGGCACTTAAGATTTGATAACTATGTATAAATATATAAGGGGGTCATATAATAATCTCTCTAATGCTTTATTCACCTGTAGGTCTTTCCAGCTGACACAAGGTCACCCATTCCGATTAGAAGAAAAGAGGTTCCTCCTAAATATTCGGAAGGGGCTTTTACAGTGAGAGCTGTGAAGATGTGGAATTCTCTCCATGAATCAGTTGTACAGGCTGATACATTAGATAGCTTTAAGAAGAGGTTGGATGGCTTTTTAGCAAGTTAGGGAATACAGGGTTATGGAAGATAGCTCATAGTACAAGTTGATCCAGGGACTAGTCCGATTTCCATTTTGGAGTCAGGAAGGAATTTTTTTGCATTCCTCTGGATCAACTAGCAGGCAGTTTTTTAAAAAAAAAAAAAGTTAAAAGGATGAACTTGATGGACGTGTGTCTTTTTTCAGCCTAACTTACTATGTTACTATGTTAAGTCCTCAGTGTCCACATAGAAATGTAGTAGACAGCACCAACAAGGATTCCAATTAAATAGCTTTTATTTGCAACTTCTTTGGCTTAAGAAGTCATCAGTGTCCAAGTCCAATGTGATTTCCCAGTCTAGATTGTTCTATCCTAGATGATGAGTTGGAATGAGTTCCAGTGCACCAATTATGTTTGCTTTAATAAACCAAACAGTTGCACTTAACGTACAAACTTGAGCACCAGCATCTACATAAAATCCTTACAATTAATATTTGCATGAAGAGGCATTACTTTAAGGGTTGCTCCACATTCAGCTTACTTGTGTCGAGTAAATTAACAACATTATAAGCATGGCTAATGTTACTCTATATTCACCAAAAACTCTGCAGAAAAAGTACTTTTGCATGAATTACCAAAACACATGCTAATTGCTCACACATTAGTAAATCAATACATCAATACATACTTTTTATGGTTGCCCAAATTATGTTGGATTCTTTGGGGAAATGCTGCATTGTGCATAAAATACACAGCAATTAGTATCCATTTTTGTGCTTTGAACATTACATTTGTAAATTAGCATTATTACGTCTTAACATAGTTATCCATCTGTATACAAGGATAATTCAGTAAGAAAATATTAGACTTTCCTGTCTCCTTAATTTGTCTCACAAGAATGAGCCGGTCCAATTGTGAACAAAGACTTCAATATTTTGTACAAGCTGTATCAGCCCACTAGAGCTTGCTTGGTACCAATGCCAACAGATAATTATTAAAGAATGTTTTTTACTACCAGTCCAAAGAAATTAAAGATCTATATTAATTCTAGAACAGAAAACAAGAAAACTATTTCCTTCTGCAATCAGTTTGGACAGAGGCCAGAAGGTGCCAGGTTCTGAGCATGAATTTTCAGATGATCAGCCGTATTACTGAACAGTTTTTAAATACATGTACTGCCTGATTAGTAATTCTTTTGGCTGCTTTCAGCATAATGTACTTATCTACTACGGTATGTGACATTTTTGTATTTTTTTTTGTACAGGTATCCACATTTAGAGCCCAACGCATGTATAATATTTTTGTTGTGCTCATTGTAATCAAATCAGAATGTCACGAGTATGATGTAGCTGCTTGGAAACGAGTATAGTCTGCAGCATGCATTTACTTATAACACACGCAGCTTACGCATTTGACCAATATGGATTTAAAGACAAACTGTACCCCCAAAATGAATACTTAAGCAATAGATAATTGATATAAAATTATGCAGCATTTTACATCTCTTCCCTTGAATCGCCATGGTCTCTGTGCTGCCTCAGAGATCACCTGAGCAGAAATACTGCAGTTCTATTTGTAACAGGAAGAAGTGTGGAAGCAAAAGACAGATCTGTGTCTGTTAATTGTGAATCTAAAGATCCCAGGCAGCGGCCCTTATTTCTTTTAAATGGCAATTTTCTATTTATGATTACCCAATGGCACATGCTACTAAAAAAGTTAGTTAGGGTTTTACATATGAGCTATTTTATGCAATATATATTTATAGGGGAGCATAGTTTAAGTGTACTTAAAGCATACTAGTAAGTATGATTTTCAAGTCCAACAGATGCCTACCTAGTAAATCATATGATCTGTGCAGATATAACCAGAGTAAAGGCAATAGCATTTTCCCCACAAATTGAAGTCTTGTTGAAAAAATGTCCTAAAACCAGCCATATATGTATAAATTGCATTGATATTTAGTAGGGATGCACAGAATCCACTATTTTGGATTCGGCCAAACCCCTGAATCCTTTGCAAAAGATGTGGCCAAATAAAGAACCACATCGGAATCCTAACTTGCATATTACAAATTAGGGGTGGGAACAGGAAAACATTTTTTACTTCCTTGTTTTGTGACAAAAAAGTCATGTGATTACCCTCCCTGTCCCTAATTTGCATTTGCAAATTAGGATTCGGTTCAGCCGGGCAGAAGGATTCAGCCGAATCCTGCTGAAAAAGGCAGAATCCTTTCCGAATTCCCAACCGAATCCTGGAGTCGCTGTATCCCTCATATTTACAGTGGTGTGAAAAACTATTTGCCCCCTTCCTGATTTCTTATTCTTTTGCATGTTTGTCACACTTAAATGTTTTTGCTCATCAAAAAACGTTAACTATTAGTCAAAGATAACATAATTGAACACAAAATGCAGTTTTTAAATGAAGGTTTACATTATTAAGGGAGAAAAAAAACTCCAAATCTACATGGGCCTGTGTGAAAAAGTGATTTCCCCCCTTGTTAAAAATAACTAAGAACAAAAGTAATTGAGATCTATCAGTCTGGTAAAGGTTATAAAGCCATTTCTAAAGCTTTGGGACTCCAGCGAACCACAGTGAGAGGCATTATCCACAAATGGCAAAAACATGGAACAGTGGTGAACCTTCCCAGGAGTGGCCGGCCGACCAAAATTACCCCAAGAGCGCAGAGACAACTCATCCGAGAGGCCACAAAAGACCCCAGGACAACATCTAAAGAACTGCAGGCCTCACTTGCCTCAATTAAGGTCAGTGTTCACGACTCCACCATAAGAAAGAGACTGGGCAAAAACGGCCTGCATGGCAGATTTCCAAGGCGCAAACCACTTTTAAGCAAAAAGAACATTAAGGCTCGTCTCAATTTTTCTAAAAAACATCTCAATGATTGCCAAGACTTTTGGGAAAATACCTTGTGGACCGAGGAGACAAAAGTTGAACTTTTTGGAAGGTGCACGTCCCGTTACGTCTGACGTAAAAGTAACACAGCATTTCAGAAAAAGAACATCATACCAACAGTAAAATATGGTGGTGGTAGTGTGATGGTCTGGGGTTGTTTTGCTGCTTCAGGACCTGGAAGGCTTGCTGTGATAGATGGAACCATGAATTCTACTGTCTACCAAAAAATCCTGAAGGAGAATGTCCGGCCATCTGTTCGTCAACTCAAGCTGAAGCGATCTTGGGTGCTGCAGCAGGACAATGACCCAAAACACACCAGCAAATCCACCTCTGAATGGCTGAAGAAAAACAAAATGAAGACTTTGGAGTGGCCTAGTCAAAGTCCTGACCTGAATCCTATTGAGATGTTGTGGCATGACCTTAAAAAGGCGGTTCATGCTAGAAAACCCTCAAATAAAGCTGAATTACAACAATTCTGCAAAGATGAGTGGGCCAAAATTCCTCCAGAGCTCTGTAAAAGACTCGTTGCAAGTTATCGCAAACGCTTGATTGCAGTTATTGCTGCTAAGGGTGGCCCAACAAGTTATTAGGTTCAGGGGGCAATTACTTTTTCACACAGGTTTGGATTTTGTTTCTCCCTAAATAATTAAAACCCTCATTTAAAAACTGCATTTTGTGTTTACTTGTGTTTACTTGTGTTATCTTTGACTAATAGTTAAATGTGTTTGATGATCAGAAACATTTTGTGGGACAAACATGCAAAAGAATAAGAAATCAGGAAGGGGGCAAATAGTTTTTCACACCACTGTAACCTATAATTTAGAGGCATGCTGCAAAGTTGTGCTGAAATCAGTACATGGGGTAATTCCAAGCATTTTGTCACCCAAACATTTTATAGTAATTCCTATGGAGGCAAATATCACTCAAATATGAATTTGATTTCTAGCAGTAATTGCATGGCACACAGGTGATTGCATGACAAGTGATTGTATGGCAGGTTTACCCAATAGATGCATTTAATTTTGTCTACAAATGAAAGCACTGACATTGACTGATCTATTAATTACTAGTCACCCATGTTGCCTGGCTGAGTACTCAAAAATGGCTTTTTTGCTAGCAGCAAATGTATGCATACAAATACAGATTTTATTTTATTATTATTATTATTATTATTATTATTATTAACATGTATTTCTATAGCGCCAACTTATTTCGTATTTTGCAACAACATAATTCAGACTGATCTGAGCTTTATTAATCGCTGCAAAAATGCAATTTTTAAGCTGATGGGAAATCCAGAGTCAACAAAAGTCCATACACTTTACATTCCAGAGAATGATTTTGGCTGGAGAAAATTTTAAAACAATGTGTTATAGGAAAAAATAGAAAGAAAGAAATTATATCCCTAAACATGCGCAGCACGTTCTGTGCAGAGCAAGAATTTAATGACTGTAACCATGGTTAAAAGCTAGCTATGCATGATACGCATTAGTCATAACTAGTGCTGTAACCCTTGCCTGGTTGTTGCATTGCCTATGTTTTTGATAAACTGGTGTTTTTTTTTAACTTGCGGAGTGCGGAATATATGGGTATCTGCTAGCTCTTGATTTACTCTGTAGTGTTGTGCAGGTTGACCTCAAACCTGCAATGATCCATGGGTTGACCACCAGTTTCATAGTTAGTTACATAGTTATATTGGGTTGAAAAAAGACATCAAGTTCAACCCCTCCAAATTAAAACCCAGCATACACACACACCCCTCCACTCTTTGACACAAACTGTATATGCCCATAGCTAAACTAACTGTAGAGTTTAGTATCAAAATATCCTTTGATATTATGTCTGTCCAAACAATCAACCAAGCCCCTTTTAAAAACATCAAAAGTATCAGCCATCACCACATCACCCGGCAGTGCATTCCACAACCTCACTGTCCTCACTGTGAAGAACCACCTACGCTGCTTCAATTGAAAGTCCTTTTCTTCTAGTCTGAAGGGGTGGCCTCTGGTGCGGTGATCCTCTTATGGGTAAAAATGTCCCCTGATATTTGTCTATAATGTCCTCGAATATATTTGTAAAGTGTAATCATGTCCCCTCGCAAGCGCCTTTTTTCCAGAGAAAACAACCCCAACCTGGACAGTCTCCCCTCATAATTTAAGTCTTCCATCCCCCTAACCAGTTTAGTTGCATGTCTCTGCACTCTCTCCAGCTCATTTACATCCCTCCTAAGGACTGGAGTCCAAAACTGCACTGCATACTCCAGATGAGGCCTTACTAGGGATCTATAAAGAGGTATAATTATGTTTTCATCCCTTGAGTTTATGCCCTTTTTTATGCAAGACAGAACTTTATTTGCTTTAGTAGCTACAGAATGGCACTGCCCAGAATTAGACAACTTGTTATCTATAAAAACCCCAAGATCCTTCTCACTTAAGGAAACTCTCAACACACTGCCATTTAGTGTATAACTTGCATTTATATTATTTTTGCCAAAGTGCATAACCTTGCATTTATCAACATTAAACCTCATTTTCCAGTTTGTTGCCCAGTTTCCCAACTTAGACAAATCACTCTGCGAAGTGGCAGCATCCTCCAAGGAACCTATAGCTCTGCACAATTTAGTATCATCTGCAAAAATAGAAACCGTACTTTCAATGGTCATCCAGGTCATTAATAAACAAGGTGAAAAGCAAGGGACCCAGTATAGAGCCCTGCGGTACCCCACTAACAACACTGGTCCAATTAGAAAATGTTCCATTTACCACCACTCTTTGTAGTCTATCTTTTAGCCAGTTCTCTATCCAGGTGCAAATGGATTTAACCAGTAACCTTCTGTGTGGCACTGTATCAAATGCTTTAGCAAAGTCTAAGTAAATCACATCCACTGCCATCCCAGAATCGAGGTCCCTGCTTACCTTCTCATAAAAAGAAATTAAGTTAGTCTGGCAAGATCTATTACGCATAAAACCATGCTGGCACAAACTCATAGTATTGTTATTTGCTATGAAGTCCAGTATCCTATCCTTTGTTATTCCTTCGAAAAGCTTTCCTACCACAGACGTCGGATTAACTGGCCTATAGTTTTTGGGCAGGTTTGAGTTGAAGTTTGGTCATCCGTTGGGTTGGGTGTGGGTCAGACCCTCTTGGGTGTTAGGTGTGGGGAAGTACACTCTTGCACTGCTCCTGATAAATCCCTGTCTTGGAACAAGAGGCATGCACAGAAATTGTGTACAGAGAAGGAAAATGTGATTACAGGCCTGGCACAGGTCCTACAATGGCAACATTTTGCAGGTTAGGGTCGGGTGTGGGTTAGATTTTTCCTGACCAACAAACCACTACCACCCTACTGTTCAAATTTTGTCTTTCACAAACCCTTATAGGAGTTATAAAAGGATTGGGAATAATTTGTATGTTTAGTTTAGAGATATATTTGTTTTCAAACGTTATTAGTTTTGAATGTCTCGCCAACCAAACATTCTGTTACTTTATTGCCAGTCTCAAAATATAGTCCTTTTGGTTTGACATTATGTTTGCTTTGAAATGCTTGGTTTGTGTCCATGATACTCGAGCAAATCTCATTTGGATTAAGCAAATAATTGATATGGCCAAAGAATTTGATGGTGATGTTGAATATAAATGTTCTGAAATGTTTCCCAGTGAAATGAAAACTGTTATAAATAAGCCCTAAAAAAAAGGCAAAATTCACTACTGATCACATAGAAAAACAGAAGAATAAAACAGGAATGTTTTACTATTGAAATTGTATAACTGTTATATTTCAGTGTTTCTAGGATACAGCTACAATTGCATTTGCATAACTTTATTTACAGATTATGGCATCTGTCTGTTTTTATGACTTGCAACATTTTCAAAGAAATGATTGATATTTCAATAGGACTATTTTATTGCAAATAACCGATAACCTAACCAGCTAGTGCAAAACCTAAGAAGACATCTGATGGCTCATACCCAGATACAGAAATATACAGTGCTGCTTAAAAATTTGTGAACTTAAAATATTAGTACATAAATATTTATCATGCAAGCCATAAAACTAGAAAATGAGAACCCAATGAAACAAACAAGTAAAAACATTATAATGTTCCTAGTTATTGAGGAGAATTATGCAGTTACATTATATGTTAAAAGTGGACCTTCTGAATTCATTTGCAGGGTGTTTTTTTCAATGGGATGATAATTAAGTGTGAGTGTGGGAAGTGCTGTCCTATTTAAAGGACGTAAATCTGGGTTTTCTCTATCATCTAAAGCTGATCTTAATATCACAAGATTATGGAAGTGTGTCATTTCGCAAACAAAGGATATTCTCCAAAGATTAGTTACCAAGATAGAAAAGGCTACAAAACAATATATAAAGCATTTGGACTCCACTAGTCCACTGTAAGACACATCATATGCAAATGAAGGAATTTCAAAACCGTTGTTACCATAAACAGGAGTAGTCAACCAACAAAGATGACACCAAGAGCAAGGTGTGTAAGGCTCTGGAAGATCTGAAAGACTGCTGCTACCACTACTACTACTATCCCAAAAGAATATTGCTGCCCACCTAAATTATGCTAAAGACCAAATAGATAAGTAAGCAAATTGTAAGAATGTTGTGTTGAGGCTAAAATACAACATTTTGGCTAACCACAAGAACCTTATACCATGTGTGAAACATGGAGGTGACAGGATTATGGTTTGGGCCTGCTTTGCTGCCTCTGGTCCAGGACAGCTTGCCATCATTGATGGAGCTACGAATTGTACCAGAAAAACCTGCAGGTAAATATCATTGTGAACTGAAGTTGAAAAGAAAGGGGTTTATTCAGCAAGACAAAAATCACACACATGGTTAAAGTTAATTTTCTTAAATGGCCTAGTCAAAGTCCTGACTTCCTGACATCCATAAGTTGAAGCTGTTCTGTAAGAAGGAATGGTCTACATTTCCTCCAAGCTGATATGCAGGACTGGTCCAGGAATGTTTAGTTGCTTCCTAAGATGGGCACACCAGTCACTGAAAGCAAAGGTTTAGATACTGTACTTTTTCCACACACAAATATCTAATGTTGGCTCATTCTGATCAATAAATAAATTAAACAAATTGAATATTATAACTGGGATCTCATTGTGTAGTTTTAGGGCAAAACAGATCATGTTTTAGTGCTTATCTATGTAGATATATTTGGAAACTGAAATCAGTACACAAACTTGTATAGGTAAATTTATTCTTATTAGTGACTGTATATAACACTGTGTAACATTTTTTTTTTAATTGAACAAGGAAATCCAGAAGTATTTCCAGTCTTTTTTACCATTTATTAAAGGAAAACTATACCCCCCGAACAATGTACAGTAGGTCTCTATAAACAGATATTGCATAAAATAGCTCATATGTAAAACCCTGCTTCATTTAAATAAACCGTTTTCATAATAATACACTTTTTTAGTAGCATGTGCCATTGGGTAATCATAAATAGAAAATAGCCATTTTAAAAAATAAGGACAACCTCCTGGGATCCTAGGATTCAACGGTGCACACAAACATACCAAACAAACTATAATGTTAGGTCACACGAGCCAATTAACAGACAGAGTTCTGTCTTTTGCTTCAACACTTCTTCCTGTTACAGTTAGAGTTGAAATATTTCTGGTCAGGTGATCTCTGAGGCAGCACACAGACCATCATGAAATGGTGGTTCAAGGCACTTGATGTAAAAGAGCAATATTTACTTAAATATATATACCAGGTAGGTAAGATTATTTAATCTGTCACTTGATTTGATATAAACTATCTGTTGCTCAAAAATTCATTTTCGGGGTATAGTTTTCCTTAAAAACATTTTTGAGTATCAAGAAAATGTTTAGCCTATCAACAGATTTATCAAAGCTTATGCCTGGGCCACTTAATCAGAATATACTCCATTCTGTCCTATTGATTGGTAGTGCTTATCCTGTCTTATCATAGCTTAAGCAACAGCTCTGAGCACTCCTACACCTTACCCCACCCTGTAAATACCATGTGGTGAAAATGAATTGTACGATCCAAAATGTTTTTGAAATCTTTTATGAGCTGTACACATCGGCTAATCTTGCAGCATGCAACACTTACAAAATGTTCAGATGCTTTATTTGTAAAATGAAATAATACTGTAATATATTTATATAATTTATATAATCAATAGTTTTAATCTGACTAAACATAGACATGGTTTAATAACAGGTTCTGCAAAAATGTTAACATTTTCAAGAAGCAAGAGTGGGTGCACAGTCCAAATAAATACTGTGTAGCTACACAAACACTATTTAATCAATAATTGTATCTCATCTATAATTTTATATCTATATATTCATGACAGGTTAAACTAATTTGTGAAGGATACTTCTGGAAGATATTTGCTCCACAGAAACAGTAACATGGTATATTGAGAGACCAGGAGAAACACTTGTTTTTTCCCTGCTTTATGTCTCTTTGTAGGTTGTTGAAAGATGCCAGATGCCCAGGTCACTTTGTATTGAGTGCTATGGACTTTATGCTAATAGACTTGTTTATGATCTGCTACTTTCAGTCCCAATTAGATGTTCCAAAGGATGAGAAAAAAAAGGTGAGCAGAGAACATGTGAGTATGAAAGATGCATTGGCCACGTGCAGCAAGCTGAGGATCCACCATGAAAGAACAAAACTGTTGTGAGTTAATTTGAAGCAATTACCAATCAATAATTAGTTTTGTTTGGTCAACTTCAATTTCAGTGAATTCCTCACTGAGAGAGGCAATTATATTTGTGTTATAAAAGGCTAACATAGTCCACTGTGCTGTAGAATAGGTATACATTAAACATATACATTACAATAATATAGTGACTGATACAGGAAATAAAGAGGTCCATGCTCATTAGAGCTTGTATCTAAAAGGAGAAGGGGTACAAAACATAAGGTTTGGGGACAGTAAGAAAAGTGAGATGTTACTTAGCATTGAGTGGAAAGCAGTTGAGAGACCTAAATGGTTGTTCCGGTGTCTTTTCTGTATTGTTTTGCTCTGTGACATTTCCATCTTTACGTCTCCTGTTCCAAATTAAACGCTAGTGCATCTATTGACTGGTTCCAAGTACAGACTGTGTCAATAGATGTAGCAAATTTTCACCTAAAGAATCCACTGTAGTGACTGCACATTTCATGTTGATGACCAGAAGTGACACTAACTAGATTAAGAAAATGTTCAGAGTAACTGCATCTGATTCACAGTGCAAGCTCAAGTGATGTTGATGCATTAGCCACAATTACATCAGGGTCAACTCCTTTTATTCACTGAATTGAGGCAAGGATTATGAGCAACAACACTGCATTGTGCATAAAAAACATGGTAAATGTGTCCTTAATATCATTCCCGTATTGTTTAATTTTTCTTCAGTGAGTGCCAAAAGTATTATAGCCTCAACTATGTTCTATTTTTAAGCCATTGATACCAGGTTTCCCCCAATTTCACCAATCTATGCTATGGGCAATTACTCTCTTTCTGGATTTGTATAAATTTCTATTTCCATTTGACTCTTTGTAAACTTACTCATTGTAGCGTCTTCTTTAATATGGTGGTTTCTACATATCGATACATTGGTTTCTCCAGATATTTCCACTAGGGATACACCAAATACACTATTTTGGATTCGGCCGAACCCCCGAATCCTCTGCGAAAGATTCAGCCGAATACCGAACCGAATCTAAATCCTAATTTGCATTTGCAAATTAGGGGTGGGAACGTCCTTGTTTTGTTCCAAAAAGTTACCTGTTTGCCTCCCCGCCACTATTTTGCATTTGCAAATTAGGATTTGGATTTGGTTCAAACAGGCAGAAGGATGCGTCTGGAACCGAATCCTGCTGAAAAAGGCAGAATCCCCAACCAAACCCTGGATTCAGTGCATCCCTTATCTCCACATATACACTAGTCCAAAACTGCTATGTTGAATTTATTGGAGGAGAATTCTTCCAATACATGTTTTCTTATCACTTTTTTTCAGCATTTTTACATTTAATACTGTAGTTATAAGTGTTTTTTATTTTCTTAAAAAGTTAATATTGAAGGGGTGTAACATATAAATATCATGTAATAGGAAAGTTAACTAAGCACCCTATTTTTTTTGCTCTTATTCTACCTCTCTCTTCTCCCTTTACCTTGCAGACATTGTCATTCTGTCTGTCTGATAGTGATCTCTCAAGCTCAGCAGATCTGTTTTGTTTTTGTCATTCATTTGTTCCCTTATGTTCCCTTTGAACAGAAAACAGAACGTGCCGTTCACAGGGGCCCTTTGAATTCCGCCAGCTGCAATTACAATTACACAAGAGAAAGGAAGCAGAGCCAACTCTTTACATCAAAAATGGTAGCTGAAAATAAGATGCCCCATAGCCTGTTCTTCTTAGCTTAGATCGCTACCATTCAGATTAGTCTTTATGAAAAAATGCTTCACATTTCTGCTTGCATCATATGCAGAGCATAAAAGACAATTCAGTAATCAAATATTTCACCATAAATCTCATCTACAGTATATATAGAGTATATATACAAAGTGGAAGATTCACTATAGGGCGAAGTGTCTAACGCTACCGCCTTTTCGCCAGAATGCCCATCCACAGGGATATCGCCAATTCACTAACAGGTGCAGATGACAATGCACTAGCGAAAGAGACCATCGATAGCATTTGTTCAAACTCTATCGTCAGGCGACTTTTTGCTCTGGGGAACATTTATTACTCTGCAAATTCAGTAAAGTACGAATTGTACTGAACGTTACCACTTTCGCCAGAGTTGACATCACCAACTCAGACCAGGCGAACTGCTAAAATGAAGCTAGATCCTCCTCCTTATGTCAGTTACATCATATCCTGCCTGCCGGAAATTCATTGAAGTTGTAAAAAACACTGGCGGCTTGTACTTTTTTAAGTAGGATTGCCTGCAAAAGCCTTAACTTTAACTTTTTTTGGTTACATTGTTTTCCCAGAAATTTGAGGGACATGTAACATTTCTTTTTTAATGTTGGGCATTAAAGGATCTCTTTCGTCTTTATTCAGGTTTCTTGGACATTTGTAATAAAAAGGTCCAATTTCAAGCATTTGCATCAACATCTCTTATAAAGACCTCCATGCAACTTTAATGTACCTGCCCTATTCAAATTGACCTAAGCGTAAGATCTCTAGTGACTTTTCGCTAGGCATAAATTAATCTTTTCTATGAAATGCTCCCACTGAAGAAATAGCACCAGCGAAAAGTGTTCGGCACCCAGGACGCAACTTCGCATTTTAGTGAATTAGCATATTCATTATAAAAAGTACTTCTACCATGGCAAATACATGAACCTGGATACAACCTGGACTCAAAATGAATGTGCAAAATACAACATATGTTTGCTCCAGGTCTTTCTATACCTGCTAGAAACTTTAAAACCAATATTATGTTACCCATTATAGAGAATCTAAAAATGTCAAAAGAGGTAGAAAGGCCATTTCACTGCTTGGCAATGTGATATTTCCTGATAACTAGCTTGTCAAACATTTCATTAGACTTCAGTGTGGAATTTGAAAGTTTAATTGACCTTTCTGCTAGAAAAAAACCCATAAGCAGGCTTTCTTAATAAGAAAAAGTTTGTCAGCTTTTGGGGACTGTATATACATTACATTTTCCTTTTAAAGTGGGTTTGTGAGTGTGAGTTACAGGATATTATTTTTGGTAATATGAGGTGTTCCCCAAAAACTGGTTTATATTAATTTACTAAATGTTGTACTTTTATGAAAATATTTGAGTTACGGGATATTCCATAGTTACCATCAAGTTCAACCCCTCCAAATTAAAACCCAGCATACACACACCCATCCACTCTTTCACACAAACCATATATGCCCATAGCTATACTAACTGTAGAGTTTAGTATCAAAATAGCCTTTGATATTATGTCTGTCCAAAAAAATCATCCAAGCCCCTTTTGAAAGCATCAACAGACTCAGCCATCACAACATCACCCGGCAGTGCATTCCACAACCTCACTGTCCTCACTGTGAAGAACCACCTACGCTGCATCAAATGAAAGTCGTTTTCTTCTAGTCTGAAGGGGTGGCCTCTGGTGTGGTGATCCTCTTTATGGTAAAAAGGACCCCTTCTATTTGTCTATAATGTCCTCTAATGTATTTGTAAAGTGTAATCATGTCCCCTCGCAAGCGCCTTTTTTCCAGAAAAAACAACCCCAACCTCGACAGTCTCCCCTCATAATTTAAGTCTTCCATCCCTCTAACCAGTTTAGTTGCACGTCTCTACACTCTCTCCAGCTCATTTACATCCCTCCTAAGGACTGGAGTCCAAAACTGCACTGCATATTCCAGATGAGGTCTTACTGGGGATCTTACTAGGGATTATGTTTTCATCCCTTGAGTTTATGCCCTTTTTTATGCAGGACAGAACCCTATTTGCTTTATTAGCTACAGAATGACACTGCCCAGAATTAGACAACTTGTTATCTATAAAAAGATCCTTCTCACTTAAGGAAACTCCCAATACATTGCCATTTAGTGTATAACTTGCATTTATATTAGTTTTGCCAAAGTGCATAACCTTGCATTTATCAACATTGAACCTCATTTTCCAGTTTGCTGCTCAGTTTCCCAACTTAGACAAATCACTCTGCAAAATGGCGGCATCCTGCATGGAACCTATAGTTCTGCACAATTTAGTATCGTCTACAAAAATAGAAACTGTACTTTCAATGCCCACATCCAGGTCATTAATAAACAAGTTGAAAAGCAAGGAACCCACTAACAACAATGGTCCAAATAGAAAATGTTCCATTTACCACCACTTTCTTTTAGCCAGTTCTCTATCCAGTTACAAATACTATGTTCCAGGCCAACATTCCTTAATTTAACCAGTGTGGCACTGTATCAAATGCTTTAACGAAGTCTAAGTAAATCACATCCACAGCCATCCCAGAATCGAGGTCCCTGCTTACCTTCTTATAAAAATAAATTAAGTTAGTCTGGCAAGATCTATTATGCATAAAACCATGCTGGCACAAACTCATAGTACTGTTAGTTGCTATGAAGTCCAGTTTCCTATCCTTTATTAATCCTTCGAAAAGCTTTCCTACCACCTACGTCAGACTACTGTAACTGGCCTATAGTTTTGAGGCAGAGAATGGGATGACTTTTTGAATAGTGGCACCACATTAGCAATTATTAGAATTGGGACTATTAATAAGGAAACCTTCATTAGCTGGTTCCTCATTTGTATAGACAGACGAAAAGTATGCATTCAGAATCTGAGCTTTTTGCTTGTTCTCATCAACCAGCTGACCTCCCTCTGATAATAAAGGTCCTATCCCTTCCTGTTTCAATTTTTTACTATTAATATATTTAAAAAATAATTTTGGATTCTTTTTACTGCTTACTGCTATATCCTTTTCCATATTGATTTTAGCTTGCCTGATAGCTTTTTTGCATGACTTATTGGCCTCCTTGTACGTAAAACCAAAAAGGTTTTGCTTTGCAACAAAGTTCCTTGCTTACAAGTGAAATATACTTAAATGTATATTTATTAACCCTGTGAAAAGCATTTCCCAATATGTTGCAGAGATGCCCTTATACTGTCAAAGTTTGCACACCTGAAATTCAATGTTTTACTTATAGAGTTGCCTCTGCAACAGAATCTCGAAGGAGACCATGTTATGATTACTATTCCCTAAATGCTCACCCACACAAATGCTAGAGATGAGTTCAGTATTATTAGTTATTACAAGATCCAAAAGAGAGTTATTCCTAGTAGGTTCTTGAACTAGCTGAGATAAAAAGTTGTCATTTAGCATATTTACAATAATAACTTGACCTAGTTGTGAAGCTGCTTCTATTTGTAAAAGTAGCTGGGCTTCATACTCGTCACTTATACGAGGTGGTTTATAGCATACACCAATGAAAATTTTCTTTGTAACCTTATGCCCAGTTGAAATCTCTACCCAGAGGGATTCCAAACGATCACCAGTGCCCGTAATGGTTATTTCTTTAGTACATGGCTCTCATCCCCCCTTTCTAATCCCTTTGTCCGTCATAAAAAGGGTGTAACCATTTAAATTCACAGTCCAATCACATGTTTCATCCCACCAGGTCTCAGTGATACCAATTTAATCATAATTTTTAGAGCATGCAATTAATTCTAGGTCTCCCATTTTACCTGACAAACTTCGTGCATTTGCCATTCAGCAACGATTAATACGTTTACTTTTTTAAATGTACATTACTTTGATGGGAATTATATGTTAGTTATTAGTCTTAGTATTAGTCTGTTTTGCTTATAACAGAGGGACCTCCTTAGCTGGTAAACTGTATGCCCCCATCACTCCTCCCCCATGACCCCTTACTAATCTCACTACCCTAGCTTCCCCATAATTCTTTCTCTCACCCACCCCCCACTTGCCTAGTTTAAACACTCCTCCAACCTCTTGGCCAGTCTTTCCCCTAGCACAGTGGACCCCCTTCCATTGAGGTACAATCTGTCATGACTGTATAGGTTGTACCCCAAGGAAAAATCAGCCCAGTGCTCTAGGAACCCAAACCCTTCCTTCCTACACCAAGACTTGAGCCACGCATTTAACTCCCTAAGCTCCCGCTGTCTCCCTAAACTTGCACTTGGCACCGGCAAAACTTCCAAAAAAATTACATTGGAAGACCTTCCCTTAATCTTAGAGCCTAGATCCCTGAACTAACTCTTTAAGGTCTTCCATCTACCATTTATCTTGTCATTAGTACCCGGTATGTGCTAAGACAGTTGGGTCATGCCCAGCCTCACCAAGAATGTGATTCCGTTTTTGTAGTTTGATGTGTTCTTGATTGTCTAGGCATATCGACTGCATAGAATATATGTAGTTTGTTGACTTCCTTATGTTGCCTAATGATAGTTGCACCCAAAATGATTATTTCTTGTTCATTGGTGTTTTTAGCATGACAAATCAGAAAGCAAAACGTGTTAAATAATTAAATGGGGGGGGGGTGTTCTAATATTTACAGTATTTAGGAATGTCTAATCCCTGCATTATTATTGTTCTGCAGTTTAAAAGCCTAAAACATTAAAACACAAGCAGTAATCTTTGAGACCCTTTTTGGAGAGTTGCCACCTGTTTTTGATATAACAATAGCCCTTCTATTGCTACTATATTTTGCCAAATTATAACATTAACAATAAGTTCTATTTTCTGGGATAGTATTAAATCTAGCACATGGCATAAAACCCACGGAAAACTTTCTTATATATGTAAACACAGAAAATAGCATTCAGTGGAACATAATCATGAAAATGAATATTTCATTTGTTTCATGTAAGATTTACCAGAGCAGAATAGAGTTGGAAAATATAGATCTGCTTTCATTTATAGCAAAGAAATCAATTGTGTTATGCTTTAAAATTAGACAAGGATGGTCCTAATTTACATGATGAATTGGCAGAAGAGAACCCACAAGATCTTTTATGGACTCCAGCCATATTATGAGCCAGCTTAAGAGGGCGTTTTATTGCATCATTACTTTAATACAGGTATTATCCAGAATGCTCGGGACTTGGGGTTTGCTGGATAACGGATCTTTCCGTAATTTGGATCTTCATACCTTAAGTCTAATAGAAAAATCATGTAAACATTAAATAAACCCAATAGGCTGATTTTGTTTCCAATAAGGATTAATTATATCTTAGTTGGGATCAAATGCAAGCTACTGTTTTATTATTACAGAGAAAAAGGAAATCATTTTAGTCTATGGAGTCTATGGGAGATGGCCTTTCCGTAATTCAGAGCTTTCTGGATAATGGGTTTCCGATAAGGGATCCAATACCTGCATTACAAAAACAACATATAAACAAAATACAAAAAAATCTCAAAACTGAGACTCTGTATTTGTACCCTTATGCCATGGTGAAGAATTAGTAGAATGTCCGCTTAATAGTCTACACTAGGTCTAAGTAGGAAGTACAAAATCGTTTTTTGTCACCATTCTGTAAGAGTTGCTGGGGGTGGGGGCTATTAGCCCAGAGTATTGTGGCTTTGTGGGCTGGTTGTGAGAAAAAAGCAACCTGAACCTACTAGACCTAAAGGAAATGTCTGTTTATAAGAAACCTAAAATAAACAAGCCATGCAGGAATTCCTTATAGCAGCAGCCTTGACCCCTGCCCAGCAAATGCTGGCAAGCATAAGCCCGAGAATCCTAGCTCACCTGCATTTCTGGAGACTACTAAGGTTAAAATTAGTTTATTTAAATCTCCTGAAGTCCAATGTTTATTAATACAAGTAACTTGCTCAAACTAGATACACATGTATGACTTATGCCTATGTACAGACTGCCATAATATCATAGCACAGAGGATCTGCAAATTGATTTCTTTTATGATCACTTAATTCCCTTTCACCATTTTCCGTTTCCTCAATACACCTACAGTATGTCTGAACCCAAAATAAGTACACATACAAATACCACCTAACAATCTAATTTCAAACATCAAGAAATCATTTAAAACGAGTTTTCATTCTAAAATCACCAAACTCTAATCTGTATTTTAAATTATGGAAAGCAATGAGGAAAAAAATGTTCTTATACCTACACAAAATACACATTTTAGCATCTGTTCTGGGGCCAAATATTTACATATAGGCCATTGCCTGAAATCCCTTCACAATTTCCAACTTGTCAAAGCATAATATATTCCCACTTATTTTGGGTCTTGTCAATTAATTTTTGTCAATACTGGTAGACAAATTGTTGCACTGATACCGAAAATGTTAATCTTTGTAAGAATCTCTGAGTATAAAATTTATAAGAATATTGATGTCCATCTCAGTTCTGTTTCTGGCTGTCTGCCTACATGACAAGTTCACTTTACATATAGTAGAACATATATGAGGATGTAGTGCATTTGCATCAGGGATGTCATTTTTCTTTTATCATGTACCTTATTTTATGGTGGAGTCCACATAATGAGCAGCATGCCAGTAAGAACATTTTCCAGACTAGTCTGCTATTGTAGTGAGATACTTTCTTATACAGTATGTACTCTCTTGTTGGAGATGTCTCCCTGCTTGTAAGTCTAAAAACATTTTAACAATATTTCTACTTCTACAGTATCTGCAGGAACAGGGATAGTGTAATTTTCATTACATTCATTTCAAGAACTAAAGCTTAACTAAAGAAGTAGGCTAGAAATGTTGTACTTCATGTTTTGAGTTTTCTGTACCAGCCCAAGAAAGGGTTGCCACCTTTTCTTCAAAAAAATACTGGCCTTCCTATATATTTACCATTTTTCCTATTAATAACATTGGGATCAACCATCAAAAATACCGGCCAAGCCGGTAAAATAACGGGTGGCAACCCTAGCCCAAGACAACCACAGCCCTTCAGCAGGGAAGATCTGTGCCTCCAAATATTAATCATGATTAGTAATTCATTCAAATAATAACTATGGGGCAGATTTATCATTGGTCGAATTTCGAATAAAAAAAAAAACTCGAAATTCGACCATATGAATAAAAAGGAAGTAAAATCCTTGATTTTACCGCAATTCGATCAATCGAATACAAAAAATTTTTTATTCGATCTAAAATGATGATTCCCAATTTGGTAGCTTGGTTCTGGCGAAGCAGGTGGTCGAATAAAAATTTAAAGGGGAAGTTATTCGACCATCGAATAGTCGAATATTCTAATAAAATGTTATTTCGATGGTCGAATTTGCCTAATTTGCATATTTCAAGATTCGAACATAATGAAAATTCAATTGAACTTCGAATTGTTCATGTGAATTTAGTAAATCTGCCCCTATGTGTCATCTTAGAAACCAGTGCAAGTAGCTTATATTACAGACCAACCTCATTTTCTGCTTGATAATTTACAATGACCCCTAAGCTTAGCTTCTCAACAGCTGCTCAGAGCCCACTGAGCATGTGAGTGTTGCAGACGCTTTCCAAGATGGTGACCCCCTGTGACAAGTTTGAAGTCCTGGATCATTGTTGCTATTGAAAAGCTAAAACTTTAGGCTGGTGCAATAAGTTCAGTAGATAAAATCTGGTATTTTTAGCCATGTTCATTTTTAGGGTTTAGTTCTTCCTTAAGTGAGCACTGTTTATGTGTGTAATTAATCACCCAATGAGTTAATAAGCCAGATGTAGGCTTTATCACTATAGGAGCTTTTGTAGTGGCATTCAGTGCCACTAATGCAACCAACAATGTAATAGCACGGTAACTGAAGTTAGTGTCAGACTGGCCCACGGAATACCCGGAAAACTCCCGGTGGGCCAAGGTGTCAGTGGGCCCTCATGCTGCTAAACTTTTGGCCTATTTCACGGCCATTCCCTATTTCTATGAGAACAAAGGCTAAATAAATGGAATAATTGATTATAGTATGTAAAGAAAACAAACTAGGAGAATAGAGGTTGATTGAGGAGATGAAGAATATTAGTACTAAGAGTGGGCCCCTGGTCTAAGGTTTTTGGGTGGGCCCCTGGTGTCCCAGTCCGACACTGACTGAAGTGCAAAATACGGAATCCTGCTTACCTAAGCCCTTGCTAAAGCTGCAGTGGCAGGGAAACATTGTATGCAGAGCTGCACAGGTAAGCCACACTACCTGGCACTTGGATCCAACACAGGCAGGAATGGGAACAGATGTATGGGATAACTGATTTTATTCACCATAAACTGAATAAGAAACATCTCTGTTCAGGCTGAATTTTATCAGTACTTGTGAAAAATCAGACCAACAGCTCTACGCAATATGTTGGCACTATGAAAATACTTTTTGAAGGGGTTGTTCACCTTCAAACAACTAGTTGTTTTCAGATAGATCACCAGAAATAACTACTTTTTCCAGTTACTTTCTATTATCTATGTGTGACTGTTTTTCTAATTGAAGTGTAAAGTGTCATTTTTCACCTTCTAAAGCAGCTCTGGGATGGGGGGGGGGAGGTTGCCGGCCCTGTAAACTGTTCTATATTGACACATTTAGTTGATACATTTCTTCTCTCTGTCCCTGCTGAGGAAATTCCCTGGTTTTCATTACAGCCAGCTGTTAGAATTGATACACTAGCTGCTAATACTTCAGAGATGCTTCTGAGAAATGTATCAACTAAATGTTATAAAATTGTAACAGTTTAGAGTCTGCACCTGAATTACTGAGCTGCCAGACTCAAACACCAGAGACACAACATTCAACTTTAAACTTATATTTTGGAAAAACAGTAAAAAATAAATAATGGAAAGTAATTTAAAAAAAGTCTTTATTTCTGGGGAACAATCTAAAAACATCTGAACTGAAAAGATATATTTAGAAGGTAAACAACCCCTTTAATAAAGTATGCTGAGTAAACCACCCCTCCCTTGGTTATATATAGTGCTTAGCTGTTATTATTAATACTATTAATCGTATGATTCGAAGAAAAGAAATAGGCCCTTGTGAAATGCAAAATGCAGGCAGAATAGAAGCTGTAACGTTCTAGCATATTAGTTAAAGTAGAACCCCCGTTTTAAATTTTTCAGGGGACCAGAAAAAAATGGTGCAAAATCCAGGAAAATGTAAAATAAGGGAAATGTATTATGTACGATATATAGGTGGGACCACAAACGAACAATGTAAAATGAGGGAAAAGTTAAAATCAGGGGATGTAAAATTGAGGTTCTACAGTACTTCCTACTTTCTAATAAACTAAGACACACTACATACTTCTACTACAAACATTTCCTTAGTTTGTTGCAAACTGTAATACTTGATTGTTGATATTTTGTCTGACTGAGGAATGCAATTACATTTGTTTTTTATCCCTCCTGTATATTGCATTCCCTTAGTAAGGAGAACAAAAACATTTCCTCATTCCAGTTCCAAACACAGCTGTCCATCTGTCAGTCTATTTTCTGTCTATATCAGATGATATATCTTTATATATCAGCTTCTAAATAAAAATAAGTGGAGTGTTGTTATCAGGGACCTATTAAATGTGCATTGTTGCTATGTCTTAGGAGGCCTAGGCTGTGCAAACGCTTGGTGAAGTTAAACCATTTTTTTAAAATATATTTTCCTTATAACTTGCCACTGAAATCCGTTAATTCTCTAATGAAGAATTACATGGAAACACCACTTAATGTATTAACAAGTGATATGCATATAAATAAGTCTCCCTGCACAAAATACATTATACCAATTAATTTACTGAGCATTTATAGAAAAATATACATCCATGTCTGCTGTGCAGGGTGTATAATATTTCACTTATAATATTTAACAGCTTCCTATCATAACAGAAAAAAGATGAAACCTTTCTAAATGCCAGTATTATTAGCCACTATCAATTAGGTGATGTTGCCAACATATTATGCAACCAGTGTATTAAGCAGTAGCGTACAGATTTTATGATCATCAATGACTTCCCTATTAAGGAACACTAAGGGGCAGATTGGTCGAATTTCGAAAAAAAAAAATTCAAATTCGACCATCAAATTATTTTTAGGGGGGGGTCATGATCGAAAATGACCATTTTCGATCAAAAGTGACCATTTTTAAAATTGTTTGAATTGAACGATCGCAGAAAAATTTTGATTTTCCAGAACGTAGAAAAATTTACAGGAAAGCTTAAAGGAGGTCGCCTATAGGCTACAATAGCAAATAACCAGCTTTAAGGTGGTGAATAGTGGAATTCAATTTTTTTTAAAGGGCCAGTACTTCGAAATTCGAATTTAAATTTTTTTTCAATTCGAATCGAATTAGCCCAATAATTTCTTCGAAATTCAAATTTTAAAAATTCAAATTTTATTCTAAAAATTCACTTCGACCCTTAGTAAATGTGCCCCTAAATGCACACAAACACAGAAAACTGTAGCACCCAGGGAAACTCACACAAACACAAGGAGAACACATAGGGAAAACAGAACTGAGCCTTGATAAATGTTATCTTGTGAATCTAGTGAGGTTCTAGTAGCCCCTGTCCTGGCTGGTTAAAATGCTACATACTGTCAATTCTGTTAACAGGGAAGAAAAGTTAGCAGAGTATTTTTTCTTCAAAAAAGTTGCTGATTACTGCACAACCTTTAGTTAAAATGCCCCATTTCTCCATTTGACTTTGTCTAATTAAAAGGGTTACAGTATTTGTTGTCTTTTCCTTTTACATTATTGATTTCTCGTCTGTGTTTGTTTTACCTAAGATGTAATTGCTTCTCAGGCTGTCTGGTCACAACCATCTTGCCAGCTTATATTAGACAAACTTAAAGCTGGCCATACGTTAAAAGATACACTTCGTTGGTGAAATCGCAGATCTTTTACTGATATGCCCACCATGAGATGGTCTATATCTGCTGATCTGATCTGAAGCATGGACCACATGAACAAGCAACGTAGTCTTCAAAGATTTTTAAACTATTCCAATAGATATCTGGATGATTTTCATCCAGATATTGGTCGGGGAAGCCAGTTGGACAGCTCCATACACAGTTCAAGGAGCTGTTGATTTTGTTTGTCATCCGCTTTTATTGGCCCATGTATGGCCAACTTTAGTGCTGAATGGTTGCCAACTGCACATGTACAATTTAGTATCCGTGTTTGTATATTAGCCCCTATATAGTAGAAACTTTTAAACAGCACCATCGACTCATTATATTTAAAAAGCCTTTATTAATGCTTTTTTGGGCATCACAGCAAAGTTTCAACCTTTTATCAAGCTTATTATTATTATTATATTAGCCCCTATATACCAGGCATAGATTTCATGTTACGGGTACTGAAACCTGTAACTCTGCATTAGTACTGAAGTTGTTTATTCCTGCTATATATTGAAAAAGGGCTGTGAACAAGCCCAAAATGTCATATTGTTGCAGATCCTTAAAGCCACATGCAATAAAGGCTTTTTAAATTGTAAATCCTGTTTGGAGCTGTGTCATACTTCACATTGTCTACAAAATCGGTGAGTGTGTGGGCCACCGGACACGTGCACCACTTGAGAAGAAACAGGTGGATAGTGGGTGCTGACTAAAAAACTTTCTATTGGTATTAAGTTAACTTACACAGGTGTTAATGCTATTTGTATTTTTTTTAATACTGTTCATTTATTTGAAAGCTTTAGCAACCAGTATAATAATTTACAGAGATTTCTATAACTGTATTTAAAGCATGACATGATTATGTTATCCAGAATACCTTGGACCTGGTGTTTTCCAGATTTGGATACAAAATAGTGCCTGAGCAACTTTAAGTGAACAATAAAGATACTCCTGGAGAACCATAAAAATCAGTGTGTTGTGTTTATTGGCTTTTCATGCACGACATGTTTCGAGTCAACTGACTCTTCCTCTGAGGAAGAGTCAGTTGACTCGAAACATGTCGTGCATGAAAAGCCAATAAACACAACACACTGATTTTATGGTTCTCCAGGAGTATCTTTATTGTTGATTATTGAAATTGGGTGACCTGACAGAGCCACTCTTACTGTTGATTGAACTGAACAAACTGCAAACAAAGTGAGGATATCACCATACTGCTTTTGATTTTCTGCAACTTTAAGTGAATACTGTATATTTTTTTGACCTGAAGCAGAATGCATATCCTTGGCTATGTCATCAGCCTTGATTTTTGTTGGGTTGGAGAAACTTAAAGGAAAACTATACCCCCAGAATGAATACTTGAAAGGAGTTTATATCATACTAAGTGGTCTGTTAAATAATCTTACCAAACTAGAATACAGCTATACCCTTTTACATCTTTTTTGCCCACTATGTAAGAGGCAGCAGGGCAGATGTGGTAACATGCAGCACAACTAGACAAGGGTGCCATTGAACTATACCAGGATTAGGTGCCTCTAAAGGGTACAAAATTGCACTCCATAGTGTGCCTAGTATTTACAGTACACCTACTCATGCTATGCCCTATTGAATGTCTTTTACCGAGAACTAATTAACCGGAAAGGAATAATTATATACCCAAAACATGAAACAACAGGGAATGGCATTGCTGTATTTCTGCCATTATTTTGGTTAACATTACTCTGAATATAGCTTTCTGGTATTCAAAAAATACAATTAAATATATTTTGGTTACAAAAAAAAGCTTTAGATAATGTCAGATTTTGTTGCATATTGTATGTGTGTTTTGTGTTACAGTGCTGTAACCTTGTCTTATATATTAGAGGAGGGATGTGCATCATATATACAGCATCCAACAACTTTATTCAAGGTCAGCAGGTCCTGCTGGGAGATCAGACTGTCAGAACAATTTACTGAGCTTCAGAGAGAAATACACTGGGGAGGGTGTGTAAAGTGATGCTGTCACAGGCACAGAGAATCCCCTTACTAAGTTCTGTCTGCAGTCCCTGCTGCTGTAGGGAAAGCACAGAGTTTATTTTCTAGCCTGAGTTGAAGGAAGAATATCATTGGACAAGGGGGCTGGCTCCCTTCCAGCATGAAAGCTCTATATACTTCTGACAAGAGGCGCTTGCCTCAGACTGAGGGAATCACACACTGCTCCTGTCAGAGTCATAGACAGCTTGTTTCAAAGTGCTAACAGCAAGTTCTGCTAAAGAGCAAGGCATTGTCTATAAGAAGACACAGACTGCTTCAACTGAGGGGAAAAAAAAACACTTTATATTCATTTCTTTTCAAGAAACCTAAGAACCCATAAAAAGCCAAGATGTGCAAAGGATTAGCTGCCCTGCCTCACACCTGCCTGGAAAGGTGAGATATTATGGGAGTGTTTGAGTATATGGCTTTGGTTTGATCTATGCATTAATACTTAGTAATTACAGCGTATATGAGCCAGGAGGCTGCATTGTATCATGATATGGCATGTTTACATAACTATATATTGAATGAGTATAGCAAATTAAGTTTCTATAGCTACACTGTATCCAGGTCTGTAAGTATAACCCTCTGTGCTAGCCACTTCAGATAATATATTGTTACTTACTAATCTAATAATCTGTTTGTTGGACTTTACGTGATAGATGTGGGTGGTAAAAGTATCTTGTCACACTACATACTACTTAAACCAGAGTGTTAGCTGCGGGAAATCCACTCTTCTGGGCAGGAGCCTTTCCTGGCATACCCCTATAATATTATTCTTATTATGTATTGTTAATATACCTTGTGTTTAACTGTTTTAATTTTTGCCCCTTGTTTTCCAGTTTGCATTCTATTTGGATTGCTGATGGGCAATCCAGTAGAATCAGAAAAATACATAGCAGATTAATTTCAAGGTGTTTCATCAGTTGTGAACTTTACAGATAATATAGTTCTAGCCATTGTGTTTTTATTGTTGTATTGCTGACATGTGCAGCACTGTGTGGTCACTCAATGCTTAATGGTATAATTGTCACCCACAATAAATTTGCCCTATTCACCGGTGAGAAATCTGAATATTCCTTTTACATACAGATCACCAATTGTAAACACTTTACATGCTGAGTTTCAGTGTAATTTAAAAAAAATAAGACATTTGTATTTTTGCAATTTTTTTGGTGTTGTTATAATAATCTACTGCATGTTAAAAACAGTGTGAAACCAACATTTCACTATACTTAACTATTAATTTACTTCACTAATATTTTCATATACATTTCAAGGGGCTTGTTTAGACTAAATGTATGCAGTATCTAGTTTACATCTTTCTATACATTTACCCCTGGGAATATAGATAAGGCATTTAGACTCAATACTGAATCATCTAAATCAGGAAAATAAAAATCAAATCCCAACTCTAATTTACATATTTAAATGTAATCAAAATCATATATTGGCATCAATTGCGAACCTGTGTCTAATTACCCTGGTCTTTAAAGTCACATTTAGCCAAATTTTGAATGAAATCTTGCATTCAATGCATCTTTTACCTACAGTACTTCTGGGTACAGTAGTTTATAAAAAACGGATTCCTCCAATTTTAAGGCCCATCAGTAGGGAAGGAACTTGCAAAGTGTTTTGGAAGGATCGATATACTTATGTCTTTCTTCAGTCTAATGTACAACATAACTACAGTGTTGAAGGAAGTTTGTTTTGATGGCATCAACCCAACCTTATGTCTTTGTGAAATGTGTAGTACTGGTGCTGATTTAATGGGTCTGGATGAGGATGGGATATAAATGCATTTGAACTTTAACCAGCAGGTTAAGGAGAGCAAATGCTGTTTGGGACATCTGGACCAATTCAGCCATCATGATTCTCCTGTAGGAGAATGAAAAGACATCTAGGGTGATGCACATGAAGGGTCCAAACTTGGGGTTTGTTTGAAATTTTCATAATCATTGGGATAAGACAACAGAAGCAAAAGCACTAGACAGATGGCTATACCTAAACTGTCCCCAAATTCCGTCCTTTGAAATAAGTGATTGAAAAGAGAAATTTGGCCCATATTTGCTGTTATTAGAAGTATGTAATATGTGCTTCTGTGCTCCCATTATAAGCTAAGTCACAAAACTGTACTTTGACAGATTGTAAAATGAATAAAAGAATATTTTTCCTGATTTTTTTTCAGTCTGGATAAATAGCGCACCCCTTGGAGTTCACATACCCAAGTTTACACCCATGAGAAGTATTTTCTTCCATTATGTTCCATTCTGTTTTCAGAACTTTTACATAAAAAGTGACTTCCCTTTTTTGCAACTTGCTATTAAAAATCACATTTAACATTAGAATTTTGAGAAGAAAATCTCTTTTGAGCTTAGAGATCCTTTACTTATAAGTTTGCTCTACTGTTTTATATGTATATTCTCTACACAGTCTTCATGTACTCAGCATTTAGAATAATATTATGCTAGGGCAGGGATCCCCAACCTTTTTTACTTGTGAGCCACATTCAAATGTAAAAAGGGATGGGGAGCAACACAAGCATGAAAAAGTCTCTTGGGGTGCTAAATAAGTACTGTTATTGACTATTTGGTAGCCGCTATGTGGACTAGTAGGAGGCTCTGCCTGGCACTATACTTAGTTTTTATGCAATTAAAACTTACTTCCAAACCTGAAATTCAAAAATAAGCACCTGCTTTGAGGACACCAACAGCAACATCCAAATGGTTGGAGAGCAACATGTTGCTCACAAGCTACTGGTTGGGGATCACTGTGCTAGGGCATGGCTGTGGTTCGCCCCATCCCCCACAGAACTACAAGTAGTATACTTGCTCTAAATAGTAAAGTAGACGATGCCCTCAGCTTTTCATGAGACAGCCATCTATCTTCTTCATGCAAACCTGAGAAATGGTGGTAGTTGCTCCTGAAGCATTGTTCTGAACAGCCGCTTCAAGACTTTCCTTTAATATGTTGCTTCAGCTTACTCATTAACCATATAATTACCAATTTTTGACTGAATTTACTATGAATTTGTTTTCAGATATAATTATTATACAATGTTGCACCCATAGGAAATTTGAATATAGAATATCATCCAGAGAGAGCTGGAGACTCAAGATGTCTACCCTAAGAGGTCCATTTATCAAAGGCTGGAGGTTTAGAGATTTTGAAACCATGATTAAAATCTGTTTCTCTAAAATCTCTGAAAGCTATTAAAAATCTGAACATAAAAAGGATGAATTAAAAACAAGATGCTCTAAAAAATATGAAAACCTATAAAAAAGGGAGTTTTTCAGACAATTACTAGTGAAAGAAATCAGAAAATTTGATAAAAATGGTCCAATAGTATCAACACAGCTCCCATTGACCTCAACAGATTTTACCTTGCAAATTTATAATTAGAGTTTTTCCTGGTTTTTACATTTAAAGAATCTTACATTTTAGGCATTACAGAAAAAAAAACAAATTCATTAGCGTTGTATAAAAAAAATATATGAATGATAGTAAATAGATCCCCTAGGACTTGATGTAAGCTCCTGATAAATACAGTAAAGTAGAAACTATCTAGCAAATTGGTGCATAGGGGTTTATTTGCCAATGTGTATAACAATTTGATGTTAAAATAAACCAAACTTCACCACTTTAACACTTTAATATTTTTTAAGGTGTTTTCTAGACTACAGCTGCATGAAAACCAGCATTTAGTGGCAACGCATTTTACTTAATTTTTCATGCCAGAAATGAAAACTGCTTATAGCGGGTCTAAAGTAAAATTGCAGTGCCATTTTTGTTGTTAAACTGGTTAAAAATAAGACACTTTAATTGTGGTTGCATAATATTTTACGTAACTTTTTAAATGTTTTTGTGAATAAAATATTTGATACATATTTATTGCAAAGTGTATCCACCCTGTTTGCACTCACTTTTTACTGTATAGTAAAAATGTGCAGTGTTGCAAATACTAGCAGCAATATATAAAGAAAGCCATATATACATACTATAAGCACCGACTTTTGAGGAAAATCCTGCAGAGCTTTCAGTGCCTGTACAACTAAAAGTCTTATCCTGGTGCAATATACTGTATCTTGAAAGATAAACAAATAAACCTTCTGTCATCCATGACTTCTCATTCATTCTTGCCTTTTGATTCAAGATTTATTTTAAAATATATAAATCATTAGAGGGTTATATTAAGAATTTGGGTATGAGATATGTTAGCTTGTAACCCATTTTTCAGAATACACTAAAATATAGCATTCCCATTTCTGATTAAAAAATTGACATATAAATGAGCAAATTTTTAAAGACAGCTTGTAAAATAATATCAAGTTTAAATTTTGGCATAGATTCCATATTTAAAAGCTCTTGCCTTCCTGTTTATAAAAATTTGTACTCCAGAATTATGACAAATTACACACCAGCATTTTCCACTTCATTTGTAAGCTTTGCAAGCTGGTAAGACCGTTGCAATGCTTTGACAGCCCATAGGAAGCATAGGCTGGTGAACACTTTCTGACAATAGATCTCATTGGATGAGCGAGAAAATGGATGATGGAATCGACTCATTAAATACTTTTCTGACTGTTCTTGCTGTGATAACACTTGAACTTCTGGGAAAGTACCAGGAATCCCGAATTTGACTGTAGTAATCTCTCATTATGGATAAAAAGCATAATTATCAAGGGTTTAACTGTTGTTAGATTGTTAGAATAATGAAATGCCAGTGAGTCACAGTATCAGACAGTTGCTACATAGATTCAGGACAGGATTCTTCCATTATTTGTAGGGTTGTGTCTGAAATATCCCCCTCCCCAGTTTGTTTTAGCTCCTGTGATGGAAGGATCAAGTACATTCATGTCACAGAAGGGCATTTACCAATGCCACAAGCAAGCAATATGTGCAAGAAACAGAGAAATTTTGTCAATCAGTTTGTAATATACAGAGCTCTGGTACCTACTACAAGTGCAAAGCAACTGCTCTCTCTGGCCTTGTGCCAGTTGAACCCATGATGACCCATCTAGAAGAAGGCTCAGAACACTTTTAAGAATTCTCACCCTAAAACAACAATTTTTTTCAGACTTTCAAACAAAAATCAGCATCAAACAGCCCAAAACCCTCAAAAAACATGAAGTCAAAAAACATCTTCCAGTTGTAAAAAGGACATCTGCCACTGACTTTTGCATGACTTCAACAGGTTTTAGCTGGAGTACTTTTTGAATGTTTCCCCTTTAAAAACTTGACAAGGAAATTTTGAGGCTTACTAAGGGGCAGATTTACTAAATTCACGTGAATAATTCGAAGTTCGATCGAATTCGATCGAAATTCCGATCGTACGATTCTATCAGACATTTGAATATGCAAATTTGGCCACTTCAATTATCGAATACGCAAAATTTTAGCATATCAAATAGATCGAATGCCTCAATCGTTCAGATCGTACAAATTTTTCGAACAATCGAATTTCGGCCTAATTCGAGGGCTAAAACCCCTCAAATTCATGAATAATGATAAATTTGCCCCTAAGTGTATGTAGTGTTTTCAGAGCACTGAGATGTGTGCATTGTGCACAGAAAATACTCATTTTTGCACTTTGCACCTATGATAAATGAGACCTATAGTATTTACCAAGTGGAAAAACCAAAGTGTAAAGAGTGGAGTGTTCCATTTCTTTGTACTTTGCATACTGCCTTCCATTCTCTTTAACTTACCACAGTCCTCTGTGCCCCATTTCAGACCATGGTGACCTGTGACTTCCCTCATAAACACAACACTACCAAGGTTCATTAGTGTATATTCACGAGGGGCAGGCAACATGTAGGAGCCCCACCAATCTAGCCGCTACGTCAGACAGAGGCTTTCATATCCTTTATTAGAATGAGTCTTATGTGGGAGCAGCCATACAGGGCATTTGCACACTTTGCACCATTAATTTGTGTCTTCATGTGCTGGGTTTCCTTCTTTTGCTGGTTAAAAACACTAATTTCCTGGATGTTAATGAAACTTGATTTATTTGCTAATGCACAATATATTTTATGCACCATGAAGTCTTATGTTTGGTATTACTTTGCATATCTTCACTTAATTTTTGGATTTGCTATGCCAGCCTCCAGGTTCAACTTGAAAAATTTATTTTGTTGCCTCAAAAGCTGCACAGTTTGATGAAGTCCGCTGGCTTTATGTCTTCAGTTTGTTATGATTCATTGTATTCACATTATAAGATCAGAGTTCATGTCGACAGTAATAGCTAAGCTTTAAATATTCCTTCCTTTTTGGTAATGATCCATTGAAAATTTTCCTTTAGTTAGTCATGCTACATTAATCTTATAAAATGCCTTATTGCAACTAATTGGGGAATACAATCTGTCCCATGTTTAAAGCAGCACTGCTGCTAAAATATACCCCTCCCGTACAAAGTATAAACATGAGACACTATCTTTCCTTGCTGTTCCATCTGTTGCTGTTTATCTATTTCTTTCATGTTATACAGTATATTGGCCAGTGGTGGAGTTGAAATAAATATTTTTATGAGTTCAAATAAAAGGTGACCAGTGCAATATAGTAGACTGGGGCTGCACTTTGAGGAAAATAAAAGCATAAATCAGGGACATCTATACTGTGAGTCTTCATGTGTTGTTTTATCATATTTCTCAGCTTGCCACCTAGCAAACTTCCCATTAAATTCCATGTTGTAAATATAATCTGGTGTAAGTGCCATTACTTGGTCTTGTTTAGATGTGTTAAACTACAAGCAGTGTATGTGTTATAAAGACCTCTCTACAGAAGAAGGGGGAATGTGGTCTCATTAAGACAACACAATGTGCTCCATATGAGCATGACTGTGATAACGCTTCCCTTAATTAGCCAAATGCAAAGAAAATTTAACAACAGCTACTCTATAGCATCTCTTCGCTTTTGAACTATGCCATGTGACAAAATCAAAATAACCTAGCCTGCAAAGATTTTATAAAACAAATACTCAAAATGTACCCTGAAAAACATGTAACAATAGTCATTTTATACAGAGGCACAAAAAAATTACAATTCTACTCCATGACAACATTTATTCCATTTGTGATTGGCATTGCTCTATATTTCATGCTAATTCCATTTAACAGAATCCCCCAGTATGTTAAAATTCACATATACAGTATATAGCTTCCATAAGCTCTGACATCATTTACAGTTGAGTTGTCATTGAGTTGTCTCTGTAATACCCTGTGCATAATTTGACCAGTATTTAATACGGAGATAAAAATGACATCTGGTAACATTCATATTTTAAAATTGCCAGGGGTGGAGGAAGAAATTTGTCTAATGGTTTGTGTTACTTATGCAGCATGAGTTCTGCTGAGAAAGGTCATTTATGTTAACAATTAACCAACTACATCACATCTGCAGCCTTCTGCTTTTTTTTAGGATAGTTCAACTGAAATGACATCTGAAATTACTACTCTCCCAAACACACACAGGAGTTGCCTGTCTAAAGCAAGTGAAAATTTTGGATCACTCTTTGTTAAAATGGGTTCAGAAGCAAAAGTGGAAGAAGCTTGAAGCCAGTGATGTCAGATTTTCTTTAAATACCTAAAATTCTAGCCCCTTTTTACAAAATATTGCTTTTTTTGTATGGTTGATTGTTCAACCATAGGCAGTTGGTACAATGGGTACTAGTTAATACGTAGTTGTTACTGTGCCCTTCCTGATACCATCTCGTACAAAGGTTAACGCACCTATATTCATTGTTAATTGTAACCCATAAAACGACTGGCAATCTTTAGCCAAACATTGACCCTTGTTGGTGAACTACATCAACAACCAATACAGCTATTTGAGAATGGTGGGCTCACAGATGAACAACAAATGTTAGTTACTCTATGGAATATGAAGTGCTCTGCTGGTGCTATATTAAAAAAAATGATAACAGCTGAGGAGCCCCAAGTTGGATAGGGTTTTTCAGAAACTTGAACCAATAATGAAGACCTCATTGTGTTTCATGATGATGGTGTAGGACTTTAATATCTGTGGATCTTATATATATATATATATTTCTTTCCTGGATTTATACATATATTATGTTCATATTTTTAACTATTGACTGGATTTAAGTAAGCCTGGGGCCCTTTGCTCCATGAAGAATCACCAGATCTTTTGCCTGGAGGTTTTAACAGTTTGTGTGCTGCCTTGTGTCCTGTGCAAATGTTAAGATGTGAATCAGTCAGCAGGAATACATTAGGCCAGCTGCAGGTACACATTATGCAGGGTTTAGAACATAATTGCTTACAGCCAAAAGGCAGAGAAAGAGAAATAGATCTACAGAACATATTAGTATATAGTATATAAGTGTATACGCCTAAACAATAATATTTAATAATATATTGCATACGCAATAATAACAGCTTATGGCTTTTCAGGTCCAATGGGAGGAACAAAGATTTTTTAAATTCTCTTGAATTCATGTATATTATTTTACAGAAATTGGGTTTAACTATAAATAAATTAAAATGAACAAGGGTTTTTATAATTAATGTCTAATATCTGTTTAGAAACTTGCAACAAATATTTCTTTCCTTTTTTGGTGGAATCCTCATTTGCACTAATCTCAGGCATACAGTACTTTCTGTCCACACAATACATTCCCATTGCATTTAGTTGAGCTTCTCTTACACTGTCTTTGTGTCACTTAAGTTTCCCACACCTACTCTTTCCCATACCTGTTTGTTCTAGTATGTTTCACCACTAAATGTCACTGAACTCTACAGTATGTACTGCCTTGGTCTAAATAATTTGTGTGCCTACTTTCAGTCTTTTAATTCTGTCGGCTTCTTCATTGTGTTTCCAAAGTCTCCCTTACTTATTTACATATTTTATTTTAAGATACCTATCTCCTCTATTTATTGTTATATCTAGTCTCCACATCATGTTCTTGTACCAGAGTGTCGCTCACTTGGGCAGGGGTCTGCTCATTTGTTTCAATACCAACAATACTGCTGCTGCCTTGTGCATTTATGTAGGTCATGGAACTCCGAGGTTACTTCTAATAGCCTCATATTTTCCAACAAGGGGTACTTTATTTATAATAGTACACAAGTTTTAGTGAGTCATGACATCACTAAGCTCAGTTTATAACTGAGATTTTAGATCTACACATAATAAAGAACACTTGAGTGACAGTGGACTCACAGACTTAATTTGGCACTTAAAGGAGAAAGAAAGGCAATGTATATTTGTGGGTGCCAAAAGTTAGGCACCTCAAGTGATTGCATTTACTTACCTGACACCCCAGGCCGGTGCTCCGATCAGCAGAAAACTACACGGGCCCCGGGTTCTTCCAGAAAGCACCACGGAGCAATCGTCTTCTTCTTTGCTTTCAAAATTTCAGGTTAGACATATGTGTAGTAGAATTAAACAACCAGCTTTTTAATTAAAGTTCGGCTATTTGCACTACTGCACATGTGCAGTCGCAAGCAGAAAGAAGAAGCTGGAAGAGGATAGCTCCATGGTGCTCGCTGGAAGAAGCCCAAGCCGGAGCTTCTATCAGCTGAAAACTGCACCAACCCAGGTTTCAGTGTGTCAGATAAGTAAATACTAAGTTTTGGCACCCCCAAGTATAAATTGCCTTTCCTTCTCCTTTAAAGGAACTTCATCCACATAGTATTTACATTTCTCCTGACTGCAACAACTACCGATTTGCGCTATTCTCCCTGTTTATGCTCTTATATCTCATTGCTTCAGTTTACAGCTCTTTTTTTCTCACAATATCCAGCTCCTGGCCTTTATATGATTGCAATACTGCAGTTCACTTGTACTTCAATTTTAACCATTCATTTGTTTGCTTAATGCTTTCTGATTCCCTCACTGTTCCTGCATTACTTTTCTGCTCCAGTGTGTTGTTCTTGCTCTCTGCCCTACTATGCCAAGTGCTACAGCTATTTAATCTTCTTGTATTTGAATTTTATGCTATAGCGTATAGTTTTCTGGACTCTTTCTTTCTTTTCTTTTCTTTTTCAGTTTCAGATCCCCCTGCTTCATTTCATCTACTGTACCATTCTTCATTAATTGTTTCTTCCCCTTTGACACTCTGACTTAAAACTGTGGATCTTAAGTTTGGTTCTGCTAACCATCTTTAGGTTATTTTAAGATATGTCATACTTTCCTCATCTGGCCTTAATTTCCACTAATTATGAGCACATGTTTCACACAATAAAATTGAATAAATGGACACTGGGGGTTAGTGAATAAAAGGACACTGGGGGTTAGGAATATAACCATAGCCAAGAAGAGGAAGTCTACCTTAGTTTCTATAATATGAATGCAAATCTTATCAACAAACCTTTCAGGGCTACAGAATGATTACAGAATCCCTATTATCTCCTTTGTAGAGAATTCTTTGGAAAGATTGTTTGCTATTCGTTCTTGTACCCTTTCTCTTTATACAGCATTAATTTGTTGACGAAACTTCAGACAAATAGTTTAAAGAACATTCCAGGACCCTTCTCACTTTCTGTTGCTACAATGAAAATTGGATAAATCAGCCTGTATTTATATAACAATCTCTACTCAAAGCACATTAATAACCACAGAGCAGGCCCATGTATACCACACCGGAGGTCCTGTGGTAGAATTAAACCTTAATCATTTATTGGGCAGATGAAATTGCTATTGCTAGTCCAATGATCTCTGCTTAAAGGTGTCCTTTAAGCAGAGTTACAATAAAAACATATATACTTAAACTTATATATGATATAGTGACATAAAAGAGTTGTGCTTTATTCAATTGACATTTTAACATTTGCACAAGAGTTCATCACGGCTTTTTCACAGCCACTGCTGCAGCAGTCAAACCTTGTGTATAAACAGAACATAAGATAATGGGTTCATATCCAATAAACAATAGGCTTGGTTGTTTTGTTGGATGCAAGAAAGAGACAAACTTTGCCAAAGAGAGCATAAAGAAGACACAGGCTTGCCTACTTTCATAATACAAAATTCAGATACTTCTCTACTTAAATAGGGGTTGCAGATAAACTCTAATTTTCTTATTTAGAGAATAGGAAATAGGAGAATAAGGAAAATTTAAATCAACTGAACATGGGCATGCCACTACAGCACTGACTATCATCCCTTTAAAATTACATATTGAGATTTTGAAATCAGTTTGTGCCAGTTCTGGGGTATTATCTGTGTCATAAAGTGTAACAATATGCCTATTGTTATCAATATGATTGTCTTATGTTGTGACTGACCACAATGGGAAAAAGCATGCTGACGTCCATTTACTGTGCTTTCCCTGCCACTCCCAAATGACTCTGAGAACCCATCAGTTTAATTTTCCTGCTTTCTGTTATTCTCCTGGGACATGTTGGTAAAGTGAAGGAAGTTTTCTAGCTGGAAGTGTTTGATCAGAATATTTCCTCCCCTTCAGCACACAGACTAAGTGGCACAGCCATAAAGGAAGCCTTGTTCATAACAATCCCTGCTCATCTATTGTATAGTCTCAGGGCCATTCTCATTTAATAACAAGGAACGTAATTGGCTTTATTTCAAAGACTTTTGAAAATCTGCCCCATCATCTTCCATCCTGTATTAAGTTGTAACTTAAGATCACCTCTGGCTTTGTACTGTAATCTGTTACATAACAAATGAACTGTTTGTACTGACCTGCTAGCTGTTTATAACAAATCTGTACATTCTACCCTGATGAGATGTAAACCCCGTCCATGTAAGCAATACTTAGATTCACTCAGGATTGTGAAATAATGATTCCCAAAGCTAGTTAATACCAACAATGAATAATGCTATCCAGTTGCGCTTAGATATTACCTAGAAGGGAAACTTGCAACTAACATTTGATATGGATGAAATTCTGATATAAGTAGGAACCTTGGTAATGGTTGGCTTCCATAGAGAACCAGAGCAATTAAATGTAAATGTAGAATAGTTCTGCACCTTTGCTCTTTTAAGTTTATCCAACGAAGTGCAATTATAGAGTGCAATGTCCGGAGCACAGGGTGAGAGTACAAGTATGGGACATGTTATACAGAATGCCCGGGGTCTGGGGCTTTCCGGATAATGACTCTTTCCGTAATTTGGATCTTCATGTCTTAAGTCTACAAGAAAATTGTATAAATATTAAATATATCCAATAGGCTGTTTTTTTTTCAAATAAGGATTAATTATATCTTAGTTTGGATCAAGTACAAGCTATTGTTTTATTATTACAGAGAAAAAGGAAATACATTTAAAAAATTTGGATTATTTGGATAAAATGGAGTCTGTGGGAGATAGCCTTTCTGTAATTCGTAGCTTTCTAAATAACGGGTTTCCGGATAAGAGATCCTATACCTGTACAATACAATAATTATTACAATAAGTATTCGGCCACAGCTAATGCGGAGGCCTATTTACTGAAAGTGGAATTTTAATGTCCATCATTTATCAAAAGATCCAAACTGAAAAAAAGTCAAGAAAACCACTACTTTTTGAATTGTCACATAACTGCAACTTTTTCATATTGTCACACAAAAGCCAACATTACAAATCCTCAAACACTATGAAGCAAAGAAAGCTTTTCCAGTTTTAAAAGGAACGTTGACTTCTACATGATTTCAACAAGTTTTAGCTGGAGTATTTTCAGATTCGGAATTGTTGCAATTTTGTTGCATAAATAAATCCAGGAAGTCAAACTTTTTTTTTTTTGCAACTTTTTGGGTTTTTTGGTGACAATAAGCCTAACCCGAAAATGTCCTGCTTTAGTAAATCATCCTCTTAGTAATGCCCCCCAAAAAGGATGGACAGTTGAAGACAGTCTGGGGTGACAAAATGCTGGAAATGTTTGGCCCACAGAATGTTTTCAGACTGCTTTACCAAAAATTGCTTCTATATTTAATAGTTTAATTCACATATGCATTACAGACATTAAAGAAGTAAAAAGTGTATGTTCATATCACCGTATCAGATATGGAGGAAGACAAAAAAACACTAGATACTGCACACAAGGTCGGTTGCTGGTTGAGGTTTTCTCAACCTGCACATCACTACTTCCCACTGTTAAAAATAAGACGCACATCCCATCCAACACTAGCAGTAGCAGGTGGGAATTTTGTTAGTATGCAGTAGTGTAAAAATCTCCCCTGCAATAATGCTGAACATGACTCTGAGGGCCTAGGTGAGATTGATTTTATACAGGTCATGGAACTCCAAGGTTACTTCTAAAATCCTCATTTTCCAACAAGGGGTACTTTATTTACTGTATAATAATAAACAAGTTTTAGTGAGTCAAGAGACAAAAATGACGTCACTAAGCTCAGTTTATAACTGATGACATCACTAAATGCCGTTTAAAAGGATATTATTATTCATGTATTTTGTGTATACAGCTGTATATACAGGTACTGTATTTACAATACAAATATACCTCCACCTTTGTAAAGTTTTTTGTTTTTTAAACTAAAGCCTTTCTTTGGTTGCTGGTGGAAAGTTTTAGCACCAATACATCCTGTGTCACAAGCAACTCTTAACCTCCTTCTGACTCTACTGCTTGTTTGTGGTATGATTTAACCTGTTCTACAAAAATGTACATCATTTTATTGGTCCTTAGTAACCCTTACTCGCTTTCGTGATGGGTATTTTTTCTTTTGCAAACCTGTTTAGATTTTGCTCTGAAAAATGATTTATATGCTTGATAAATTAAGCAAAACACAACATCTTTCTGCTTTCAGTCCAGATATATTCTTGCATGAAAGCTGTTTTCCCCAGAACAAATAAACTGGAAATAGCAGCAGCTCCCTTTGATGAGAAGACAACACTCCAATTATGGAAAGTTTCTGTCTTTTGTTGCTTTTCTTTGTATGTGTGTTTCACTTCATATTTTGATCTGTTAACTTTGTGTTATGAATTTTTTATGGGGCCCACACAGCAGATCTTTGGATGGAACAGGGAGAAGCACAATAGAAGCAGAGTTGTGACAAATTATATAGGTTATTTGCTGTAAGGCAGAGATGTCAGCCCTGCATCTGCTTTATAACTGCAGTCTCGATTCCTCTATCCCAAGAAGCAAATATGGAGATTTAAAGATCACATTTTAACTGGCTAACAGGAAATCGATACTAAGGAGGTTGTTTACTAACTTACATTTTAACAGGAAAAAAACTATTTTTTTTCTAAATTTATTATACCGCAAAGCTGCTAACAATTCGAATATGAAAATTCTAAAACAGCTAAAACCTGTTGAAATCATGTAAAAATCAATGGTAAATGGTCCCTTTTATCTTTGGAACATAATTTATGCCTTCATTGTTGAAAGTTTTGGGCTGTTTGCATTGGTTTGAGTTGTATTAAATAATCCCCAAAGTGCTTGGAAGCCTACTGTTAATACATTGGTTTTACAAACTGGAACCTGAAAGTAGAGTCCTGCGCGGGTCCAATTTTTGGGACCCGTACCCGACCCGTACCCGCAACCCGCATTCTTACCCGCGACCCGCATTCTTACCCGCGACCCGCATTCTTACCCGCGACCCGCATTTTTACCCGCTTGGACCCCCGACCCATACCCGCAACCTGCGATCCGGACCCGCGACCCGCTGACCATCAAGAATCAGGAAGTGCTGTCATTGTAAACCGGAAGTGACATCATTGGAAGTAGCCGCGATCAGAAAAAAAGGAGTAAAACAAGAAGTGCTGTCATTGTAAACTGGAAGTGACATCATCAGTAGTAGACATGCTCAGAAAAACGAGTAAAAATTGCTATGGCGAGGATCCGCGACCCGACCCTCAACCCGCCAACCTGCATAACCACCGGCCCGCTTCTATACCCGCACCCAGAAATTCTACAAACAACCCGCAGGGTACCGCGGGATTTTGCGGCTAACCCGCGGGTACCCGACCCGCTGCAGGACTCTACCTGGAAGGAATGTTATTAGCTACAATATTTTCTTTCAGGGACACATTGATGCTACAACATATGTTTGTACCTGTTTATAATAACATCCTATAGCAGCAAATAAAATATTGTTATAGTGCATTTTCCATAATTTATTTCAAATAGTAATAACAGCCTTTCCTGTGCATAAAAAATGCCATAACTATTTATACTATAGTATGCAATCTAGGAAATCGTAATTGTTGCAATACTACTGATATGGCTACCATTTCCCTTTTTTCAGGTGGAACCTGTCATACAGCTTACTTACTTTGTAATACATTATGTCATGGCTGTTAAAGGGGCTGTTCACCTTCATAGAACATTCAAAAATGTGACAGTTCATGTAAAAAATAACAAGCTTTGCCATATAAATGTTTAATCAAATATATGCAGCTGATGAGATATTCACTTCAGATGGATCCCTTTGCAGATGGGGCCCTTTCATCATGGGGCCCCCAAAACACTACAGTGTACATCATACACACTCCTGGCAGAAGCAGGAAGTGCACATATGCAGCAGTTTCTGAAGCTTTACTCTGATTGGCTGCTTCTCATGTCAGTCTGCTTCTGATCCCTAGTCAGTGTGGTTAATTTGCATACGTAATGCTCTGTAGGGTGAGGCTGGGCCAGTGTGTGAGGAGAACTCCTCTGATAGGACTTGGTGTGGCAGCATGTATGTACACAGATGTTTGTTATGTGAAGGGGCCGACCTGTTGGGAGGCTGGCATGTCATTTTCAGGGGGGAAGAGGAGGGTTTGGGTGCACAGTCTTGTGTGGGGTTGAATGAGGGAGGAGGGGGCTATTGTGTGAAGGGACTGTGATTATCTGTGTTATAATGGGGTTTGTGAGGAGAAAACTGTCAAAAGCGCTACACAATATGTTGGCACTATAGAAATACATGTTAATAATAATAAATAATGTTTGTACTTCGGGGGTGTTTGAGCTCTCCCTTCACACAGGGCTATTCTCTGTCACTTTCAGGCAGGGCTCAGCTGATGTTTGGGGGGTAAGTTGCAAGTGGCTGCCATTTTCTAGAAGGGAATAAGTCTTGAGAGGGTGTGTTCATCTTGGTTCTGGAGTGTGTCTTTCAAATGATACTTCAAATGGTAAAAAATTCAAATAAATGAGCAATACAAGCACATTACCTTAGCAGACTCTTCTTATTTTGTGTGTATTCTATACTGAAATAACCGTGCACTGTATCTTTCCAAACACACACAGCTCTGCCTGTGTCACAGGCATTATATTTTAGCAGTATTTGCTGAAGTAAAAGGATTTATTTTACATACCAACTAAAAGTGTTAATTAGTCTATCATACCTCCCAACACTTTGGAAGTAAAAAGAGGGACACATTTTATGTGGCCACACCCCCTAATTAACATGTCCATTTTCCAAAATTTGGCAGATTATGAAAGTTTGAAAATATTTATCCTGTTACTATTACTTTTCTTATCTTAAAAGTGTTACAAAGTATCTTATTTCTACCTGTTAGCTGTTCTGAGCTCTCTGCCAAAAGCGAATTAAGTCAGAAACTTTGTTTCTTTTTATGGCTGTTTAGTGCAGAGAAAAGAGGAACTTTCCAGTACAAATGAGGGACTGCATGTTGAGCTGTCAAAAGAGGGATAGTCCCTCCAAAAAAGGGACAGTTGGGAGGTATGGTCTATAATCACAGCCATTGCTCATGATGTAAAAACCAGACAGCCCTGGGATTTATATTAACCTTCAACTCCTGTGTACGTGTCAATGAAGGAAATATGTATATTTGTCTGATTAGAGGATTGGAAAAGGACTTTGCAATGGTATTTTTTTCTTTTCATATAGTAAGGGTGATAATTGTGCAAATATGAGGATATAAAGCACAATAGTATTAAAAGGAAACTTACAGAGGAACTGCCTTTTGGACAATAGTGAATTTTGTGTGTATGTCAGATTTAATAGACCGATAAATGTACTGTGTCGCATCGGTTTTGTCGCCCAGAATTGGATCTCCCGAAAACAGACATAAATCATCCATGTAGTTTTACCCTAAGGGCTCTTTCTCACAAACGCTTAAACCTGCATTCAGCCACAGGGGAGCACAGGAAGAAAATCATACTATTAATTTAAAGGGGCCCATACTGACACAGACACATGTAAGCTCCGAATGCAGGTGGAATGCAACATTCTGTGTTTGGCGCTTAAATGGGTCTGTGTCAGTACGGGGGCCATTTAAAAGAGTTGTGTGTGTTTCTTTCAATGTTCCACTGTGGCTGAACGCATTTAAACTGAATGCAGGGGAGTGCAGGTTTAAGTGCTCTTGAGGAAGTGCCATTAGTTGCTTTCAAAAATGCATATAAATTCCCAAATGAGTTTTTGCAGTTTGAAAATTGAATAAGGGCCCTTACACACGGGCGTTTTTGACCTGCATTGCATTTGGCTGCGTTCAGCCGCAGGGGACCTCATTCTTTTCAATGAAGTTGTACCCACAAGACGCCTATAAGCTCCAAACACAGGTTCAGACGCAGCATGTTGCATCTGAATCTGCGTTCGACGCTTACACGCGTCTTGTGGGTACAACCTCATTGAAAAGAATGAGGTGCATCTAGACCTGTGCTCCCCTGGGGGAGCCAGTGTAAGGGCCAGTGTCGGACTGGGACATCAGGGGCCCACCCAATAATCTTACACTAGGGGCCCACCAAAAAGTTTTAGACCAGGGGCCCACTCTCAGTACTATTATTCTTCCTTTACTCATTCAACCTCTATTCTCCTAGTGTATTTTCTTTACATACTATAATCATTTATTTAATCTATTTAGCCTCTAGAAATAGGGAATGGCCATGAAACTGGCCAAATTAGCAGCATGAGGGCCCACTGACACCTGTGCCCACCGGGACTTTTCCTGGTATTCTGGTGGACCAGTCCGACACTGGTAAGGGCCCTTAAAATGCCCTATGGGACCTTTTTGGGGAGTTAAATCACCCAAATTGTATCAAATTACCTTCCAGAGATTGTGGTATATGGGCAAGTGTTAGGGCTCTTCCAGACGGCGTCTGGAGCTGTGCTCCCCTGCGTTCTGGTTTGATGCGTTCAGACTCAGTGCAGGAGTAGACACCTTCAATTTTTTCAATGGGGCTGTACTTACACAGGCACATGTAGGTACCAAACTCAGGTTGAGAGGCAACATGCTGCATTTTTCATGCGTTCGGCTCCTACATGTGCCTGTGTGAGTACAGCCCACTGAAAAAAGGCGTCTACTCCTGTGCTTCCCTGCGGCTGAACGCATAAAACTGGAATGCAGGGGATCGCAGCTTCAAACGCTCATCTGGAAGAGCCCTTAGAGTCATTTGGTTGTACAGCTCAATGATTTAATTATCTAAAGATCATCATGTTATTTTACTATAAGCTCCAACCTGCTATGTATAGCCTGCGGGCAAGGAGAAAAGTGTCTTGCAAGTCAATCAGACTGAAACCCCTCAATAAGAATTCACATCCACATGCATCTGATCCACATGCTGTTTTAATTGCCCTCTGAGAGGATAAAATGCACACAAATGTACTTTACCCATTTCATATAATGGTGCCTTTAAAGGAAAGTTTTAAAGGGGTGGTTCACTTTTAAGCTGATCTTTAGTATGTTTATAAAATGGCTTATTCTAAGCAACTTTTCAGTTGGTCTTCATTTTTTTAAATAGTATTTTACTTCTATGCATTCTTCTGACTATTTCCAGCTTTCCATCTAAAAAACAGATGCTGTGCAAGGCAACACATTTATTGTTATTGCCACTGTATTACTCATCTTTCTATTCAAACGCTCTTCTATTCATATTCCAGTCTCTTATTCAAATTAAAGGGGTGGTTCACCTTCAAGTTAACTTTTAGTATATTGTAGAAGGGCCAATTCTAAGAAACTTTTCAATTGGTCTTCATTATTTATTTTTCATAGTTTTTTTTAATGATTTGCAATTTTCTTCTGTTTCTTTGCAGCTTTCAAATGGGGGTCACTGACACCATCTAAAAATAAATGCTCTGTAAGGCTACAAATGTATTGTTATTGCTACTTTTTAATACTTATCATTCTATTCAGTCCCTCTCCTATTCATATTCCAGTCTCTTATTCAAATCAATGCAGGGTTGCTAGGGTAATTTGTACCCTAGAAACCAAATTGCTGACACTGCAAACTAGAGAGCTGCCGAATAAAAAGCTAAATAACTATAAAACCACAAACAATAAAAAATGAAAACCAATTGCAAAGTGTCTCAGAATATCACTCTCTACATTATACTAAAAGTTAACTCAAAGGTGAACAACCCCTTTAATGCATGGTTGCTAGGGTAATTTGGACCCTAGCAACCAAATGGCTGAACTTGTAAAGTTGGAAAAAACACTGGCATTCCTATGTTTATATTTCTGCCCTTTTTTATAACATTGGCAACATGCGTCGCTTTTACTGGCTGGTGAGTAAAATAGCAGCCAGGTGAAACCCCTACGTGCGTGGCTGTGTGCTTGTTTCTCACAAGACTGGGATGTTTATGCTTGGGGACAGAGACTTTCAAATGGGGCCAAATACATAGAAAGATGTGTTTAATGTAGGGTTGCCACCTGTCCGGTTTTGACCCGGACAGCCCGGTATTTTGAAGGGCTGCCCGGGTCAATGCTTCCTGCCCGGTTTTCCAAATAAGAAAAACCAGGCGGGATTAGCTTGATTGACGCTGCGATCGGCCAATCGGCGATCGCGGCATCATAGCCCCGCCCACCGACATCACTGGCCCGCCCACTGACATCACTGGCCCGCCCCCCCTGTCCGGCTACAGCCACAGGGAAAGGTGGCAACCCTAGTTTAATGTATATGCCGATTTGCATAGTAAAATGTGTTAGAGTTGGGATATGCTGGGTCTTTATACCTATGTGAGACTCAAGTAATGTGCACCAGATAGCAGCCAATGCAAGGGAGACATTCCCCAACTGTAGTTTCCTTAGGAGAAATTAACCAATGGCCTTTGAATTTATGTGACTGCATACAAGTGCACAAGCAACCAATGAATTACAAGGGGAGGGCAGTATCAATGGCCAATAGGAAACAAGTGAGTGCAAAGCCTGGGAGTGATGATGTAAGAATATAGGAAGTGCAGGTATAAAACAGGCCACTCCCATCCTTCAGAAAACTGATCAGAGAGAAGAGACAGGAGAAGGACAGATTTAAAATAAACTAGCTTTTACAATGACCTATTTACTTTTTCTGATGGAAAATGGATTGTCTAACACAATGATAGCATTCTTAGTGGTTTCATAAGATTTGGACATTGTAGGTATTGGATGTCCAAGTTGCAAATGTTTATAAGATGCACTACCATTCTTAAATGTTTCCCATAATTGTGCAAATTAAAAATATTATGAGCTACTAAAGAAAAAAAATAAAAACCTTACAATGTAACCCATTGTAATTATAATACAGGTATGGGATCCATTATCCAGAAATGCATTATCCAGAAAATTCCGAATTATGGAAAGGCCATCTTCCATAGACTCTATTATAATCATATAATAACTAAGATATAATTAATCCTTATTGGAAGCAAAACCAGCCTATTGGGGTTATTTAATGTTTAAATGATTTACGCTTGATGAAAGAAGCAGGAAATTAACTCAGAGCCTTTCATGTCGCTAAAACCCTAAGCAAAGTCTCAACAATGGCTTCATGTTTTAAATTTTATTCATATAAGACAAAGATAAGAGTCTTCCAGGGCAACAAAAACTGGGGATCAAATATATGACACCCTTCCTTTTGTTGAATTGTTATATTTATGTAAAAAAATGTTTTTAGAAATGCTGGTACAATATACTGTATTTACAGTTGACAATGTTAAGTGATAAAGCTTAGCAAATTTTTCCACCAAATAGTTCTACTCTGACTTGATTTGTTTGTGGTGGGGAATAGCTAGTAGGGATGGCGCGAACCGCCGCAAAAAAGTTCGCGGACGCGTTTGCGAACTTGCGACAAACGCGCGAACAGTTCGCGACCGTCGCGAACCCCATAGACTTCAATGGGAAGGCGAACTTTAAAAGCTAAAAAAGACATTTCTGGCCAGAAAAATGATTTTAAAGTTGTTTAAAGGGTGCAACGACCTGGACAGTGGCATGCCAGAGGGGGATAAAGGGAAAAGAAAAATCCATTATTTTCTTATGTCAAAAGTGTTACAAAGTATCTTACCTGCACCTGTTAGCTGTTCTGGACGCTGTTCTGGACTCTCTGCCAAAAGCCAAGTTCAAATCTTTGCTTCTTTTTCTGGCTGTTCAGTGAGGGTCTTTCCAGTGAAAGAGGGTCCTCCAAAAAGAGGGTCTTTCCAGTACAAATGAGGGACAGAGGGTTGAGCTCGCAAAAGAGGGACAGTTGGGACTCGGGACTCGGGAGGTATGCACATTTTTTTTTTTTTTAGTCCAGGGGGTGTGTGGGGGTGGTCCAGGGAGATCTTCCTGATTGGCTGCCATGTATCTGCTGGTCTGGGGTGAGAGGGCAAAAAAATGCGGCAAAAAAAAAAGCTCCAAATTGACGCGAACCCAAAATGCGAACGTCGCGCGACGTTCGCGAACTTCCGGCGAGTGCGAACAGCGGATGTTTGCGCGAACAAGTTCGCCGGCGAACTGTTCGCGCCATCCCTAATAGCTAGAAGCGATACTCACAATTTAAAAAGGGAGTTACAATAAGTATGATAAAATATGATTGCACACAAGAGGCTGAACAGACAAGATAAAGGAATTAAAAGATACAGTTTAATGAAGGGCTTTTAAGAAGGGATGGTAGGGAGAACACATAGGTTATTAATAGATTCGGGAAAGGAAGGGTCACAAATGGAATGAATATTGAATGGAGGATATGAGATAAAACAGAGTTTGGGTTGGGCCAAAATGTGGAATTACACTAATTCTTCTGTTGCAGATCTATAATTTCCAGCATCACTACCACATGATGTTGGGACATGTACTGTATTTAAAGGGATACTGTCATGGGAAATATTTTTCAAAATGCATCAGTTAATAGTGCTGCTCCAGCAGACTTCTGCACTAAAATCCATTTCTCAAAAGGGCAAACAGATGGTTTTATATTTCATTTGGAAATCTGACATGGGGCTAGACATATTATCAATTTCCCAGGTGCCCCAAGTCATGTGACTTGTGCTCTGATAAACTTAAATCATTCTTTACTGCTTCACTGCAAGTTAGAGTGATTTCACCCCCCTCCCTTTCTCCCCCCAGCAGCTTAACAACAGAACAACGGGAAGGTAACCAATTAACAGCTCCCTAATGCAAGATAACAGCTGCCTGGTAGATCTCAGAACAGAACTCAATAGTAAAAACCCAGGTCCCACTTTGTTCCATTCAGTTACATTGAGAAGGAAAAACAACAGCCTGCCAGAAAGCAGTTCCCTCCTAAAGTGCTGGCACAAGTCACATGACTTGGGGCTGCTGGGAAATTTTCAAAATGTCTAGCCCCATGTCAGATTTCAAAATTGAATATAAAAATATCTGCTCTTTTGAGAAATGGATTTCAGTGCAGAAGTCTACTGGAGCAGCACTATTAATTTATGCGTTTTGAAAAAAACATGTTTTCCCATGACAGATTACATTTTCCTTTTAATAAAAGCTGGAAATCCATGATTCTAGTTAAACTATGAAGTGTTCACCATTTGTGTCATTCAATGTGTAACCACCACTCCTCTCCAGAATGGTAACACAGATCAGAAAATGTCTTTACTAGAATGCTATAAAACTTGCAAGTAGATTGTGTTTGGTACCTTGCTTTGTGATCCTTTCATGCATTCAACTGATTTTTTACCTTCTTTTATTTTGTCCTTAGAGCCAAGGAGATAAAAACCAAACTTGGCACTCTCCTCCAGAAGCCTGAATCAGCCATCGATTTGATTATCCCCTACCCAGAGAAGCCTGAAAAACCACCAAAAGCTTCCAAGTATGATTTTTGCTTATGTATTTTTGTGTGATGTTCTTTCCTGCCTGAATATTGTCTTTCATCACCAAAACATTTCTTTTTTTAAAGAGACACACCACATAAATAAGGAGGCTCAGGTGCTCTGCCCCAAGTCTTCAGCATAAGGGCAGACATCACCGTGTTGTTTGTAGGGTATTCACTCAGTCCTCCAGGCAGTTGTAGTAAAAAGGTCTTATTAGAAGTACAAGTATAGATTACAGCCTTACGCGTTTCATGTTCTCACAACACTTAATCATAAGGCTTTAATCCATACATACTTCTAATAAAGAACTTTTTACTACAACTGCCTGGAGGACTGCTCTTTAAGTGTCTACCCTACAAACAACATGGTGATGAATATTGTCTTTGCCTAGAACTTCCATTACAGATCCTTCTAAAGGAATAATTATATATGTTAGCTCTAATGGCTGTTCAGGTTATCTGGATCGTTGAAAGGTCTTTGAGATCAATATGATGCAATAATAAATAGCTATTGTATGTGTTTATAGTGAATTTTACTGTATAATTGTATCTCTCTTTTGTCCATGATCGATTAAACTATCAGCCCCCTTATTTCTCTTTCTTGGGATCTCTCCAAGGGATACAACATTCTATTTATTGTCCTGATTTCTCTGGGCATAGCAGTTCCAGGTCAAGCATTTTTACAAGCCATATAGTGTATTATCCTAATTCATATTACTTGATATAAAAAGAGTATTTGATAGAACTATATTTGATACAACTAGGGGCAGTATTAAGCCTTGGTCTCTGAGTTCTTCTCTACTTTATTAACATTAGCACCTACCTTTGTTGCATTTATATTAATGCTCATTTCCATTAGTTTTAATTAGTAATTAGATGGTAAAGCTGGTTTATATATCAGATGTTATCTTTGGGATAAGTGATCTTATTGACATTTGACAATTAACAGTTTTTAGTCTTTCTTCTTGTGTGTCTTTGACTATAAACACTTTCTAGTTCAAGACCAAAATTAGAGCTCAGTACTGTCCTTTCTTTATGTTTGATACTGCTCTGTTCTTGTTTGTAGTTAGCAGGTGCTCTGCATATATGTTTGTACTCCTTTCATAGATCTAATCGACATGATAAGTTATAGTGACATATTGAATATTGTGGTTCTAAAACCTCTCTAATTTAATTCAGAAGAAATTATTGGGTGACTGTGAAATATCTTGCATTTTATTTTACAGTTCCCTGGCTCATAAGAGACAAGGGGCCAGATCCTATTTGATGGGAAAAAATGCATCATCCAATTCATTTCTAGATTTCCCCATAGACCTAAATGGATTTTTTTCACATGATAAACTATGGGATACATTTTAGAATTCATTTTGAGCAAGAGGAAGAATGTTGCTGTTGCAGCCCGAGCTGTCTCTTTACTGAGACACTGTGTATATAATACTGAGCTTGGGGCCATGTTTCACTAATAATTCCACTTTTGATTCCTTTGACAGGCCATCAGCAGAAGAAGCAGGGCAATGGCGTGATTCTTTGGAAAAGCTGCTGCAGAACAGCTGTGAGTATTCCACTGTCTGTCTTCTGTCTCCTTGCTACTTTCTGCTTCCTGCCTATGTTCCCTTGCACAAGCTCTGCGTTGTGCTGCTTTATGCCATTGACCCCTAAGAGATTATTTTTTCCCACAAGTAGGAATATTACACACTGACTGGAAAAACCAGACCTTTCTGTCCTTTGGTTTGAGTTGACCCTGTATGAGCTAAAATTCCTAGAAAGGTTTAAAGGAACACCACAATCATCTGAAGTTTTGTATGTATTAGTCTGTCGTTATTCACACAGTTCACTGTCACGCTGATGTGAAACATATGACACACAGTGCCTTGCAAAAGTACTGAGACCTTTTTCCAATTCTCATGTTTTACTTAATAAATTCTAAACTGAAATGTCATTATCTGAGACATTTACTGTATATGAAACTGCTGAAAATGAAATTAACCATAAGTTTTAATTGTTATTCCTGGCGGCCACTCCTCCTTAAATGTCATATTTAATAATATTTTCCTGACGTTGGTGTCTATATATGTGTCAATAATTAATTTTAGAGCACTACTGGGTTACATAGCATTATACAATTTTACAGTGGAGAAAATTAAAAACAAGGAGGACAAACATTATAATATGGAGTAATATAATAGATAAATAAGTACAAATATATATAGATTATGTTCCAGTGGTAAAATACACCTTAGAAAGGAGGTCTCTGCCTAGAGCTTACAATCTATTAAATTAATTTTTGAAGTATTGTTATTAAATTGCCTTTATTAACATAGTAAGTTAGGGTGATAAAAGGCACATGCCCATCAAGTCCAACCTTTTAAGTCTATATATAACCTGCCTATCTCCTAGCTGATCCATAGGAAGGCAAAATTTGAAGCCTCATAGGAACATTAATTACATTACATTTATTACATTAACTTCATAAATCAGTTCTGTTTGGCTTGTCTATTTCAGAAAAAGCTGCCTTCTCAAGCACAATTATAACTTGTGCATTATTTTTATTCATTTACAAATAAACACATTTCTTTCAGAATTACTACTGTACTCTCCTTGACTCACAAGGTCAGTAATGGAGACCCACTATCCATGAAGCAAAAGGTGATGAATAGTGCTCCACTTGCACTTTCCGCATCAGCTAGTCTAACCCAATTTTTTTACTATACCTTCACCATAAACATGTGTGTTTGTGGTGATGGGGGATTGCCACCCACTGTTATAAAAATCAAAATAACCAATTCTAACATACATTTTAATTTAAAGCCCTTATCTGCTTCATCATGAAATTTAATAGTGGAACCCTGTTTTTTTCAAGCTATGCAGTTCTGTTATAACAACATTACAAGTGAAGTCATGGTGTACAATTTTTCCATATTGGAAGGTAATTAAGGACAGACACACTCAAGCAGATTCAGGGAGATTAGTTGGCCGGCGACAAATGTCCTCTTCTTCGGCACGACTAATCTCCCTGAACTGCCTTCCCACTGGCTAGAATGTAAATCGCTAGCATGATGGCTCTCGGAGCGATTAGGCTTCCAATATTTGCCTGAAGTTGCCTCACAAGGAAACTTTGGGGGCGACTTTGGAAAACGAAGCACTACTCTTCAAATATTGCAAAGTGCAATAACGTTAAAGGGCAGATCTATCATGGGTCGAAGTGAACATTCAAAAAAAATTTGAATTTCGAAGTAATATTTTGGGAGTTCGACTATCGTATAGGCGATATTAAAGTACTGTCTCTTTAAAATCTTTGACCGACTATTTGCCACCTTAAACCTGCCGAATATTTTGGGTAAGTTCAACAAGGCAAAGTTTCTTTTAGGGGAAATCATTTGAATCAATTCAATCGATTTAAACGTAGAATTCAAATACGAACGAAAACTGTTTTGATCAAAAAATCAAACACTTCAAAAAAACACTTTGGGGTAGAACTTTCACTTCACCCATTGATGAATTTGCCTTGCAAATGAATTGAGAGCTGTGGAATTTCCCTCTAGTGGTGGAACTTCACTCTTTGATGAATCTACCCCTTTGTCTGGTCAAATTTTTAAGTATTTTCACTTCGAAATTAGACCCTTGCTAAATCTGCCCTGAAAGCTGGCCATAGACGCAAAGATTCGATCGTACAAATCCTCGATTCATACGATTTTCAGATCATGTATGGAGTGTCCCATTAAAGATGTTTTGGTACCTGTGTATAACTTTAAGATACTTTCAGCTGTATAAATTCCTGGAGTTTGTGCCACACTCCCAAGGGTAATCAGCGTAATTGCAAAGTTGGAACAAACAGCATCAAAGACAGTGATATAAACTGCAGGTGCTTTCTTTATTTAGCAGTGCAAAATCAAACGCTACATGTTTCGGGACAGAGCGCTTTCTCTGTCCCGAAACATATAGTGTTTGATTTTGCACTGCTAAATAAAGAAAGCACCTGCAGTTTATAATCTCTGCCTTTGATGCTGTGTGGAGTGTCCCGACATTTATCTTGCCATGCCAATTGGTCGATGTGTCGATTGGACAGGTTAAAAGATTTCTGATGGCTGACGATCATATCTCGTGTCTTGCTGATCTGACGATCTTCAGTGGGACTGTCACTGTCAGCTTTGTCGGACAGAAACTTTCCTATGATTGCTGTGGGGCAGAACGTCAGCTGATCTGTTCTTTAATACTTTGTTTGAGCTGAATAGTTAGTGGTCGGTCGGGAGTAGGGTTGCCACCTTTTCTTGAAAAAAATACCGGCCTTCCTATATATGTATCCGTTTTTCCTATTAATAACATTGGGATCAACCATCAAAAATACCGGCCAGGCCGGTAAAATACCGGTCAGGTGGCAACCCTAGTTAGGAGATAAGGATGTCCGATCGTTCATCCGATATAGCCGGGAAAGCTTTGTTGCCAGCAGTGTTTTATCACATTAGTCAAGCAAAATGAACATTAATTACACTATATAAATTATTTTATTCTTGCTTTCTTCAGTCTGGGAATTTATAATTATAGCAAACGGGCAGGAGCCATTATGTGGACACTGTTATTAAGGAAAGCCTTGCATCATCTCAGAATCTTGTTTTTGCACCAGAATGGGGGACCCGATGTCTTTCCCCATGTTCTGGCTACACAATTAAATGGTTAAGAGAACTGGGGGAATGTGTGGGGAGCTGTGACATTAAGGAAGTGCTGAATGGAAAGTGAAAGTAATTATCTGCCCTGCCTCTATGACTAAGGCCAGTGATTTTCAACCTTGTGCCTCCAGCTGTTAAGAAACTATTTGTAGAAACAGTTGAGCTCATACACTCACCCTTCTAAAGTATCCTTTAGTATCCAGTACACCTAGCTTCCATCCTTAAA
>CM044438.1:88042434-88052918 GCA_024363595.1 Xenopus borealis | reverse complement strand
GCATTGTGGGACTTGTAGTTCCTTAACAGCTGGAGGCACAAGGTTGAAAATCACTGCCTAAGGCATAAAGTAGTGGCACACAATACTTGATTGACAGCTGAGATTTTTAAACAAGCTTAAATCAGCTATGAATGCTCAAATAAAAATTTGAAATTGGATTTCATGTTTAATTTGAAAAGGACTTTTAGTATACAGATTTTTGTGTCTGGGTGACGGGTCCACTTTAACAAATCAAGCAAACTAAAGGAGTTACACAAGGGAAGATAATGGTGTTTTACTACCCATACTGATGATCCTATTTTTATTGCATATGTCCTTTGCTTCCAACAGTCCAAGATGATTAACAGGCGATGAGCAAAACCTTGGTTTTCCTTTGTAATGGAAAACAATTCCTATTATAAGGCACTTTATACAGTACCTACAGGCAATTGTTCTGTCAGTTTGCTGTTTTACTTAAACAACTGGCATTATGAACTGCACATGAAATGAGTTTGGCTCATTTCACATAAATATTTTAACTACATACTAGGGGCTTCATACCACCTCATATTTGGCTTAGTGCCCACCTTCCGCTTCTCATTCCTCAGGTTGTACTTTATCATCTATTGTTGAGTTTCTCTTGGCTTCCACTTATAATAATATAATTTTACTGGACTTAATTGCTTCAGCATGTATTGAACAGATGCCCTCAGGCAACAAAGCATGGAAATATTAATTTCTATTGTCATTATTTGTCATATTTTCCTCTGCTTAATTATACTCTGTCTTGTCTGCAATTGCAATAAAATGTTGGTCTTAGCATCTCAGGCTGTTTAATCACTTTCTGTTGCAGAAATACACTCTTATAGTTTGACATCAATGCACAGTGAATAAACATGTTTTTCATATAGAAATGTACCTATGATTGGTATAATAATGTGTATTCACTTATATCACGACAGGTTTATCATATGTACCCATTTAATAGGCCAGTGAAGGCTGGAGGTGTAAAGGGAAAAGACAAAAGGATGCAACTCATCTTTGGGTGCATATGTAGTATGTATATGTAGTTTTTGTGTGCATAGTGTATGTGTATCATTCACTTCTGCATAAAAGAGAATTCATATGCAGCACACTAATGAAATACAGATCCATTCAAAATAACAAAACTTTATTCATTGACAAAGACTATGTTATTGGGTATAATAATTGGTTGGATATTTGAGTAATCGATTATTCCTGTCTATTGCTCTTTTATACCCTCAAAATAGCATTGGGCAGATTTACTGAAGGGTGAAGTGGCAGTCGCTAGTGAAAATTTGCTTGAAATCCCATCCGCAAGGACATCACCAATTTACTAACAGGCGTAGAGGACGATTTGCTAGCCAAAGAGACCATCACTAGTGCAGTTTCGTGCTCTATCACCAGGCGAACGATCATTACTCTGCAAATTCACTGAAATGCGAATTTTACAGAATGTTAACTGTTTTGCCAGAGTTTCCTTCGCCACCTTAGACCTGGTGAGCTGATAAAATGAAGCTACATTTGCCCTACTGAGTGTAATATTTATTATCATTATTATTACTATTATTATCATTACATGCATTTAAAATTTATCTGTATTGTTTTGCAGCACTGCAGCAACACCAAACACACACATTACATATAAATACTGATCCATGCAGGGTGTAAAGAAGCCTCTAAACATTAGGGGGCAGATATATAAAGGATCGAAGTAAAAATTCAAATTTGAGTTTCATTTTTTTTTTGGTCAAAATGTTCAAATTTGAATTGTGAATTATCCAAACTCGATTTGAGTTTTAATTTGAATTTCGACATAACATATAACATACTCTGGCCCTTTAAGAACTCAAATTCAACTACCACGAGGTGCTATAAACTGTGGAAACATGGTCTCAAGCTAATCACCACTGTTTAAAAATATTGCTCAGATAATCTCTGAAATAATGACTATACATCTATGGGAAGGCCCCTTGGGGCTACATATCTATTTTTGCAGGATAATAAATTTTTACAGGGGTTAAAGTGTTTTCACAAGGAACACATTGAGATAAAAATATATATTTCAGAATGTCACTAAATGTAATTCTTATTGTGTGATTCCATTAACTAACAAACTTGCTCATCCCCTACATGACTTTTCGCTAGAAATAATTCTTCAGTGCAAGCATTTCATAGCGAAAATTCGCTAGTAATCTTACACTTAGATCAATTTGAATAGGGGAAACGCATAAAAGTCATATACACATCTTTTTTAGAGATTAGAGATGTTGGTATAAATGTTTGAAGTGGCCATTTTTTTTTTTAGAAATGTCTAAGGGAGCTTAATAGAGACATAAAAGCTCCTCTAATGCCCTATACATGAACCCACTATAAAATATGTGGCAGGCCCATCAAATGTGTTAATAAAAATGTTCACACAAAAATATTTTATAGTTTTGACTTTTGAAGTCAATACCACTTTAAAAATAGAAAACTTGCCTGCATTTTTTACACTTTGAATGACTTTCCCGGGTACAGGATATCAATGACATCATATTAAGGAAGATGTAGCTTCTTTACAGCAGTCCATCTGGTCTGAGGTGGGGAAGGAAATGCTGGCAAAAGAGGTAACTTTCAGTAAAATCTACAATTTAGTGAATTTGAGGAACAACGACCATTTGCCAGAGGAGAAAGTTGCCTGGAGTGTGAACTAATGCCAGCGACGGTCTCTTTTGCTATCGAATTGTAGTCAGTGCCTGCCTGTGAATGGGATTTCTGGCGAAAAGTTGCTAGTTCCCCCCCTTTAGTAAATCTGCCCTATAGTACTTTGGGTGAGAATTGAAGTTCCTATTGAATGGTTGCTTCAACCTGTTAATAAAGCACTGGTATACCCTACTCATCCTTGGCTACCAAAACTTAACGCAATGTGCTCATGCATTTAATGCAATACATCGAACTCAAATCAATACATCTTCTCAACTTTTCAGAGTTTGGACTTATGACCAATCTGACCTAAAATCCCATCTTGTCTTTGTTTAAGTGCATTCCTTTTGTATTGATTTATAGTTATTTGGACTCTCTTGCTAACTAGGCAACTCATTACATTACTCCATTTAGATTTCTGAATTTACCATGTTTCTATGGTGAAGCCACGTCTGTCTCTGCAGGCAGAAAACATGAAAATATTATTCTGCTGCTTTTATACTGTCTTTCTTTCCAAGTAAAATTAATTGCATAGAGCATCTTTCCTGTAACATACACAAATGTCTATTATGAGTAAACAAGATGGAAAGATTCTTACTAGAAAATGTAAATGATATGAGAACCATGCGTGGTACGGGAAACCACACAGTCTATTTCTGCGAATCCTCCAACAATTGTGTTTTTCTCTCTAAACTTCCTGATTTATAAAAAAAATCTTTTCCCATAAAAATACATTTTTACAAAGAATTTGTTTACACATTCTGATTTTTTGGCTATCACAATTAAATGGGATATTACATGGTAAAAGTAACAATCCTATAAGATTTTGTTTGGCCTCAGTGCTTTTTTCTAGTTTCAATTTGGAATGGCTGTACATTAATATTGACACTCGAGTTCTTTCATCAATTCATACATTGCCCACTGTTATTATGTTTATGTCAGTTTCTTCATTAGGATGGTTGTCACTCTGAGTGGACACTCCAGTCTATCTATGCATATTAATTCTAATAATTTGGGATGAGCAAATTTATTTGGCAGGCACAAATTAGCATCGAATTTACGCGTTTCATGGCTGGCTAATAAATTAGCGGTGATAGCTTCCCAAAAAAGAAATCAGCTGCTATATATTTATTTATAATTATGATTCCCAATGGAAACCCCTCTCTTGGTAGCCCCTTAAATGAGAATCAACCCCATACTAGAAAAAACACCTACCCCCCTACCCTGGGTAGACCAACCTCCTTCCTCCCCCCAGCCTAGCTTCCCTCCCGAGCAAATACATTTTTTACGTACCCCTCTGTGCAGATCTGTCATTGGGTGTCACAGGCACCATCTTCTTTTTTCGGTCTTCTTCAGAATCAGGCATTTTTGGCACATGCGCAGTTGGAGTAAATTTCTGGTCCTGAACAACTATGCATGCGCCGAAAATTATGAAAATTACTGAAGTTGTTCAGATTCCAAAGAAGTCCGAAAAAAGAAGATGGCGCCTGTGAACGCCCAAGGTCAGAATCTGCACAGAGGGGTAAGTAACAAATTAGGGCCATTTGCCCGGGATAGCAGCTAGGCTGGAAGAGAGGGTATCTATCCAGGGTAGGGGGTAGGGTTTTTTCTAGTTGAATTCTCCTTTAAACAAAAACTTCAGTCTCCTACCTTGACTGCACTTGATCACACAAATAGTTCTGGTGTCTTGGGTGCTGGAAAGATCCTCTTTCTGCATTTTACTATGCCCAGCTTTTAAGAGTTTGGACCCATTAAAATAAATATTTGTCTTCTGCCACTAAGAATAGCAAGAATCAATTAAACACCAATTTAATCTATTCCCACGGTCAAATTCAAGGGTTTTTTAACCTTAGTAAATCTGCCCCCAAGTGTTTTGGGTCATTTAATAATGGTGGTGGTATTAAAATATATAAGTTTTTGATGCAAATAATTTCTTGTCTGAATGGAAACATTCAAAACCTACACATTATTATTTTTAAGACACAATGGGGCAGATTCACTACAGGGCGAAGTGGCCTTTGCTAGCGAAAATTCAGAAATCCAATCCACAGGGACATCTCCAATTCACTAACAGGAGCATCCAATAATTCACTAGTGGAAGAGACCATCGCTAATGTTCATTTGCACTCTCACCTGGTGACTTTTTGCTCTATGTCAGTGATGTCATATCCTGTACACCAGAAAGTCATAAAAAGTGTAAAAAACGCTGCCGACTTTTCTTTTTTTACAGCAGGATTCTCTTCAAAAGTCAGAAACAATTAAAGGTTTTTATGTGAACTTTTTTTTTTTTTAACATACAGTATTTGAAGGGCCTGCCACAGATATTTCATGTCTAGGGCATAGGAGGAGCTTTAATGTGTTTATTAAGCTTGGACATTTGGAATAAAAAAAAACTACTAGCGAATTGTCGCCAGGAACAAACGAGCGCTACAGAATCTTTGCATTTTAATGAATTGCAGTAGTATTAACAAATTTGCGCCTGGCAAAGTGATGCGGAGTGTCGTAAAGCAGTCACTGGTAATTATTCACCGTTTAGTGAATTTGCCCCTATAATGTTTGTAGTAAGTATAGAGAGAAACAAAGTCCTGTTTCTGAAGCTCTGGGCCGCTGCTCCTATCAGGAGAAAACTGCACCGGCTCGGGTTCTTCCTTCGAGCACAGTGGAGAGATCAGCGCGGGGCCAATCCGCCCAGGCACCATAGGCGTCCTGGCAAACCGTGGCGCCGCCAGTGTAATGATGTGAGATCCTCTTCCTGCTTCTTTGGGTTTTCCCGTGGCTGTGCATGCGCAGTACAGTGAAAAGCCAAGCTTTAGTTAAAAACTTGGCTATTTCGCTCCACTGCACATGTCTGCCCCAGGGAATTTGAAAACCCGAAGCAGGAACAGGATCTCTCCAATGTGATCGAAGGGAGAACCCTGGGCCAGTGTAGTTTTCTGCTGATAGAAGCACCAGCCCAGGTATCAGGTAAGTAAAAGTAGTCACTTGGGGGTGCCTAACTTGGGCACCCCCAAGTCTAAAATGCTATTCCTTCTCCTTTTAACTTTAGTATTTAAGATGAGATTTTCTGTAAATTACTTTGTAACTCGTTGAACTGAGATTCCATGTAACCTGTTACCATACTATATTGAATTATGTTCTCTTCCTCTGCAGATGGTCTCTCTGTCTTCCAGAGTTTCCTGAAGTCAGAGTTCAGCGAAGAGAACATTGAGTTCTGGATGGCCTGTGAGGATTACAAAAAGGCCAAGTCTCCATCCAAGATGACAACCAAGGCCAAAAAAATCTTTGAAGAGTTCATCCAAACGGAGGCTCCCAGAGAGGTAAAATAATTGTCCTAATGTAGGTCTCTCTTATTAAGTTATGTTTGCTCCAAAAGATTGACACCTTCAAGCACTTCTTAAAGGGAAACTGTCATGGGAAAACATGTTTTTTTTTTAAATGCATCGGTTAATAGTGCTGCTCCAGTAAACTTCTGCATTGAAATCCATTTCTCAAAAGAGCAAACAGATTTTTTTATATTCAGTTTTGAAATCTGACATGGGGAAAGCCATTTTGTCAATTTCCCAGCTGCCCCAGTCATGTGACTTGTGCCAGCACTTCAGGAGGGAACTGCTTTCTGGCAGGCTGTTGTTTTTCCTTCTCAATGTAACTGAATAGTACGCAGTGGGACATGGGTTTTACTATTCAGTGTTTTCAGCTGTTATCTTATGTTAGGGAGCTGTTATCTGGTTACCTGTCAGGGCCCGAGGGCTCTGAAGGGGGATTACGGACCAAGGAAGAAGGCAGCGCCAACACAGTTCGTGGTAACAAGAGGGTAAGGCAGTAGAGTGGTCAAAGTCCAGGCAAAAGGGTCAATCCAGCAAAGTTCAATACAAACGAGGTATCCGAAGGGTTAAGCAAGAGAGTGGTCAAGTCCAGGCAAAAGGGTCAATCCAGGCAGAGAAGGTTCGTAGACGAGAATTCAGGCAAGGGTCAAAACAGGAATCAATATCAGGAATCAATAGCAGGAATCACACCCAGGAACTTTGTAACAAAGACCCATACGCCGGCGTCAAAGTCGACTCGTTCCGTCGCGGGAGTGCTGACGTCAACTCTGGAGAAGGCTGGGTAAGCGGTAGGATGCCGCCATCTTGCGATGTCGGGTGAGTTCTCCTAACATTACCTTCCCATTGTTCTTTTATTAGGCTGCTGGGTGGGGGAAAGGGAGGGGGTGAATCACTCCAACTTGCAGTACAGCAGTAAAGAGTGATTAAAGTTTATCAGAGCACAAGTCACATGACCAGGGGCAGCTGGGAAATTGACAATATGTCTAGCCCCATGTCAGATTTCAAAATGAAATATAAAAAAATCTGTTTGTTCTTTTGAGAAATGGATTTCAATGCAGAATTCTTCTGGAACAGCACTATTAACGGATGCATTTCGAAAAAAAAAATTTTTCCCATGACAGGATCCCTTTAAAAGTGGGCAATGTGCAATGAAAACTCGCAATGCTCAATGAAAATTCGCAATGTAATATCAGTTTAAGGAATAGTATTACATTGCAAAATGGGAATTTTTATTTATATTTGTTCAAATTATTTTGCTCTTTGCAACTTTTATTACATTTCCCTAAATATCACCTAACTAACTTTCATTGGAGTTGTTCTATAAACAGGTATGTAAATAAAGGGGAAGCAGTAAAAATGTTTGCATGATACTTTACTTGTTTCCCTATGTATATAAGTTACTGCTTGCTGAAAACCAAAGCTTAGGGTGTTCCACAGGCAGAAAATATTCAACCATGACCAAGTCTGAGGTCTGTGCGCAAGCTTGGGTTGTTATAAAATAGAAAACAGCATTACTTAATTTAGATTAGTGTTTGACTGTAATAAAGCAATGGAAAAATACGTAATGGCTTATAAAGCACCAGTGCTCTACAGCACATTTAATTTAACAAGTTATATCATTCTGCCTTTCATTCTGACGTGTTTCCAAGAACATTATTGTGTCTCAGGTACTGTACAAAGCTTTTATACATTTTGCCTAGAACAGCCATAAGCAGTACCAAACCTTTCATGCAGGGGCTTTAATGCAGTGGCCTCTAAAAAACTTGAATGTCAGGAAGTCAGTTAACATCTTCAAATGGTTCAACGGACCTCTGCCATTGACTTCTACTTGAACTCTGCAGGTGGTGAATAATCAAATTATAATTGTTTCCATGGTCAAGGTGTGATAAATCTGACATTTGAATTCAAAGTCGAGTGGGTGGTTTTAAATTCAAATTTGTGAGTTTTGACCCCCCAAAAAAAAATTGAATTTACCATTCAAACCTCAGTATAAATCTGCCCCAGGGTGTCTGCATAGTTGGGAACAAAATTTGTGTTACTGGTTGATATTGTATCCATTTTTCCAATTCTGCTTTTATATATATTGTTGTTTTTGGGACATTTCCAAATGCTAATAACTCTACTAATCCACATCCACACAAACATCCTTAACTTAGGGAAATTAATTATATTACTTCTCAGGAGCTTTTGCCATAACTAATTTCTGTGCATATTACCATAATTCTACTTTAAAAACGTATTTTAAAACTTATTATATTACTACGTGGATACTCATTGCATCTGCAGTTGTATTATCTGATATTTCCGGCTAGCACATTATGTAGCCTTCTTAATCATTGTAATACCTCTGGGAGTAATTGTGGGGTTGAGGTTAAGGTTAAAAAAAAGCAACTAAAAGCTTTCCAAAATAACTAGCAATTATCTTTTGTTAATAATAAGCAGATTCGCCTTAGGAAGTAAGGGATGTTTCTTATAGTTGGAATGAAGGGTATGGTATAAAATTATTCACACCTCTGTAGCAACACAATAGTTGTGGTTAGTAATTAGTTAATTTTTTCACCTCACATGGATTTGCAGTGAATGTCTGCATTTGCTGCTTTGCTGCTTTGCACCCATTGACTTTAATGCATTTGGACAAAAAAGTCGCTGAGATAAAAAAGTTGCTGACACAAAAAAGTTGCCACAGAAAAGTCACTGAGAAGTTGCTACAGGACTTTAATGCAATAAAATATAAGTATGCCTCTGGTGCAGTTGATTGTCAGTGATCATAACTGGAACACTCATTCTCATTTTATGGCAAACCAACAATTGCCTAACAATCACAGGCCATTGCTAGAGAAATGAATAGAGGCAATTTTGAGCATTATCCCTTGTGCTGGTTCCCAAAATCTGAGGCTGACCACCACCAAGAGTCCTGGAGCAGTAGCAGGGAGGACCTGTCTGAAAATCAGTTAGGGTGATGTTTTGGGATAATGGCTATATGCTCTCCTAAATACCACTGAAAGCCCCCAATATGATGTAAGGTGAAATTTGGGGTAAAAGCGTATTTGCTGTCGTAGAAAGCCTACGTGGGACTATGGGTGAATTCCTAATGTTCTCCAGTATCTGCAACCTTGTGATGGGCTAAGAGGGAGTCTGAAGGAAAGCAGGTCTTCTAAATGGGGTTTAGGCCATAGTTCGCTCTATGGTGGGCACTTGTGCACACAAACACAAAATCTGAGACCAGAAGAATTTCATACATCTAGTGGTTATTCTTGTGCAGATATTTGTGTGAGTGCGCTAGGATTTTGACTAGTCCCTAAATATGTTGTGGTATGCTTCCTGTTAGTACAGTAGGTATTTTGTCCCCAGCCAGCTCCATCTTAACACACATGGGTTGTCTCCTTCCCTTGTCCTCCCAACAGTAGTATGTATATGAAAGTCCTACCATGTAAGAATAACATATTATTATAATAGTTGGTTACATTTCTTAGCTTTAGGCATGTTTCCAAATGAGGTAGAAATTCAGTTTCCTTTGTATACAGGAAAGTAGATTGTTATTTCCACAATAGGGCAATGCCGTTTACATCAGGGAAATGGGCACTGTAGCTTCTGTGTGAGTACAGGGTAGTGGTACAAGTGCAGAGAGTACTTAAAGTTGTTGGCAGTTGGACATTGCACGTAGCCCTGTCTTGAGTCTTCACTTCCCATGCTGATTCTTCCAGCAGGATACAGATGTTTTATCCCAGAGGAGCAGGCTGTGCCACATAACACAGATGTTGAGTCTCCCAAGGAGAGGCACAGTGACCCAAACTGCGTTCAGCCACTTGTGTAAATATTTACTACTCAGTCTAGTGATTTGATGCACTGTGAAAGATCTAGCTGGCATCCTGTTATATTGGTGACTGGCATCAGACACACATTCCCAGCAGAGATAAAGACAGTCTCTAAATTTGAGTGGTAACTTGTACTGGAAAATGTAAATAAAAATTGTATATGAGCATATGAGCAAAAGTAGTAGAATAATCATGTGTTAAAAAACTCTCAATAGAGATTGCCCAATAAAATCAGAGATTTCATTTTAAAAACATAATTGAGGCCGTCCAGCATCATATCATTTGTTAAAATGATTTGTTTTTCAATGCAATTGCACTATTGGAGATACAACTGTTATTTGATGTCCTTCATGTGAACAGCAAACTTGTTACATTTTGTTAGACTAAGACATTGGATTGATTATTTCTTTTTTTATTTACACACTATTGACATCAATCATGTTACCTGCACCCAGGGATTGCACAGAATCATGCTTATTGCATTTTTTGAGTTCCATTTTATTAGCATCTCACATTAGGTTGCTTTTCAGTCTGAGAAGCAAGTAAATATATGGGATTTGAGTATTCAGAGTTTTGAGAAAATAAGAAGTGAAAAATATGAGTTCAAGGGGATTTATTTATCAAAATCTGAATTTTTTTGATAATTAAAAAAAAAAAAAAA
>CM044438.1:88016423-88042424 GCA_024363595.1 Xenopus borealis | reverse complement strand
TTTTTTTTTTTTTCGTGAAAAGCCCAAATATTTTGAATTTTTGACTGGATTTTTGAGGTAATTCCAGTGCAGAAACTTACTTTAAATAGTATAGGGGCCTCTCCAAATTACATATGCAACCTCAGTAGGTCTGAAATGGCGGTCTTGGGTTTTTTTTTTATTTCACCGTAAATGCAGAATTAAAAATTTTTTTTAGCATTTGTACTTTAATAAATAATCCACCAAAAATTCTATGGCTAAAACATATTATATGCTCCATTTCTGTACATATTGTATAAATCTTGTTGCAAATCTTGTTAGGTTACAGCATATACCCATGTGTTACATTATCAGGTTGAGTTTTAAGAGTTTGCCATTCCTGCCAGCAGTTATATATTTTTGGGTCTCCTGTAATGCAAATTATCCAAGTAATTTAGGGTTTTCAGTCTTAGGAGCAAGTAAATATGTTTAAGGACTTGCATGGGGAACCTCCAACTCATAAACTACTCAGTAGACTTAAGAATCCTGTGTGCAGTGAGGCAGTGAATGAATATTGATATGACAATGTTTGGAAGCCAAAATATTATCCTACTAAAACATCCACATTTTGCAGAGACATTTTCAAAAGAAAGATTTTTCTGCATTCAAAGGGAGAAAGAGTGAGAAAAAGCCCTACCTTAGCAATGGAAATGGTAACTTCTAGTCACTTTGAGGGAGTTAAAGTTACAAGTGTGTAAAATCAAGCACAACATGTATGTCAGACAAATTGCACAATACTGGGGCTTATTATATATCATTATATTTTCCATTCCAAATAAATACTACATTATCACAAACATCATCACAAAAAATGGAAAAATAAAATGCGTCTACTGAAAAGTATGCAGAGACATCCTAATGGGTGTTTGTAATAAAAATGGATTTTGGTTATTTAGTTGTCACTACAAATCAAAGAGAACTCACTTGCAATATTCCCCTGAGGTTAGATTAGAACATCAAGAAAATTATTCTGTCTGTGAGTAAAATAAGAAACAGAAGGAAACTTAAAACCAAAGCCGACAAACATATTAGATCAGTACCAAAATAAAAAGCTTAAAAGTATGAGTAGGTTGGACAGTCAGAATGAAAATTTCGCACATTTAGGGGCACATTTATCAAGGGTCGAATTTTGTGATGGGAATTTTTTTAAACTCCCATCAGCTCGAAATTCGAATAAAAAAGCTGAAACGTATTTAAAAAATCAAAGTTTTAAACTTCAAGTGAATAGGCTTTAATCGATTGTTCAAATCTAATTCTAATAAGTGCACTAACTGGACTAATGAACAGACGGGTCATGTATCTCGCTCTCTGTATATTTTAATTAAAATGTATTATAATGATTTTATACAGATTGAAGGTAGTTCGAAGTGTTGATCACATTTTCCCTTGTTGGTTTATCTCTTAATAGGTCAATATCGACCATTTCACCAAAGCTGTCACCATGAAGAACTTGGTTGAACCATCGTCTACAAGTTTTGATCTTGCCCAGAAGAAGATCTTTGCTCTGATGGAGAAAGATTCACTGCCCAGATTTGTTCGCTCTGAATTTTATCAAGAGCTAATAAAGTAGTGGCATGATGGAGCTGTGCAGTGGATCCTCAGCACTCCTTAAGTCCCAGACACTGGTTAGCTGGCATTTTCCTATTGCATCTGCTTTGGCCAATGTGTGCTTTGTTTGGTTTTGTAGTTAAGGTATCCTTCATAATATAAAAGTAGAAATATATACTGTACATCCCCAGGTATATCACATCTAACAATTTTAGTGATGTATATATGATAGGAGTCCATCAGTGCTGAGATGTTATATCCCAAATTGTTCACACAAACCTATCACAGTGTGTGTCAGAGAGACAAATCTTAACTAGGGCATATTAAAGGAAACCTGTCATGATTGAGTTAACACTAGGAAAGAAATAAAACTTTTAAAGCAAACCACATACCCCTATTTATTATGCTCAAATCTCACTAATTCTCAATTTATAACTACTTTTCAAATGTCCATGAGACACTAACTGAAGCCCTGACTTTCCAGAAAGTCAGGAGAGCAAAGCATCATGGATAGAATCAGTACTGCAGACTCCTCTCACGATATCACCAGTTTGTGCAGTTGTTAGTGGCTGGAGTAGCCCACACAATCTGAATAGAACAATAGAAGGTGTTTCAAATAATTCCCATAGAATATCAAGTCCTGGTGTGACATGAGTTATACAGAGCTTGTCTATCATAGAGTATACTCTGACTAAGCATGAATGAGATTTGGCAGTTTGGCACAGCCCACACACGGAAAACAAAGGGGTGTTTAAACATGGCAGCGCCTATGAAGCCTTTTTTACATGAAGGATATTTTTTAATCCGTTTCAGATATAGACAAAAACAGCTGACTAAAGGGTTTAACTAAGGATGGAAAAGAAATATTTTACTCATGTCTCAAGGTGACAGGTCCTCTTTAATATATTCTAATGTAAAATGCTTGGAACATGAATAGAGTAGCACTCTAGAGATGATGTACCATGAAGAGAAGCTGAGAAAGTTAAGTGTTGCCCACTATCTGAAGAATATACTTAGTCTTCAGGAAAGGAAAATGCTCACTATTTATATGCAACAACATTCTGACACAGGTTAAGGACTGTGTCCTATAAAACCTGCCTAACTGCTAGTTGATCCAGAGGAAGACAATAAAAACAATTTGAAGCCTCTCCACTTTGCCTCAGAGGGGGGAAAATTCCTTTTTGACCCCAAGATGGCAATCATATCAATTAGACCAGTCCCTGGATCATGTATTCACACAAGGAGACAAGTCCCATGGGACCATCCATATCACTAACAAGGTATTCCATATGACCCTGCCATGCCATAATGACCTACATGTGAGTTTGTTTTTTGTGTGGGCCTTGTAGAATGATTATATCAGTTGGAAAAGGAAATTGAAAGAAAGCATGAATGGAACTTTGTATCAAGTCCAGCTAACTGTGTACTACCAAATTAAATCTGTTTTAAAAAAGTACAGTTTGAAGCAGTGGAATTTTTTACTGGTGTGACTTTATAAGAAGACACCAAACACAGATCTCAACCTTCTATAAAAATAATGAATGTGTTAATTGGAGCAGATTTAGCTTAACGCTTCCATTGCACTTTATAGATCTCCTCCGATTTGAACACATTATAACAACTGCTTTTACATGCCCTGGTGACCTGCACAGATTGTCATTGTATGTTGTTTAATGGATTACTTATCTAAACTAGGAACATGGCTTTTTGGAGGCAGCTCTTAGTCACATGATAAGTAATGGGAGGTTACATGGCTTGATAGTGGTCAGGTGTATGGGTTATGGGAATGGGTTGAAAGGCTTACAGAAAGGTTCAGTAGGATTGAATTAGGTTAACAATGCAGAAAAATATATGAGGGAGCTGAAAGCTTGCCAATAACGGCTCTCGGGGTTTAAAGTTTTACAATATTAATAACTGAATCATATGTAACTTTATTTAATAATAACCCAAAGCATCTTTGTTTCAGTAAAATACAAAAATTATTTAAAATGAGAAATGGCATATTATTGTGGATCCCGTTAAATTTCAGCTAAGTGTACACAAGATAATATTACCTAACTTTCTTCACATGCTTCATATGCTTCATGCAAAAAAGAACTCTTATGCCACTGTGTGACTGCAGCATTATATTCTAATCTGGAAGAAAAAAAAACATACCCCAAAATAATTCAGAGCACTGTTATTGATTGATAGAAACCCCCTAAAATGGTTATCAGAAATATACTGTATTCCTCTTTTGCCATACCCTTCCCAAATTATGTATAACCTCCTCCTCTACTTCATCTTCTTCATGACTCAGGATTAAATTGTTGCTCTATATCATAAATTAAACTAAATATAAAGACATGGTTTATGCACAGAAGCTAGATACCATAATTACTCATGGTGAACAACACTGTAAGTGTGGTAGAGTAGGACATGGGTAGTAGTGTGATAATAATTTAACTATAACATTTACTTTTACATTTACAATTTTACATTTTCAAGCTTTACAATATAACTATTGAAGTTGATTTACACACTTGTTCTTTGAAGTGAGGGTTGCAAGCTGTAAAGTGAAAGTATTGGTGCCAAAAACCAAGCAACATATTGGATTCACCAGCTCAAGCTGCTTAGTAAAGGGCTGTTGAAGCCTGAAACATCAGTTTGTGGCACAAATAAGCCAAGTCATTTTCACTGGAATTTGGAGTACTGCTGCAATATTATTCTTATGTGAAGCATTTCAGAATACTGTTTTGAAGTTATCAGCATCACCTGCTCCTGTACATGTCAAAACTTTACATACAAATATCAGTCCAAGACCAATGGCCAAGAAAAGCATACTGGTCTTTGAGCAAAAGCACAATATTCAGTTTAACTGGCCAGAATAATATCCTTCAGCATTATCTGAAGGGAATGTATCTTTTAGATGAATGCTCAAACTGAAAGGGGTTGTTCACCTTTGAGTTAACTTTTAGTATAATGTAGAGAGTGATATTCCGAGACAATTTGCAATTGGTTTTCATTTTTTATTGTTTGTAGTTTTATAGTTATTTAGCTTTTTATTCAGCAGCTCTCTAATTTGCAGTGTCAGCAATTTGGTTTCTAGGGTTCAAATTACCCTAGCAACCCTGCATTGATTTGAATAAGAGAATGGAATATGAATAGGAGAACGACTGAATAGAATGATAAGTAATAAAAAGTGGCCTTACACAGCATTTGTTTTTAAATGGTGTCCGTGACCCCCATCTGAAAGCTGCAAAGAAACAGAAGAACATTGCAAATCATTAAAAAACTATGAAAAATAATGAAGACCAATTGAAAAGTTTCTTAGAATTGGCCCTTCTACAATATACTAAAAGTTAACTTGAAGGTGAACCACCCCTTTAAATATTGGTGTATAAAAATTTAATGAAACTGCTCCAGGACATCTAGTCATAATTCAAAAGGACTAATATCACAGCAGTGATATTAATGAAGATAAACATACCAAAGGGAACCTTTCTGTAAGGCAGGCAAAAGGGCTCAGTAGATCCAAGCATGTTGTGTTAAAGCAGGCCAACAAGGCATTTTGTATAGAACAGGCATTCATCATCAGAGAGAGCATGGTTATTATTTGTACTACTCTATGAAAGCTCTGTGTCTTCTTAACACTTTTAATTTGGCCAGACACCCTGGCTAGTGAAAGTATAGGTTTTCTTGTGGTAGGAAGCAGCTATTGATATGGTGGTAAAGATTATTATATCAGTCAACTGTTCTTTCTCTGTCTTTGGGGCGAGAGTAATGAATATGGAAGGTACATAAAGGAGATATACATCTAAGGGTGAAAAAATTATGCTTCAGAAAGTTCCATCATCAGTTTTTTAATTAGTGGAATTATGTTTGTGCTCTAGGCTGGAAATTTTAAGTGAATTAACTAGAGTGGTTCACCCTTCAATTTCTTAGTCTAGGCCGATGTTCTCTCCCATTTCTGTTATCTTTTGTTGTGCAATACTAAATTACCATGGACATGTGAAAACTGTTGAAAAGCCTGTTTCAGACCTTATGCTATTCCACAGCAACCAATCAGCCATATCCTTTTTTAATTTTAATGGCAGCAGACCTATGATTGGTTACTATGGATTTCTAAACCTCGATAGGGTTATGCATTTTTCCTAGTGGTCACATCTAGCATTGATGCAGACTTGCACACTAACAAGTAACACAGTTGCATATACTAATCTTGGAATAACTAAAGGAACGGACTCAGCTTTTTTAACCTGAAACTGATGGATTCTCCCGGCTAACAAATAATTAGAATAAAAGTAAATAAATTCTATTACTACCATTTTATCAGTGAAACAACAACCTCTGCAAAAAGGGACCACACTGCATTATTTGGCCATTGCTTTTGCATGTATGACACTTGTGGGATCGCTGTACAGCTCAATGAAATGCCTGGGATATGCATAAGCCTTTTGTTATCTTTTTCTTTTGCCATATGTAATTTTCTTGCTTTGTAGGTGTCTGCCAGTTTAATGTCCTATGTAAGTGACCATCATCCTTAGAGGTTCCTTTCAGGCATAACTAATAAGTTCTCCAGAGATGTCATTAGGACTGCATTTAAATACATTTGTAAAGGACTCTAGAGTTAAGCTCTGTTTCTGAAGCAGGCTAGTATTAAAGGATGTATTTGTAAATGCAAAGTGACCACATTGAAAATGCCATATACAGCAGCAGGAATGTAAAAATTCACAAACTCCCTCCTACATGCATTTTACGATATGTGGGTAACCTATTCCTTTTATCTATAGTGCCCGCCAATCAGGTTTCTTACTTTAAAAAAGAAGGAAGGCAACAGGACCATGAAAGAAGGCAATAGGGTTTGCAAGAACCAAGACAGCCGCCGATTTCATAAATGCAGTGAGCTACTCTAAATAACAATGTGAAAAGCAGAGAAGTCATCTGTTTTGTCATTATTAGTAAAGTGTGCTGAGAATACATTAGTCATACTGTGTGGCACAAACGGAGAAGAGGAGACTGGAGTTCCTTTCTTGCACTTGTAGGGGGTGTGGTTCCAAATATGGCACCTTTCTGTATGTTGTTTTATCATTAAACTGGACTATGCTATCCAGCCCTGCTCTTTTAATTTCTTGACAATTACAACCTCTAGCTTTTCCAAATAAATGGAAGTGATACCTTGTTTTAAAATGGGTTAAGTTGAACCAGCACCCAGAGACGATCATGGTGATAAAGTACACACAGTTTTCAGGTCTAGTCTCTGAATGCTGAGCCTGATAGAGGATTCTAGTATTTGTAGTTCCGCAACAGTTCAGGGTCTGTAAGCTGCCTATCCTTGTTGGTCATTAAATTATAAAGAATGTGGCTATACGCTCTAATTTACTTTACTAGCTGGTCTAAGTTTTCTACAGGCCTTACTCTTCTTTCTCTGTTGAGATAACCTCAATGCTTATGAATAAAAGACTGACTTATTAACATAGGAACAAAATTGCACATGTAGTTGCAACAGTTGATTTTGAACAACCCACTAAAAGTTAGACATTAATAACAAACAGGTCACTGATTGCTATTTGCAACTGGTCTTATGCAAGTTAGCTCCTGCTTTAGTAAAGAAGCTCATTCAGTATGTGCCTTCTGCCTACTGAACACCATCAGTGAGTAGAGACAGAATTGCTGAAAAGCAGATGCGCCACCTAAAGGCAGTTATGGGACATCTTAACTGAAATGCAACATATTTTCTTTCCCCCATAGGCTACTTCTGAAAGAGCTACAACTGTACAGCAAACAGTTGTATATCACATAGAATGCAGGGTAAAAACATGTAATTAAACTGAGTTTCAAACAAGCGTTACTTGTCATTTAAAGCCTTACCCAGCTGCAGAATCTCACTGCTGTTTGTTCTACTTTACCATTTTCCTACTGTATCACAATTAAGGAAGGCTCTGTCAACAGGACATTCTTGTTTTTTTTAATTCTAGAAGGGCAGTTTATTGCAGGCCCCTTTATAATTAACAGGGGTTATCATAAACCTTTCCTATATGCACATAGCAATATTTCTTTAATAGTGCTTTGCTTCTTATATATAAGGTTATATGGATATATTGGTATATTTAGTAGAAATCACCACACAGAGAGACATCCAGAGACAGCTACTCTAGGAGGAATGTATAAATCTACCCCAGTATTTTTTTTAGTTAAAGCCTTGTATTTGGATGACCAAAAAAATGGTTTTCCTCTATCATCTCTAGAGGAACAATACCTTTGGTATACCTCCCAACTGCCCTTTTTTTCACGGGACATTCCCGATTTTGACAGCTCAGCCCACAGTCCTAGATTTTACTGAAATGTCCTTGATTTGATCTCCTGCACTGAACAGCCATAAAGTTTCTAAAACATATTTGGCTTTTGGCAGAGAGTGACAGGAGCACTTAGATACTTAACAATTTAAGATAAGCAAAGAAGCAACTGTAACAATTTAAGATAAGCAAAGAAACAATTGTAATTGACAAGTGGATCTCTTGGGGAAAATGTGACTTGCAGCTTAAAAGAGAAGTCAACCCTCCTGGTGCAAAACCCCTCCCCCCGTAGTCCCCCCTCCCTCGATCTTACCTCCCCCCCCCCGGGCTATTGCCCCTAACCTGTAGGCCCAGGGGGAGGAGGGAGGGGGGCCTACAGGGGGAGGGGTTTTAATGCAGGAGGGGTTGGCTTCCCCTTTAAAGGGAAATAAACCTTAGCAAAACTAAAAAAAACACAGAAATGTGTTCAAACTTGCCATAATCTGTCAAATTTTGTAAAATGAACATGGTAATTAGGGGGTGTGGCCACAAAAAGGGCATGGTCAAAGTAATGTCTGGTGCTTAGTTTTGAAAAATTGCTGGTATGATGTTGTTAACCTTCCAAGTAACCCCCAAACAAAAATATACAGAATAACTATCATTATATGGAACAAATTTATTTTATCATGTATCATAGACATAATGATTCAGCCCTTGCATTTCAATATGCATATTTCATGCCTCCTGTGAGTGTACTAAAATGACTTAGACTAGAGCTACCAGGTCTGGATCTCTGATGTCCTGGAGTTGGTTGACATTTCTGATAAATATGATTCTGTTAAGATGAATTAATATGAATGGGAGAAAGGAAAATTATATTCCCCAGAGCATTTCTTTGTCCAAAGGATAACAGACCACTGCACTAAATAACAGTAAGCATACAGAGGCTAAATATGTATCTGAGATATTTGGCTGTAATGGAAAACTGTTTTCCTGTGCACAACAAGTACATAGTGGAACTTCAACAAATGGAGCAAGCAATGTTTTCTCCCTCCAAAACCAGGATGATTGGTTAGAACCTCTGCCAGGTTATTTCTTGAATAACAGAATGTTCTCCCTCTGCATCAGTCATTGTAAGAATGCCTATAAAAGGTAAGAAAGGGAATTGTGAAGATGATTGAGATCTTTTAGTGTGTTATGGTACATTGGCAGTGAAATCAGAATATCTGACATAAACATAACCTGCTTGAAACAACAACAACAATCTATTTTGTGTTGGATATTTGTGTTTCAGCCCAGGAAAGTAATTGTTACATGCATTCCATGGATTGCTCCATTCCCCACATCAGTTTGCAAGAAGGAGACTTTTAGATTCACATTTATATACTGGTACCAATACATTTGGTTGGGCACCAAGTGTGTTTAAGAATGGAAAAGGCTTAAATCCAAAATCCTATTCCACACTAAAATACATAAAGCAACATTTGGTTGAGATTTGAATCTATTAGCAAAACACCTGCACTATTTCAATTTATGACCCAACAATGCAATACTAAGGATTTCCGTGATGTGAAAACAGTAAAAGATGACATATTCAGGCTCCATCCCCACTTGTTTCTCAAAGTGGAACATGGTAGATATATTTTGCATGCATTCGATATCTTGGCTTAAGCTGTAATATGCTCTATGTCACTGCATATGAAATAAATGTACACAAATAGTTTGGTTCATGTGTTTGTATGCCTTATAAGTGGTTTTCTAAATCCAATGCAATCTGGTGCTAGTGTAAATAAAATATTGGTATACTGTACAACCTCTGTGGGGTTCCTATTGCATATATGCTACAGTACAGTCTAATACTAGGGTAAGTCTTATCACTGTGTAATGTTATTTTTTAAATGTGCTTGCACACTCATATTCTTTATACATAATAAATTCAGTGCACCAACACATTATGGATCTATATTCTCACACTAGAACAGAGTAATACTCTACAAATCTCTGTTCTAACTAATGGTGAAAAAAAAATATCCGATGTGACAAATAAGGGAAATACAAACTGGGGTATGCCCCTACAAAATTTCTCATCTGCAATTAGGGTAGCCACCTTTTCTTGAAAAAAATACCGACCTTCCTATATATTTATTTCTTTTTTTCCTATTAATAACATTGGGCTCAACCATCAAAAATACCGGCCAGGCCGGTACAATACCGGCCAGGTGGCAACCCTATCTGCAATCTAAACTGAAGTATGCAAGTACTGCTCATTTCAGCTCATTTTTATTATTATTATAAATAAAACACATTTATAAAAAGTCAACATGTTTCACAGCACAGTACAATGAATGGGTGTATACAACAAATATACAGGTGACAATTAAAAAAAGAGCATCCCAAAATTCCCTCATCTCTCACCTCCAGGTGCCACTATGCATATATATATATATATATAAACAGAACATAATTCACAGGGTTAGGGGATGGATCAAATAGAGGTGCCCCAGATGGTTAGCAAGTGGGGGGAGATCTCAAAGCAGAAGCATGCTGTACAAGAGTACATACAGTTTACATGGAAGAAAAACCTTGCCAAATAAGTGGACTTATTCCTATATTTATATACACTGTCATCTTAAAATGTAAGTATTTTGGCCAGAACAGAGTCTTTTGTGCAATTTATGCAACCGGATAAACCCTTTGTTGTAAACATCAAATCACAACCCCCAGTGTCACGATCACTTGGATAAATGTGTTTTATCTATTGCATTCAGGGTCTGTTTCCTGTTACTCGCTATTTAAAAGAATAATTTGTTTATACAATATTATCTTTATCATAATATATATAATGATTTAACAGCATTCGGTTCCAGACTCATTCAGAAGATTATTCTGTGTAATATGAACACATATATCACTTAAAGGGGTTGCTCACCTTCATATAACATTCAAAAATGTAACAGCAGTTCATGAGCTATTCACCTCAGATGGATCCCTTTGCAGACGGGGCCCTTTCATCATGGCCGACCCCCAAAACCGCTACAGTGACTGGTGTACTTCCTTGTTTTACATAATAAACAGTCCTGGCAGAAGCAGGAAATGCACAAATGCAGCAGTTTCTGAAGCTTAACTCTGATTGGCTGCTTCTTCTGTCATTCTGCTTCTGATCCCTAGTCAGTGTGGTTAATTTGCATACACACTGCACTGTAGGGCGGGTGGTGCTTGGCCAGCTTGAGGAGAGGAGAACTCCTCTGATAGGACTTGTTGTGGCAGCATTTATGTACAGAGATGTGCATACCTCCCAACATTTTGGAAGTTAAAAGAGGGACAAAAATTTATTTTGCCCACAGCACGGCAACATTTTTGTGTCCACGCCCATTTTTGTGACCACACCCCTTAATTACCATGTTTATTTTACTAAATTTGACTGGTTATGAAAGTTTGAAAATATTTCTCCTTATCTAAACTGTTACAATTACTTATTTTCCTATCTCAAAAGTGTTACAAAGCATCTTATTTGCACCTGTTAGCTGTTCTGGACTCTCTGCCAAAAGCCAATTAAGTTAAAATCTTTGTTTCTTTTCCTGGCTGTTCAGTGCAGAGAAAAGAGGGACTTTTCAGTACAAATGAGGGACAGTGGGTTGAGCTCTCAAAAGAGGGACTGTCCCTCCAAAAAAGGGACAGTTGGGAGGTATGGGTGTGTTATGTGAAGGGGCTGACTTGAAGGAGGTGAACTTTAAGTTCTTTGTGTGTTTTGGGAGGCTGGCATGTCATTTTCACAGGGGGGAAGAGGAGGGTGTGGGTGCACAGACTTGTATGGGGTTGAATGAGGTTGCTTTTGTGTGATGGGACAGGTGTGTGATTCACATGCTTCATTGAATGTCTGTGTGTGAGGGAAATTAAATTCAGCACTGGGTGGAAGGAGGTCTGTTACTTGTGGGGGGGGCATGTGAGGAGGGAGAAGTCTGTGTGTGTGTGGTGGGTGTCTGTTATAATGGGGTTTGTGTGGAGAAAACTGACATTTTTGTACTTGGGGAGTGCTGGAGAAAAGTCTTGTGTGGAGGGAGAGCTCAATCACTTTGAGGCAGGGCTCAGCTGACATTTTTCACTGTAAGTTGCAAGTGGCTGCCATTTTCTAGAAGGGAATAAGTTTTGAGAGGGTGTGTTTATCTTGGTTCTGGAGTATGTCTTTCAAATGATACTTGAAATGGTAAAAGTTCTGCACAACAAGTTGTACAAATAAATGAGCAATACAAGCACATCACACTGAAATGACTGTGCAATGTACCTTTCCAAACACACACAACTCTGCCTGTGTCACGTACACTATAATTTAGCAGTATTTGCTGAAGTAACAGGATTTATTTTACACACCAACTCAGGGTCAGACTGGGTGGGCCCTGGGCCCACCAGGACTGCTGCTCAGAGCCACCATCAGCTGCCCCCCCAATTCGGAGTCCCCTAATACAGCTGGCATGCGTATGCGAGGATGGCGCCAGCATGAATGCGCAAAGCAGTGCGGCCGCAAAATTTTCTTTTCTTAAATAAGAGAGGGTGGTCTGGCCCAGCGGGGGCCCACCAGGTTTTTTCCTGCACCAACTAAAAGTTTTAATTTGTCTATAATAACAGCCATTGCTCATGAAGTAAAAACCAGTCAGCCCTATGTGTGTACGTGTGTTAATGAAGGAAAATATGTATATTTATTTGATCAGACAATTGGAAAAGGACTTTGCAGGGGTATTTTTTCTTTTCACATATAGTACGGGATTTCTCAATTTTTCAAATATGAGGATATTAAGCAATAGTATTAAAAGGCAACTAGCAGAGGAACTGCCTGTTGGACAATAATGAATTTTGTGTGTTTGTCGGATTTAATAGACAGATAAATGCCCTGTGTGCATCAATGATCGTCCAAGGGGAACTACATACCTTTGCTTGTACCAGAGAATACTACTTATATGCACTCAATGCTGCTAGTACTTACAACTGACCCATTTTCTTTAAATAAAATTAGGATCCAATCATCTAATCTCATTTATACACACAAGACATTCAATACCAGCAACACTGATTTTTTTTTAATGGTTTTAACCCTTTCCCTGCCAAGAACGTAGCTCCTACGTTCTTTGAAAAAAAGGCTGTAAGTGCCAAGAACGTAGGAGCTACGTTCTTTGTTTAAAGAGCTGCCTCTCTGCACTTCTGCAAAAATCAAAGTGCAGAGAGGCTCTCCTGGCTGCTAAAACCCCTAGACAAGGAGTCTAGGGGGCTGCTAAGTGGGTCCTGTGCAGTGGCGTAACTACCAGGGGTGCAATTGCACCAGGGCCCCCTCTCCCTTGGGGCCCATCAGAGCAACGATAATGGTTATGGCAGGCAGTTATCTAGGGGGAAACTTTACAGCACACATGCCATTAATACTCCAGCATGGGATTTATAGAGGTAAGGGCCCGACAGGGGGGCCCAGGTGCCCATACTGTACTGGGGCCCGCCAGGGAGTAGTTACGCCACTGGTCCTGTGATGCGATTGTCGCAGGACCCGAATTCTTACCTGATCCAGCGTGTTCTCTGCTGCTCCTCTGTGCTGTTTCTTCCAGGACTCGATCTGGTGTTAAGCTCCGCCCAAGCACTTCCTGCTGCTGCTGTTTGCCATGCTGGAGTCTGCAGATCTGATTGTGACCTCTTCTTTTCCAAAAAATGGTAAGTGCCCTTCTATTTACCCAGTTACACACACACACATACATGTAATTACACAGACATACATGCATTTACACACAAAAAGAAGATCTTTTTTTTTATTGCCTGGCTTTTTTTTTTAATTTTCATACATATGCACATATTTACACAATCAAATAAACATATATACACATTTGTACACTTTTTAGAGTTGTACACACATGTATACACAAGCTCACACATAGGTTTTTTATAACTTGTTTTTTTTGGGGTCCACACATGACAGCTGCTTTGGTATATCTATGCATATTGGGCATCAAACTGTTCAGTAGACCCTTTGCATAAATATTTAGGATGTTTTACAATTGTATGTAAGAAAATGGTTGAGATAAATGTGACTAATTGAAATGTTTTTAGGCGATTTTCAGAACTTTCATAAAAACCGCAGCTTTTAGCGTAGTGTTGCAGTATGGTAGTTTGGAGTACAAAGACATAATTACCTGTTTTTGATTCGTCAGAATGTGTACTTTCCAAATATATGTGGTTTTGGGGGGTCTTTGTGCTGTTAGGAGGGTCTTGTGGCAAATAATTCACTGTAGGGGTCTTTTCTCACAGAAGGTGAAACGGCAGCAGAGAAAATTCATATGCACTATTTTTATTTGGGGTCCACACATGACAGCTGCTTTGGTATATCTATGCATATTGGGCATCAAACTGTTGAGTAGACCCTTTGCATAAATATTTAGGATGTTTTACAATTGTTTGTAAGAAATTGGTTGAGATAAATGTAACCAATTGCAATGTTTTTAGGCGATTTTTAGAAATGTCATAAAAACCGCAGCTTTTAGCGTAGTGTTGCAGTATGGTAGTTTGGAGTACAAAGACATAATTACCTGTTTTTGATTCATCAGAATGTGTACTTTTGGAAGATATGTGGTTTTGGGAGGTCTTTGTGCTGTTAGGAGGGTCTTGTGGCAAATAATTCACTGTAGGGGTCTTTTCTCACAGGAGGTGAAACGGCAGCAGAGAAAATTCATAGGCACTATTTATATTTGGGGTCCGCACATGCCAGCTACTTTGGTATATATATGCATATCGGGCATGAAACTGTTCAGTAGACCCTTGGCATCAATATTTAGGATGTTTTAGAATTGTATGTAAGAAATTGGTTGAGATAAATGTGACCAATTGTAATGTTTTTAGGCGATTTTCAGAAATGTCATAAAAAGTGCAGCTTTTAGCATAGTGTTGCAGGATGGTAGTTTGGAGTACAAAGACATAATTACCTGTTTTTGATTCATCAGAATGTGTACTTTCCAAAAATATATGGTTTTGGGGGGTCTTTGTGCAGTTAGGAGGGTCTTGTGGCAAATAATTCACTGTAGGTGTCTTTTCTCACAGAAGGTGAAACCGCAGCAGAGAAAATTCATATGCACTATTTTTATTTGGGGTCCGCAGTCCGCACATGCCAGCTACTTTGGTATATCTATGCATATTGGACATCAAACTGTTCAGTAGACCCTTTTCGTCAATATTTAGGATGATTTACAATTGTATGTAATGGGTGAGAAAAATTTGACCAATTGCAATGTTTTTAGGCGATTTTCAGAAATATCATAAAAACTGCAGCCTTTAGTGTAGCGTTGCAGTATGGTAATTTGGTAGTGTATTGCTTAGAGATTTTGAAATATAAAAGTGAGAAATCTCCATAAAACAATATATACATATTTGATATTGACGTGTTCGGGACACTCTGAACTTTCTAAATCTGCTGTGTTCTCGTTCATAAAATAAAGTATGTTTCTGATAGATGCGTTTGTATCATGCAAAACTGTTTTTTTTTATACACTTAGAAGCCCATATCTTTTTACAAGAGTGGAATTACCCCACAATTGTAGCAGATTTTGAAAGCTCAGGTTGTCCCGAAAAAAACAATATATTGTTTTATTTGGTAAACTAAAAGACCCCCCCAGGAAAGGCCCTTAAAGCGAAAGAGTACAAAATGTCTAAAAACTGCTTGGCAGTAGATGTTCGCATTTAGGACAAAATGGCTGGCAGTGAAAGGGTTAAAAAGTCGGGTACAATTACATATGGACCAAAAGCAGAAGAATTCCCAGAATACTGGCACACATGGATATTTGTTGTGGTACTGGTATGGGACCTTTTATCCAGAGTTCTCAGGACCTGTGGTTTTCCAGAAAGTGGATCTTTCCAGAATGTGGATCTTTATACCTTAAAGGACAAGGAAAGTGTAAAATAGAATAAGGCTAGAATTGCTGTATTTTGTATACTAAACAGAAACATGAACTTACTGCACCACAAGCCTAATCAAACAAATGATTTATGCTTTCAAAGTTGGCCACAGGGGGCTGTCATCTTGTAACTTTGTTATACATCTTTGTCTGACACTGGCACTGCACATGCTCATTGTTGTCTGCTTGAGTTTTGCATGGCTGGTAAGTAAGGCAGGGGCTCCCCCTGCTGTTCATAAGTGATTGTTTCCCTGCCAGAAGCACTAAATGAAGGGAGAATTTTACTGCATACAGTCAGGTTTCTTATAAAAACGGTACACATTTTAAAATTAAAGTATATTGGAGATAGATTTCTTTTTCATTAAAGAAAGTAAAAATGGGATTTTATTTCTTTGCCTTTCCTTGCCCTTTAAGTCTTCTAGAAAATTAAGTAAACTTTAATTAAACCCAAGTACAAGCTACTGTTTTATTAGTACAGGTATGGGCCCTATTATCCAGAATGCTTGGGGCCTGGGGGTTTCCGGATACATGGTCTTTCCATAATTTGGATCTTCATACCTTCATAAGTTTACTAGAAAATCATGTAACCATTAAACAAAATCCAATAGGCTGGTTTTGCTTCCAATAAGGATTAATTATAGCCTGCAGGCAAGGAGAAAAGTGTCTTTTAAGAGACTTAACCCCCACCCAATAAGCATGCACATCCACATGCATCTGATCCACTTGCTGTTTTGATGACCCTCTGATAGGATAAAATGCGCACACATGTACCTTACCCAATACATATAATGGCAGCGTGACTATGGAATGACTATTTTGACCCCTAACTACGCAATGTTATCCCTGTATTGTTCCTTATGTGTTTTAACATAGTATTAAGGTTTAGTACTTTCGTATATGCACTATTTTTATTTGGGATCCATACATAACCACATACTCTATTCATATTGGGCATCCTGGTAGATTCCTGGTGTTCAGCTACGTGTACGGCTACACATTTATTGTTATTGCCACTGTATTACTCATCTTTCTATTCAAGTGCTCTTCTATTCATATTCCAGTCTCTTATTCAAATCAATGCATGGTTGCTAGGGTAATTTGGACCCTAGCAACCAAATGGTTGAAATTGCAAGTTGGAAAAAACACTGGCCTTCCTATGTTTATATTTCTGCCCTTTTTTTAACATTGGCAACATGTATCACTTTTACTGGCTGGTAGGTAAAATAGCAGCCAGACTTGAATAGGTAAAAAGAAGTAACAAAGAAAGGAGGTGTGGTTTACTTGGTACAATTGACTTGAATAGGTAAAAAGAAGTATCAAAGAAATCGAGTTTGTTTCACAACCTTTTCTTTCTAAAATAGCAGCCAGGTGAAACCCCTATGTGCATGGCTGTGTGCTTGTTTGTCACAAGGCTGGGATGTTTTGGTTTGTGGACAGAGACTTTCAAATGGGGCCAAATATATAGAGAGATGTGCTTAATGTATATGCTGATTTGCATAGTAAAAATGTGTTAGATTTGGGATATGCTGGGTCTTTATACCTATGTGAGACTCAAGTAATACACACAAGATAGCAGCCAATGCAAGGGAGACATTCCCCAACTGTAGTTTCCTTAGGAGAGATTAACCAATGGCCTTTGAATTTATGTGACTGCATTCAAGGGGAGGGCAGTATCAATGTCCAATAGGAAACAAGTGAGGGCAAAGCCTGGGAGTGTGATGTAAGCATATAGGAAGTGCAGGTATAAAACAGGCCACTCCCATCCTTAAGAAAACTGATCAGAGAGAAGAGACAGGAGAAGGACAGATTTAAATGGGGTATAAACTAGCTTTTACAATGACCTATTTACTTTTTTTGATGGAAAATGGATTGTCTAACACAATGCAAGCATTCTTAGTGGTTTCATAAGATTTAGACATTGAAGGTGAACAACCCATATTCAGGGGAATGTAATATAAGTCGGTAAGGCAAAAACTATTCGCAATGCGAAAAGTTATGCCTCTGTGCAAACAAATTTTGCTTTGCGTGCATTTAATATAGCTTTTGCGAAACCGGAAACTGTTTTACCGATCACTTCCAACAGTGGAAGAGAGTTTGCGAATTTTACAGCTTGCGCCAATGCGCAGTCAATGTAATAAAACTTCTTACTAAAAAAGTCATTATGTTTGCTCCTAAAGATTACGGCACCTTCAAGCACTTCTTAAGAGTGCGCAATTACAATTCGCAATGCGCAATTAAAAGTCGCAATGCGCAATTAAAATTCGCAATGCAATAACAGTTTAAGGAACAATATTACATTGCGAGATGTGGATTTTAATCTTATTGATGCGCATTCTTTTGCTCTTTGCGAATTTAATTACATTCCCCCCTTAATGTTTTCTTGTTAAAAACCAGCAAAATCCAGAAATAGCATACATAAAAACCGAGCACCTCACCACTATATTAAATACTTATTTATATTAAATACATATTTTCTGTTATGGATATTATGAGCTTTATATCATATGCATGGAAATGCACAACAGAAATACAGTATATCACTACCCGTCACACCATTTATCCTCCTATTTACTCTTCTCTGTTACCAAGGCAACACAAACTGAAAGCAGAACAATAAGCAGCGCTAAATAAAAAAAAAAAAAGCTTTTGTTAGACTGACAAAAATAATGTCCAAATGATATCTTATGTGAAGGTATATTATGTACTGATGTTGTGAAGTCTTCACAAATTGGAAAATATTCGTGCTATGGCAGTAAGAAACGTCCTGGCCTTCTGGAAAGAGCAATGGAGCTCTGTATTCCTGCCTATGGCTCTAGCACCTGTATCATAGTATATGTAAGGATCTGTCTAGTGTAGAACCAAACCTTATGTTTGATGGCCACTGCTCCTTCTAGTTGAGTCACAATAGGCTGTGAGTTTATTAATGTAAATGTATTAATGACTTTTGCATTTGCTTTTCTTGGCTAGCAGCTGTAAACTATCTGGTCCACCAAAAGGCAAGTATCCAGTACAGTGGATACTTTTGGTTTCTTCCTTCATCTTGTGCTGGACAAATGAAGCAGGTTCATAAAGCTCCTGGATTTTAACCCTAGACTTGTTTATGGACTGTCTTGTACCCTGACCTCTTGCCTGTTTATGGACTGGTGCTTGACCTGACCTCTGTGAAGATATAGATAGACAGAGAGAGATAGAGAGAGAGAGAGATATAGATATTGAGAGACAGACAGATAGATAGATCCTTACACATACTTAGAAGACAATCTTTAAACATAGACAGGATGTGGATTCAATCTCATACAATCTCACATACTTAGAAGAATAGAGCATTCTTCATGATCCAAATAAATAGCAGAGAGCACTTTGCATTTCTCTCCTCTGGAAATAATAATATACCCCCCTATGAATTGATCTAAAGTTTGTAGGCCTTTTTACAAAGAGTTTAGAATTTGCCAACCCACAGAATAATTTCCATTCATACTTTTTGAACAGTATTTGTTTATGTTGGCTTATGGTGAGGGAGAAATAACCACAATATGCACCCACAGTGTATAAAGCCTGGCTAACTAACTGGGGACACTGTGATAAACTGCACTGATTACCATGTATAGTTTTTCAAGAAGTATTTTTTTTGAAAAATACTAGAGACTGAAAGCAACCCTGCTGTAAAGATTTTTTTCCAGTGATCAATTCCCGTGCTTAATAAAACTGTATGACCTGCGGATTTGCAATGTATTGCTTCTTTTCTTCTTCTTGACTCTTCTTCGTTTGTGCATCTGAACGATTATCTAATGTGGTAGTTTTATCGATTGTGCAATCTATTAACAATGTGTTTGGGGTTAAACATGACCACTGACATTCCTATGAGCCCTATTTCCTAATTCTGTGCCCAGTGGCTGGCTGTTTCCCAAGTAACTCTGTATTACAACATACTTACCAAATGGGGCGTATCTGCTGGTTCATCCACAAACAAAAGACACAAGCATTAGAGTGGTCAGACTGTAGCATTAATATATGCATTTGATACAATCACTACTAAGCTGTGTATACATGCCAATAGCAGTGGAGATGTTGCCTATCTGTAAGTGAAAATTACCAAGAATTTCAGAGCAAAGGGGTTGATACAAAAAGTTCATTCCTTGATGTCACTTTTTATTGATCTCCGTAATATTATCATACTTTGCTAAAGTATAGAATCAGTACAGTGAAACAGTTATCTCTGCTGATAGTATGGGTGGTTATGGTGACTCAGGGTGCCTGTTCCATTTAACCAGGCCCGGACTGGCAACATGTGGGTTCTGGCAAATGCCAGATGGGCTGCTGAAAGTGACACAGAAAGTGACTATTAAGTGGGCTGATGGAGGCTGTTGAGTCCTCTTTGCAGCAGGAATTGCAGGGCCTGTTTTGAATTCCAGTCCAGTCCTGCATTTAACCATACGCAGTAATAGTATTTGGTTTGTATTACATAGTTTATTTTGCTTCACAGACAATTGACTACAAGCATGCACAAGTTACAAAGTACTCAGGCACACCCATGCTTGTTCAAAAATAAAGTGAAAGGATTGCACAATTTGAACACAAAATATTTCCACTTTTCTCCATCAATATCCAGTTCCCTCTGTTGTCCAGAAAACAAAGTTTAGATCAACAAGAGCCTTTGGCAATTATTTTATCTTTATCAAACATAACTTTAAAAGAACAGAACAGCAATATATTTGTCAAAAGAAAGTAATTATTGTTAAGCCATAGAGAGCTTTGTCTGCATGATTAGCTGTTAATAACCTGTAACTGATGAGCAGAAATATGTGCCTTAACCAGTAGTCTTCCTAAATACGCCCAATAAGCATGTAGCCTTATCAGTGCAGGGGTGCAAAATGCCCCTGTTATGAATGGACGGTAGTCCCAGTGTATACTACACTTCTTCGCCACAGGGAAATGATTGGCACTGTGTTATAAGAGTAAATAAAAGACTAGTTTTCGGGACGTCAGTGCAAATTAAAATGTGCACCATTCTTGAGAATAAGGGTATAACCAAGGTAACTTAAAATTATTCAGTGCAAAGCCACCTACAAGTATTGCCTGAGAGTGTTGTGCGGAATCTGTTTTACCAGCTCTCCAGTAAGTCACAACCCTGTACCAAGACACAAGGGTCTATGCGATTTTTCCAGCTCACCCCAAATCGACATGAAATGCATGCAACACACACATATGTAATAAATATGAGGAGCTGGCTTGACGCCACTTCTGAGCCATCGTACAGTATAAATAGGAGCACATAGATGCTAAGTTCTCAGCTGTGACAGAGCACAGTAGTGTCTTGTAACTCAAGCACACTGCGGAATGAAGGGGTTACTGTCTTTAGTGAGACCTTTCATCTTCTTGGTGCTTGCCCCACTGCTGCTCAAGTTTACAATATCAAGGTAGAATTTGGACTTGAGAAAGCGCCGGTAGGAATCCTTCTCCATCAAGATAAATATCCTGTGCTGGGCCTCATCAAACGTAGAATAGGTGGGTTGTAGGATATTATTGCTTGTCTCCTCGCGGGTGGCTGAGTCCAGGTTCACCTGGGTGGGCCAAGAAAAATATAAGCTGATAAGAACTATGGTCAAATGTGGTGATTTATGATGACCAATATGAACATTTCAGAACTTAGCAAGACAGAATGTCATCACAGTCTATCTAAGGGACTGCAATGCATTTAAAGTAGAAAATTCAAATATCAATAAAAGACATACATACTTGTACATACTTGTACTGATATATGTATACATACTTGACATTTTAAAGGAGCTTGGATCTCTACTATATTGTGTCTCTGTAATTTAAAGATAGGCCTATAACCAGCACTGTATTTTGGTTCACTGGTACCCTAGGCAACATGCCTACACATGGCATCACTTCTGCCCAAGCCCCACCATAGGAACCCTCTACTCCCGTCCTCTGCTACCAGATTTGATATGAAAGTATCCAGCAGCAAGGGACGTTACTTTTACCCCCCAAAATTATGCATCTGAGGGCACCCCCCCCAGGCACAGGCCCTAAATTGCCTATAAGGTAAATTCACCTCTGCCTATAACACATAACTGACCTGAAGATGTATTTTGTTGCTGTACTTTAAGGCAAACATTCTAATGCTATAAAGTATACAAGTGGCAATTATTACTGTTGATAAAGGGAAGAAGAATAGCACTCTTACTTCTCTTGTGGCCTCCACTGAGATAAAGTCTTCATAGATCTTCTGAGCTTGCTCTGGTAATCTTGCTGGGGTCTTGCTTTTTTTGTAATTCTCACAGGCTAACCAGAAATCAATGTTTTCCTCACTGTATTCTGAGTGGAGGAAGGACCGGAAAGCTGCCAAACCACCTGCAGGGTAATAAGACAATTATTGTAAGGATTAACAGCATGGAGGTTCATGTACCAACTAGCACATTATCCTAAAACCATCAAGCAGTTGGTAGTCACTGGGCAGCAGTGCAAGTCTGTGTGTGAAAGAGAGTGTATTGTGAATGTGTGGAAATGTGTGTAATACAACAGCCAGATTGTTTGCAGGAGGCTGTTATAAGCACATTGTCTTCTTCAATAAAAGTCACTTTTAGCAGCAGCTTAATGATTTAGAGTAAACAGAAAGGCTTCACCATACTGCAAGGCTGGTGCAACTCCCACCATATGCCTATAATAAAAGATTTTGAATCCTCTGACTAAGAGTTGGGACCTGATCCCCCTAACCTCTGAAGCATGGGAACTGGTGTCTGACACTGAGCCAAGGGTTTTTATTGTCTCCATCTGGGGACTATTAGCAGCACTCAGTGTCAGCCAAATGACAACCAAAGAGGGTCACTGCAGCAGAGGAGTGAACTTGTTTCTGCGTCACTGTCCGAGATCTTATCCTGTCACTAAATATACATGACAGAAAAGGGAATGGACACTTTAGTCACGTCCCAAACATCTGGGTGTCCCTAACTGTCCAACTTTGGTCACGTAGATAGTAGAGCTATGGAGGGGGCTGTAACCCTAGCAAGAGCTCATTTAGCCTTTCCATCCTCTATTATAATAATATTTTATTGGTGCTCCATAACCATTTCAGCCTGTTATCACTTACATTCATTATTTATCAGATTCTCCAAAGATTCAGCCCATTTCTTAACTTCCTCTTGTCTCAGCCTAGAAAGGAAAAAAGAAAAAGATTTTCACGAATATTCCAACTCATTCATTCACCTTTCTTCAAACACTGATATCCCACCATTATCTTCTGTTCAAGAGAGACACTAGGGAATTTTCATAGTATTCAATAGATTTTAATAGTATCTTCCAAGATACTGGGAATACCAATAGTTGAGTCATGATGGTGTCTATTTGCTACACCACTGAAATCTGTGATTAATTAATTGGGAATTTAATTATGAACAGAGGTGTTAAATTACATAAGTGCAAATGCCAATAGCACCCGACCAAGGGGTAAATTTATCAAAGAGTGAAGTTCCGCCACTAGAGTGAAATTCCGCCGCTCTCCATTCATTTCTATGGGATTTTGAAAGGCCTATTTATCAATGGGTGAAGAGAAAGTTCACCCTTTGATAAATACGCCTTTAAAAATCCCATGTATGGGGTCCTCCAACAGCCAGATGCCAATCAGACGGGACTAAAAATCCCGTCGGATTGTGGCCGCATGTGTTTGTTGATGCGGTCCCGCAATCTGACCGCCTGTTCTCCTGCATTATGATCTCATCGTTGAGCCCTAGGGCCAACAATCGGATCAGCCCAATATCACCCTCCTCAAGGTGGGCATATCGGGGAGAGATCCACTCATTTGGCAACTTTGCCAAACGATTAGATCTCTCTGTGTATGGCCACCTTTACTTGGCTGTGTCGATCAGTTATAGGAATGCACTGTAACCTAGAAAGGTGACCAATCCTTTTTTTGAGGTTTCACACACATACTGGATTCATTAATTGGGCTGTTTAGGTTGCCCCTAAGTTTCTCGCTAAGCTTATTTTTAATTTGCAGAGAAACCAAATAACCCCATGCCATTTAGAAGGTAATTATCCACTTTAGGTATTTATGAGACCTTATTTTTGAGACTCTTATTTCATGTTACCTTTTAGAGAGAAGAAGAATTTGAGTCTAAAAATATCAGGACAGGAATGTCTTTACCCCAATGATACATAGTTACTGTGCCATCTCTGAAACAGAGAGTTCTATAACTCCTTCTGACATGTAGCAAGTAGTTAAGACCCACCAAATACATTTGACTTTGAGAGACTGGTAAGCTTAAAAATATCTATGTCCAAATGGTATAACTATAAATCTCATTTTATGAATCTAGCACAGGAATTGTGTGCAGCAATGGCAATTCTGGGTTACAATAAATGTTATACAAGATATTCCTATGTCACACATGATACCTGAGTTTATTTTCCATAATTTTTACTGTATGGGTAGTTTTATCATTTATCATGCTGCAATATCTGCTTTCTAAAGGTCACTTTTTATTGCTTCAGCCAATGAATCCCCACAACAACTATCCTCTGAGCTCTCCCATGCACCCAGGCTGCAGTAGATAATGTCATTGTCTGGTGTCATGCTGCACTGTGTGCACAGTTAAGATGCATTATTGAGCTTCTCTATTACTCTTCCCACTTGAAACTGCTGCTCTGATGAACTCAGGACAGATGAAGATATTCTGATCCCCTATCCCTAAAGACAGCTCTGGAACCACCCATCTGACCCACTACTGTCAATATGCAATACACTTCAGATCCCTGAACATATGGATGGTAGAAGCCAATAAGGCCACTCCTAGGGCATCAATCAGTGGGACTTTGTGGATATTCTTGTAGTCTCAATTCTTTCCTGTTTGACTGTTGGGAATGTTTCTGAAGTATCTGTCTATTTACTTTATTTGTTATAAAATAGAGGTACTCATATCAAACAAACATTCCTATTAAAGTGGCATCTTGGGCTACTGTGTCACTATGCACCACAGGGCACATACGATAAAAGAGCTTTCCACTTTCCATGTGCCCAGGCTGCAGTGGATAATGTAATTGTTTGGTGTCATGGTGTTCTTTCTGGCTCTGTTACTTTTACATTATGCGTTTCATGGTCACCAGATTATATTAACCTAGAGACAAAACCTAATTTATAAAGCTTGCAAATTTTTAAGTCAATATTACACACGTACACATAAAGCAAAGAGAGCAAAGGCAAGCTTTGCATTACTCATTGCCCCAGGCATTAACCCTCTTTGTATATTCTCAAACTAGTATAAAATGCTATATTGCTGAAATGTTGCCATACACAATCTCCTATACAAATAAATGCCAGATATTAGCAAGGCTGCAAATAGATGTTGGGAGTTATAGTTAATTCTTAGTGCCAGCAAGTAAACAGACCCAGCAGATTACCAGCAAGTATACAGATCCAGCAAATTGCATACATTTTTACATCACTGTGTAAAGCTCCCATCTGTACAAGGGGAGTGCTGTCTGTGTTGCCCAATAATACCTGCTGTTCCACAGTGTCAGGCCTGTCCCAGGGGCTACTTTCTACTATTGCTACCTGGCTACTAAAATCTTGCTTTATGCCAATGCTATTAATATTGAATAAAACAAAACCAAACATTGGAGGGACAGTTTTTTTTTTTTGCAAAAATGGATCAACTATACCCACATGTTTCTGGACAGTCAAAAGAGTATTTAGTGTAGAAGTGTCTGTGTCTGCTTGTCCTCCCTCTCCTTGGTTCGTCTCTCTATTAAATCAGTGCTCCTTGCCTGTCAGTTTATATCTGTGTGTCAATGGATGGTATGTTTCCCAGATCACCTGCTAATTAGAGGGTCTTTATAACAATTCAGCAAGCTGCATTTAAAGTGCGCAGATTCTTATTCAGGCCTGTATAAAGGGTAACTAGTAGGCTTTCTATGATATTCTAATAATCTGCTGACCCGGTAATATGATCCTCTGGTCAGTGAAACCCACTCATTAACCCTTAAGCTCCCATGTGGCTTAGGGCCCTTACACACAGGCGTTTTAACCTGCGCTCCCCTGTATTCCGTTTTGCTGTGTTCAGCCGCATGGGGAGCGCAGGAATAGATGCACTCAATTCTTTTCAGTGGGCCTGTACTCACACAACCACATGTAGATGCCGAACGCAGGTTCAGATGCAACATGCTGCATTTTTCCTGCATTCGGCGGCTACATGCGGTTGTGCGAGTATAGGCCCATTGAAAAGAATTGAGTGCGTCTATTCCTGCGCTCCCCTGCGGCTGAA